>JAHRHZ010000042.1:30014303-30040445 GCA_024137785.1 Ginglymostoma cirratum | reverse complement strand
ATCTACTAACATCACCCCGCCCCCTTGACCTGTCCGTCCTCCCTGGACTGACCTATCTCCTTCCTACCCCCCCACCTACACTCACCTTTACTGGCTCCATCCCCGCCCCTTCGATTTGTCTGCCTCCTCTCCACCTATCCTCTCCTCTATCCATCCTCTATCCGCCTCCCCCTCTCTCCCTATTTATTTCAGAACCCTCTTCCCCTCCCCCATTTCTGATGAAGGGTCTAGGCCCGAAACGTCAAGTTTTCCTGCTCCTATGATGCTGCTTGACCTGCTGTGTTCATCCAGCCCCACGCCTTGTTATCTCAGATTCTCCAGCATCTGCAGTACCTTTTATCACTGTTTGGATCCTCTTGCTCCACTTCCTGTTTCTGGCTTCTCTACCTCACCATTTCTGAGACATATGTACACTGGGCAATGTCTCACTGATTGGCCGTCCCCCAGGGCCTTTCTCGGCAGATTTTTTCCCCCTTCCCCCTCCGCCCAATCCTTACCCCAATGTATTTTAACTGTTGGTATCTACAGTCCCAGGAGGTGTTGGGGGTGGTGTTAGATGATTGCCCTACCCTAGGGGCATTTCTGACCACTGTCTCACTATCTGTTTTCTGCAAATTTTGACGTTGTCTTCTCGATCACAAATCCTGAGGGGCCGTTTGGATGAAACAAGAAAAGGAACAATCTTAATATTGATCCCTGGGGGGTCCTGCTGCCTACTTCTCTCCGGTCAGAAAAATATTCCTTTATCACTCACTACTCTCTGCCTCATTTCTGTTCACCAATTATGAAACCAAGTTAACGTTGTCCTTTTAGCACTAAGTGCTTCAATATTCTCAATAAGTGTATTACTGTGGCATTTTTACAAATACCTTTGAGGTCCACCTGTACATTTACTGCTCTGTCTTCACCATGATGTTACTTCAACAAAGAATTCAAGTACGTGCCTCAGACAAGATCTGTGGCAAATATACACTAGCTGTCGATTATGTACCCATGTTTCTCCCAATGAGAATGAACGGATATACACATCAATGATCCCTCCATTTAAAATGCGATATTTCTCATTTTCTTATTGGTCATAAACATTCTGAAGACAGAATTAGAAGTTTAATAGTTCTGAGATGAAGATGAGGAGAAATTTCTTCACCCAGAGAGTGGTGAGCCTGTGGAATCCACTGTCACAGAAAGTGGTTGAGGCCAAAACATTGAACATACTCAAAAAAGAGTTAGATATAGTTCTTGGGGCTAAAGGGATCAAAGCAGGAACAAGGGATGAGTTGGATGATCATCCATGATCATACTGAATGGCAGAGTAGGCTTTGAAGGACCAAATGATCAATTCCTGCTCCTACTTTTTATGTTTCTATATTAATATCATTCTGTTGGTTAACTTGTTGCTCAATTTACAATCGATTTGGGATGTTGATGCATTGGAAAGTTCAATGTTGGTGGGGGAGGCTATAGAAGCAATGGTGGAAGCATGGGTGGGTTGTCAGATTACATCATTGTTGTTCGTGGTGATGAAATGTCTAGTAATAGATCCAATCAGAATTGACAGCTGTGGTGTAGGTACACTCTACTTGGCTACCATGACAAATTAACAGACGTTTACTTACTGAGTAGAATTATAAGTTGCCTGAGGATTTCCCATGTAACCTTGTTCTTGCACAGAAGTCCTGTAAAATAGATGAAATCAAACTGTAGTAAAAGCAGGTTGCAAACCAGGAAACAGGCTGAGGCCTACTCTCTATATATGTAATTATATCCAGACATCCCAAGTAACTGAACTTGGCTATCTCTTCACACGCTCTTCCAAAGATAAAAGTTTGTTAGCTGAGGAGACAAATTTGATAAATCTCAAAGCAAGAAAGGATGAATTTACATTTTGTCAGGCTTACATTCAATTCCAGAAGAAAATCCCATAGAGATTTTCTGTTTATTTGGTTTTAATGGGAAGCAGTTTTTTTGAACAAGATTTTCTTTGTTCCCATCTCCTTCAAGTCATTTATTTCAGTTTTCTACGTGTTAGCTTGCTGACTGCAAGCGCTGCTGAATTTCTTACATGATAGCAGCAACTAAAATTCAAAACGTGTTTCCTCGCAAAATGCTTTAGGATTTAAAAGATAATCAGGCCATAAGATGTTGGGGCATAAACAGGCCATTCAGCCCATCGAGTCTTCTTTACCATTCATTGAAATCACGGCTGAACTGATAATCCTCGGCTCCAGTTCCCTGTCTTTTCCACATAACCCGTGATTGCCTAACTGATTAGACAACTGTTCTGAAGAGGTGTCATTAACTTTGTTTCTCTCTCCACAGATACTACCAGACCTGCTAAGTTTTTCCAGTATTTTGTGTTTTTCAGCATCCGCAGTTCTTTGTGCTTTTCCGATTAAACGTCTGTCTCAGTCTCGCATATACTAAACAACTCAGCTTCAAAAGCCCTCTGCGGTGATGAATTTCACAAATTCACTACCCTCTGAAAGAAGAAGTTTCTTCTTAGCTCTGTCTTAAATGGGTGACCCCTTATTCTGAGATTACACGGCCTGGACATAGACTTTCTCACCTTGGGAAACAACCTTTCCACATCTCCCCTGTCAAGTCTCCTTAAGAATCTTGCATGTTTCAATAAGGTTGCCTGTTATTTTTCTAAACTCCAATGAGTACAGACCCAACCTACTCAAAGTCAGTTCCTCCAAACTTGGGATCATCCTGGCGAACCTTCTCTGGACTGCCTCCAATGCCAGTATATCCTTCCTCCATAGGGGGTTAAAACTTTCCAGTGTTCAAGTTGTTCTATAACAAGTGCCTTGTAGTGTTTTCACAAGACTTCCCTACTTTTATCCTCTATCCCCTTAGAAATAAAGGCCAGCATTTCATTTGCATTCCCTATTTCCAGGGATCATGAAAGGTGCTGTATAATTGTAAGTCTTTTAATCTTGCTGGGATCGGTTCAATGTTTTGGACATTGTTAATTTAATTCAATGCACCAATACTTCATAAAAAAAATCAGTCCATGTCTTTACATTATTCTCAAAATAATTTTAACCCATAATAATAATAATGTCAAGGTACCTTGCACTCAAATCCTCTTCAATGTGCATCCCCTAGGAGAACAGAGGAAAATTATTACCAAGCAATTTTTATCATGGATAACTTTGTCATTCCTGACAGGTTGCCATGGTAACACAGTCAGATGTTATTGCATGTAGAATGAAGCCTGACGAATAGCAAACAGGACAGGAATTTTGGGACCCTCCAAGGCTGGGAAGGAAAGTGGGTAGGACCCAAAAGACTGGCATGTACTGGCACGGCGGTTTCCTGACCCCGTATCCAATAGCAACCATTCGGACTGAGGTGGCCTTGGCCCTATCAAAGTGCTGGCCTCTACAGGATTTTCCATCGCTTGCTGGTTTTTTGGCACATTGCGAAGGAGAAGGGGAGATGGAGGAGTTTAATTGCCTGGAGGTGGACTTCTGCCAGCATGCCGATGTGCTATTGCTTCAGGTAAGTCCACAAGTCCTCCCAGCCTGACCACAAGAGGGTGCAGCCAAAGGCCACTATATTGAGGAATTCCTTGTTCACCCCTATGACTTCATGCATCCTGCCAGCTACATACCCTATATCGCAGCTGGCTGCTTCTCTCAGGCTGGGTGATCTCGTGTTGATCCCTTTCAGAGCGCAACTGCTGACCCTGATTGGATGGGGGATGATCCTTTCTGACCGAAGGGGTGTCCCAATCAAGATTCTACCCTGTGACAGTCACCCCTCTCTGCCCCCCAACAGCCCCAATGCTACAATCCTTGGGGGTGGGTTGAAGAACCAGTAACACTCCCGCCTCCTGTTTCTTGACTCCAACGTGAAACTGCAGCCCCAGCTGTGGGAGATCTCCCTGGGCTGGTGAGGGCAAGGGATGGGATCATCGGACAGGAAATTTCTATAGTGCTGCTCCCCCTTACTGTCCCTGACTCGTCTCTGTCAAATTGCCTCTCCCAAGGGAGTAAATAGCTGCTGGAGTTAGTGAGGGGAGTGGGGGAGAGGGAGAATTGGGAGGCAGGAGAGGGGATTGCACGATAATTAAGAGGCATGAATCACCAGTCGTCACGAGTGATGGAGTCTTAGTGGATTAACAGGCCCATGCCTACCCGTGAGCGTGGGTGTAGTTTCTTTTGTATTCGTTGCCACAGCCCAGTTTGTTAAAGTCTGATGCTGTCATACACAGACAGTCAGTCAGGACTATTACCATAAAAACCAAAAGACTATTACCATATATTGGCACAGCTGAGGCATGTTCAAAACACAAGGGATATTTCAACGTTACTTAACATTATATTTGTAGCACTTTCAGTTTCAAGAAACTAAATTTAATGTTCTCAGAGATAATTAAACACTAGTAAGTCTGAACCTGCACATTAATAGATTTGCAATATCATATTTGGGGATGGGTTAGCGAGGCAGATTTTTGTACAATATTGGAAGGTACAATATTGGTACAATACAATTTAATATAATATTGGAAGATCAACACAAGTAAGACACAGGCTAGCGCGATAGTTATGGATATTTGATATTTGTAGAATACTTCATGTATCGGAGACCAGTGCCTCCCAAATGTTTTTCCAGTGTGACCCTTTTTTTAAGGCTTGGAAATCCTCATGACCCCTTAGTGAGAACTGTGGGTGTGGTGTGAGGGGCTGGAAGATCTGAGACCAAGGGATGAGGGAAAGATAAGCTGTGGAAGTACATTAGCAGATCTACAAGGCAGCCATTGCCGTGGAATTTTAACCATTGGCCTCACTTGAAGTCCTGATCCTAACTTTGGGAATCTCTGTTGTTGACTGTGGATGATATTGAGACTGTGGAAAAAGGTTCAGAGGAGGATCACAGGATTAATCCCCAGGAGAAACCCCCAGCTGAAAGAGTCAGGCTTCTACAGTTTAGAGAAACACATGGTAGTGATTTGATTAACAGATGGTGAAAGGAGAATGTGTTTATTTCAGTAAAATGCTTCCATTGCATACAGTAGGAGAGTTCACAATCTCGAGATATGCCAGGCCAGAAATAGATTCAATGTTAACAGCAGATGTTAAGAGTTAGTCCTCTTTCCAAATGGTAGTGATCTGAGGAGAACAGCAATACATGCACAAAACTTCTTCAAGCAAGAGCTGCCTGAGGATGTGACAAGAGTATAACAAACAGAACCAGGAACAGGTCATCAGGCCCCTCATTCTGACTATGTCATTCAGTTCAAACATTGCTGACCTTTCATCTCAGCTCCATTTTACTGTTCAGTCCTATGTGCCTTCATTCTCTGAGACCGACCAACAATATATTGCTCTTAGTACACAGCTGTAGTGAATGCAATGAGATTGGCCAGGTGGATCTCAATGAATATGAGTTGCCTGACTGGGGCTGTTAGCCTGGGACCAATCAAGGAGTCCTGGCTGACAGATATAACAGGAGTATCAGGGATTCTCCTCACTCTAGGGACTGGCTCTGAGCTGGTAGGTCAGAGTCCTTGTATAGTGCACGTGTAAATAAAGGGTAACTTGATAATGGAATACCAGTCTCTGTGGAGTTATTTCAGCAGCAATGGAGCATCCTCAACCCACTGGGGTCCAAAATACCAATGATCAATTTACACTATTTTTACATAGTACATCACATTTTTCAGGGCCAGAGGGAGCACCAGGACTAGTCTTTGACTGTGTAATGTGAGTTGGGAGGATGGAGGGGATGTGTGTTAAAGGACCTTTACAGCCTTTCCCTTGTAAGTCACCTGTTTTATTTAAAATCTTGTTTCTCACCTTACTAAAAAGATTTCCCAGGTTTGACTAGGAGTGGCTGCTTCGTGATGCATAGGCAGCATGAACTCATCAAAAACACCAATAAGTCATGGCTTTTTTTGTGTTTTGGCTTGATCATAAGTAATTATAACAGTTTTCAATGTCCACAACATTTAAAAACTCATTCAACTGGATCTGCTCTCAACAAGTGTAGTTTTCAGAATGATTTTTTTCTGCCTCACCCCATATTGTTGTTTCACTGTGGTTAATGCTTCTGAAGGTACCAATGGAATCTGACGCCTTTGCTGAGATGCATGTTCCTCATGTGTCAACCTTTGGCACGGTGGCTCAGTGGTTAGCACTGCTGACTCACAGCGCCAGGGGCCCACGTTGGATTCCACTCTCGGGCGACTATCTGTGTGCAGTTTGCACATTCTCCCTGTGTCTGTGTGGGTTTCCTTCCACTGCCCAAAGATGAGTGGGTTAGCTGCTTTGGCCATGGGGAATGCAGGTTTTCAGGGATAGGCAAGTGGGTCTTTTTCTTGAATGCATTAACACGATGAGAGCACCGCTGGCTAAGCTAGCATTTATTGCCCATCCCTAATTGCCTAAGAGTCAACCACATTGCTGTGTGTCTAGAGTCATGTGTAGGCCAGACCAGGTACGAATGGCAGATTTCCTTCCCTAAAGGGCATTTGTGAACCAGATGGGTTTTTCCAACAATCAACATCATGGCCATCATTAGACACTTAATTCCAGATTTTTTTTTAATGAATTCAAATTCCAGCATCTGCCAAGGTCTCTTGTTTAACAGACCAATGATAATACCACTAGGGATGCTGGGTGGGATGCTCTTTGGAGGGTTGGTGTGGACTTGATGGGCCAACTGGCCTGCTTCTGCACTGCAGGGATTTAATGATTCTATGATTCTAGTTTATGCCTAAGTTAAATACCAAGGCAGAGATCCCATATGTAGCACTGCACTGTGAGTGATGGAGGCACAAGGCAATGGAATAACAGCACTACTCAGACTGCCCTAAGCACGAAGTTACATCCTCTATCATTGTTAGTCTGGTCACATAACCACTATTCTACAATACAGTGGTAAAAGGAACAAATCATATCAGACAAAGGAAATGAAATAATTCAGTGATGAGTAGGAGTAATTTGAAAGCATCTCAAAGGTACTTAGGAAAAAAATAAAAAACAGAAATATATTCAATTGATCTGTAAAGAGAGAAAAATAGAGTTAACTTTTCAGTCCAATCAGAACTGTAATATATATTATTACAGCTTTTATATAATAGACTTTAAACAAGAGGCAGTGAAGATGGAAAACAAACAAAAAGAAAAATCTCTGATAGGGTGGGAGGTAGGAGAGATTAAATGACAAAAAGTGTTTGGTGATGCAAAGTCAATGGAGTGGGAATGGTACATAAAAGACATAAAAAATGTTCCGATGAAAGGTCATTGGAATTGAAATGTTAACTCTCCTTCTCTTGCCACAGATGCTGCCAGACCTGCTGAGCTTCTCCAGCACTTTCTGTTTTTGTGTTATATAAAAAAATGTGCCTGGAGGAGGTGTTAACAGAAGAATGATGAACAGCTCCTGTCAAAATAAGCGACGAGAAGAGAAGTGAGGGTAAAGCTCAAATCTGTAAAGGTAAGGAAACAATATAGAGCAGAGATCACTTTCTGAAGTTGTTCAACTCAATGCTGAGTTCGGAAGGCGGTATAGTGTAAATTGAAAGACAAGGTGCTGTTTTCAAGCTTAAGTTGAGCTTTGTTGGAGCAGTGCACCATCCTTTCATTAGGCACTTTATAGGTGTCCATATACCACACTGAGTTTAGCAGTTTTAGTAATCCCTCCCTTATTTTGTAATGTTTCTTTTGCAAGTTTCAAATTTACAATTTGTTTCTCTTGCTTTTGACTTTACATAGATATTTATCTTTTTGACATTCATACCACATCTTGAAATGTCATTTGTTGCTTTACCCATCTTATTATCTTTCCTTTATTCCCTGTTCCTCCAACCCATTAAGCTTTCTTGTTTACTGTCAAAGCACAACCTTTCATTTAGTTCTTTTCCCTCCTTGTTTTCCTTTCATTTGCTTCAAACATATTATATTTCCAACGTTTTACACTTCTGGTTAAAGGTTTTGGCCTGAGACATTAACTCTGTTTCTCTTGCCATAGTTGCTGCCACATGTGCTGAGTATTTTCAGTACTTTCTTTATTTCAGATGTCCACAGAATTTATATTTAGGCTTCAACAGGAGCTATCTATTTCTGGGTGTTATCATTAAACTATTAATCTAGAGAGCCAGTTAATGTTCTGGGAAGCCATGCTTCAATCCCACCTTAGAATTCAGATTCAATAAAATAAAATTTGGACTTAAGGGACAACCGTGAAACCACTGTTGATTGTCAGGAAAATCACATTTAGTTCACTAATACCCTTTGGGGAAGGAAATCTGCCACTCTCATGTTGTCTGGTCTACAAATACAGCAACCCTCTGGGCAATTAGGGATGGGCAATAAATGCTGGCCTAGCCAATGCTGTCCACATCCCATGAATGAATAAACAAAATTAAGGAGGAGAAGGAGGAAAGCAAATTTATTTCCTCGTGATAATATCCTCAAACTGTGTAATACCATTTTGCTGATAATTTGGAATTAAACAAGTAAGGGTTTGCAGAAAATACGTTCACCATGATATCTGTGAATATGTTGATATCCTTACCTCATTTAATTTCGACATTTCCACTTTGATTCTCTTTCTAACAGACACAGCAGAGAAATGCACAAAATTACTCAACTGGCATTTAAAATTTAAGGCCTCATTGAAAACAGCAGGATTAATTGTTAGAGGAAAGCCAGGCTTAAAACTAGCAAAACATTTGTACCTTACTCACATCAATAGCCACCAAAATGTAGCTCTGCAACACATAAAGTGGGCAGAGGTGGTTGGATTATAATACCAGGGATTTAAATCCGGGGTTGGTTCTATAACAAGGTAGCCCAGTATTGGAAAATGTCACCAATTTTTTAACACATTACACGTGAGCTGGCTGTAACTGGTTTCACACTTGTCCACATTTCTTTTGCAATGTTTCATGTGCAATTCATGTCCCACCAGAGTTTAATTAGCACAAGATGGAATCAGAAGTTGGATATCTCACCCTCTGTCAGTTGTCTGTCAAAATGTGGTGTTTACCCAATTTTCTTTCATGCGGATCACTATGAAACTGAACTAACTCTTTGAAGAGATTTGGGTATAAACTGTAGTTTGTATTGGCTGCATTGTTTGTTTTATTCCTAATAGCTCCTGCGCACTGCCTAAGAGGTTGCACTCTTGCTGCGGATTCTGAAATCATTTGTTTGACCCTCACTCCAGAGCATGGCATCAAGCTGGACACTCCAGTGCAGTGCTGAGGGACTGCTGCACTGCCAAAGGATCATCTTATGAGAACACTATGAAGCTCAGGCTCCAGCATTCACCTTGGTGAACTCTAACTCTAACCCTAACCCCAGGGATACAATCCTAGATGAACCACAACGGAAGAATTAAAGTTAACACGATCTCCAGGTATAATTATGTTGGATGTAAGACCAAAAAAGTGGCAGAGGCAATGTGACTGAAAAGCTCAAGGAAAGGAAGAAATAAACACAAGGGACAACTTGTTTATTTTCCACCCAGCATAAAAAAACCTGAGATAACAAGCATGGGGCTGGAAGAACACAGCAGGCCAAGCAGCATCATAGGAGCAGGAAAACTTGACGTTTCGGGCCTAAACCCTTCATCAGAAATGGGGGAGGGGAAGAGGGTTCTGAAATAAATAGGGAGAGAGGGGGAGGCGGATAGAGGATGGATAGAGGAGAGGATAGGTGGAGAGGAGGCAGACAAGTCGAAGAGGCGGGGATGGAGCCAGCTCTCCCTATTTATTTCAGAACCCTCTTCCCCTCCCCCATTTCTGATGAAGGGTTTAGGCCCGAAACGTCAAGTTTTCCTGCTCCTATGATGCTGCTTAACCTGCTGTGTTCATCCAGACCCATGCTTGTTATCTCGGATTCTCCAGCATCTGCAGTACCTTTTATCTCTGATAAAAAAACCTGATGTGGATCTTAACATAATCTTAATGCAAACCAGAGCCTGAACCCTAAATTGAATGCAAATCCTAATCTTAATCCCAATTCTAAACCTAATCTTAACCCTAATCTAATCTGCATGCAAACCAGAGCCTGAACCCTAAATTGAATGCAAATCCTAACCCTAATCCCAATCCTAAACCTAATCCTAACACTAATCCTAACCCTAACCTAATCTGAACGCACACCAGAACCTGAACCCTAAACTGAATCAAATCCTAACCCTAATCCCAATCCTAAACCTAACCCGAACCCTAATCTTAACACTAACCTAATGCCAATCCCAATCTAAACCTAACCGTAATCCTAACTCTAATCGTAACCAAATAAATCCTAATCCTAACCTAAATTTAAGGCAAACTCAAAGTTGAAGTCTAAACCCCACCCTAACTCGAAAAGCTTCCATGGCACAATTTTTAAAAAATCAGGGAGTTACACAAAGAAGAGGCCATTGAGCCCCTTCAGTCTGTTCTGTCTTTCGATTAGATCATGATTGATCTGTGCCTTATTTCAACCTAAGCATCTTAGTACTTTAAACCTTGGTATTATTGCCTGAACAAGTCCATCAATCTTTGTTTTGAAATATTTAAATGAAACTCAGCATCAATAAATTTTTGGGGGAGAGAGTTTCAGATTTTCATTGCCCATTGTGTGAAGGAGTGGTTCTTAATATTAATCCAGATGATCTAGCTTTTATTTTAAGGTTCCCTTGATAGCCAGCAGAAGAGATAGGGTGGCTATGAGGAAACTACCAGTTTCTTTAATTGTCTTAAAAACCTCAGTTAGATTTTCACATTATCTTTTATCTTCAAGGCAACACAAATCTAGTATTTGCATGTAGCCTCATGTTTAATTCTTCTAACCCCAGAACTATTCTAGAGAGCCTGCACTTTACTCTGGCCTGATGCAGCTAGTTCAAAGACTTTGTTTGAATAGCTGAAGTCAACGATTTAACCCACAGTACCATCAACCGTTCTCACTGAGTGTGTCACAGTCCCATCACACCCCATCAGCAAACAAGATTCATGCCCAACACTCAGATACTTCACCTTGACCTCACACACTAACCAATGCCGTCAACCTCATTCCCACATTAATGCAAATTCCACACACTTTCAAGAATGAAGCTACAGCAGGCTCATCACCCAAGCACACTCACTGATGCTTTTATCTATCTCCTTAGCATATGGTCACAGACAACTGCAGGAAGTGCCAGGGAACCAGTGGGGCTTGATACGCCTGTGTAGTGAAGTGTAGCCAGCTCGGACACTACTTTTGGCTGAGGTGAAGGGAGGAGATGGCTCTGAAGACTCTTCCCAGGAGCAAACATCTACAGAGGCCTTCCTCCTCCTGCCTCAGTATTCAGTTTCTTCTTGCTGCAGCTGTGCTCCATGTTGCTATCATGCTGCAGCCTATGAGGGATAGCAGCTCTAGCTCACATTGCGAACCAAAAATGTGATAGACCTATTAACTCCTCTGACGTCCTTCTCGAAGCCCAACACCACTCGACAAACACTTTCAAACTTCCCCATTGACAGTCAACATAATCTGTTCCAGTTACTCTGCAGTGCCATCTCCAGCACTATTAGACCCAAAAGTTGCAGCCTTTGTTTTTGACCTATGATCCAATTCCTTATCATGTATCAGGGTATCTCCAATTCATTGTGTTCTCATGGATTTTTTTTTGTGGCCTCTTAAGTGGAGTTAGTGGCATAATGCTAATGTCACCAGACTAATAGTCAAGACCCTCAGGTTAATATTCTAGTGATATAGGTCTGAATACAAATGTAGCAGATGATGAGATTTGATTTCAATAAAGGTCTAGAATAAAAAGCTGGTCTAATGGTGACTGTCGCCATTATTAACTGTTTTGAACAAAAATCTCATTAGGTTCACTAATGCCCTACAGGGAAGGAAATCTGTTGTCCTTATGTGGTCTGGCCTACATATAACTCTAGATCCACAGAAATGTCCCTGACTGCTAACTGCCCTCTGTGTAATGGGCAATAAATGCTGGCTTAGCCAGTGTTGTGAAAATCTCATTACTGATTTTTCTTTAAAAAGTGACAATTTCTTTAGCACCTTCAGAATGTCCAATGAAATAACATCACCAGTATTCAGCCTTTTCGACACCCCCTCAAAAATTTCCAATAGGTTTTCAAGATATGATTTTCATTTTAAAAATCTGCTGACACTCTCCGTTCAGTTCATCTTTATGTAAGTGTTGTGTTGAATCATTCAAATTACAAGTGTTAGTAACTTGCTTCATGACGTTGAAGTATTCAATGCTGAAATATTTCCAAGTCAAGATGGTGAATGGCTCGGAGGGGAACTTGCAGGAAGTGGTGTTCCCATGTATCTGCTGCTCTTGTCCATCCAGATGGCAGTGGCTGAGGGTTTGGAAGGTGCTGTCTAAAGAATTTGGTGATTGTATACACTGCTGTCACTAACATCAGTGCTGGAGGGTGTGATTACGTTGCTTAGACTAGATTTGCAATCTCTTGAATATAAGACGTTTAAGATTTTTAAAATGTTTAAATGAACTTAAGAAGGTAAATAAAGTAAGGCTATTTCCTCTGGGGGTAAGAGACCAGAATAAGGAAGCAGAGCCTTAAAACTAGAATGATGCCTGGAAGCATATCGCACAAAAAGTGTTGCGGAAAATTGCTACTTTCTCTCCATCAAAAATCTGCAGTGGCCAGGGTTGATTGAAAATTTCAGAAATCTGATGATAGAGTTTTGATCAGTGATGCAGTAGAGAGCCAGGGCGGGTAGTTGACATTGAAATGCAGATCATCCAGGATCTCATGGTGGAATAGGCTGAAGGAGCTGTATGGTCCATTCTTTTTCCTACGAAACCAGTTCGCGTTACCAGCAGGGACAGCCTGTCACTACATTAAGCATCTCAGAAACATCTCAGAAATGCCAGACATCCCTTTATCCTCACTGTGGCGGAGTGTATTCATCAGAATGGGATCAATACTGACTGTAGTTGGAAGTATCTGTTCACGTCTCTGACATGTCAGGATCAGCTAATTTAAACCATTAAATAATTTAAATCTGGCAAATGTTTGATTTGATTTCCTGATTTAGGTTTATTGTCATGTGTACTCAAGTAACGGGTACAACAGTAGTGAAAAGTGTACAGTGTTGCCATTCCCAGTGCCACCTTAGGTACAAAATTTTTGGAACAGAAATAGAAGAAAGAAATAAGTTTAAAAAGAAGCTCTGCACTACAGTTTCTTCTCAGTACAAATGTAGAGAAATAAAGAAATAATTAAAATGTCAAACATTTCAGTCTGCAGAGATCCTGAGTTGGTGACAAGCAGGTGTGGGTGCACCTGTGGGTTTTAAATACACTAATACTAATTTTAAATACTCAATATAAATGTGAGAGTCTAACCCCTCCCTTGCTGCTGCTGTTCCCAATTGAAGAAAGCAGTCATTTGCTTAAAGAAGCAAAAAAAATTAGTCAATATTTGTTACTGTTTCTCTCTGTTTCCCTTCGATGTGGGTAATGATGATTGCATTTATATCCATGGGTGTGTAGTATGAAAGGTGCACCAGATTTCAACTGCTGTTGAGATTTTCTTAGTAAATCTATTGATACGGGGTGCTAATTGGAGAGCTTGGTTTTTTTTCTCTGGTAGTTGACAGGTTATGCAAAAGTTGGCATACCAGCGAAGATGCCATCATGTAGAGCAGGACTGGACATGAGGAAGAATAGAGCTATGGCACTCAGTTGAACTACCAATTCCAGGAACCCCCTGGTACCTTCAATGATTGCACCACATCAGCAAAGCTGAAGAGTATTTTCCAATGAATGTCAAGGCAGGTAACTTTGCTGTAATTAAATACTCAAGCCGTGCCTGAAGGTGATTTGGCGGCATACTTTGTCCCTCGCCTCAGAAATAATCTTTTTGTAGTACTTGAGTGTAGCATGTGGGTGGCAGCGGTTCAAGAAGGCATGTGACCACTACCTCCTCAAGGGCATCTAGGGACAGGCAATAAATGCTGACCAGGCAGTGACACTCCCCATGTCGATGAGTAAAATAGAAAAAGTTGTGGGAAAGTTCTCACATTCAGCAATGCATCTGAACACGTAGAATTGTTATGACAATGTCAGACTGCACAGTGACTAAATCCAGTTATGATTTTATAAATAAGAAGCAAGACAGTATTTAAAGTAAGAAATTAGTGCTGTTTGGTGTCCTACTTTGGCAATAACGGGCAGGTAATGTGTTGCTTGGAAATAGGCTGTGATGGCTTTCTGTGAGCTGAAAAATATCAATTAGACCACGGAGAAGCTGTGGAGAAGCGACAAACCTCAATGGGCAAAATAAACACGTTCCAAATGGAATTCCTTTGCAACTGTCCAGTTGCTGAAATCGTCATAGTTGCCGGGCTGTGTATTCTGTACAGACGGTGGCACTTATCAGGCTCTCCACCGTCTCCTGGGACACTGACTGTCAATTCCCGTCCCATTCGCAAAATCTGAAACACACCCGACACGAAAAGTTGCAGCTGTGATGGGGGAAAACTGGGAAGCACCTCGGCACATGGTAGTTGCCACCAATCATCCCAATTGATGACTGAGTTCCTATCTTTCTCTTCATCTGTTTTATTGTAGGGTTCTGCTACATCCTGTCGATCCTATGAGGAGTGCTCTAGGGGACAGCCCGTACACTCAATAAACCAGCTTGCTGCTGCTGTCTGTAACTCCTTCCCGAATAGCTGTTCCTTTCTACCACAGTTTTGTCCGATAAGTTTTCAGTGTTCGCCAAACTTGTGATAAGCTGGTCACCATATGATTCAAAGTATGCGCGACACTGATAAAACAAATTAATGAACAATCTTTTGAAAATAGGTTTGAGGCTTAAAACCGTCAGTAGTCCGCACTGATTCACTTAAGAGAGGGAACCACAGCTTCAGAAGGGCTTGGCAATCCAACTATTTCACAAAACAGGCTTGCTGTAGGCACTCGCAAGGCTGGTTAGAATCTTTCTAATCTTTTTTATTTATTCGTTTGGAAGGTTTGGATGGTGTTGTTCGAGGACCCCCGGTGAATTTCTGCAGTACATCTTGTAGATAGCACACACTGCTGCTACTGAGCGTCAGTGGTGGAGAGTTTGTAGATGTGGTGTCAACTGGGTTGCTTTGTTCTGATTCGTATCAAGCTTCTTGAGAATTGTTGGAGCTGCACTCATTCAGGCAAGTGGGGAGTATTTCTTCGCAGTACTGTCTTGTGCTTTATCGATAGTGGACAGGCTTTGGGGAGTTAGAAGGTGAGCTACTCCCAGCAGGATTCCTAGCCTCTCACTTGCTCTTGTAGTCACTGTATATATATGGATAGTCCAGTCAAGTTCCTAGTCAATGGTAATCCCCAGAATGTTGAAAGTGGGAGATTCAGTGACAGCAATGCTGTTGAATGTCAAGGTGTATGGTCAGATTGTCTCTTATTGGAGATAGTAACTGCCTGGCATTTATTGATACAAATGTCGCTAGCCACTTTTCAGCCCAAGCCTGGATTTTGTCCAGACCTTGCTGCATTTGAACATAGACTGCTTCAATATATGTAGAGTCACGAAAGTTGGAGAACATTTTGTAATCATCTGCGAACATCCCCACTTCTGATCTTATGATGGAAGAAGGGTAATATATGTAGCAGCTGAAGATGATTTGGCCTAGGATACTATCCTGAAGAACTCCTGCAGAGTTGTCCCAGAACTGAGATGATTGGCTTCCAACAGCCACAATTATCTTCCATTGTATCACTCTAACCAAAGGAGAGTTTTGCTACTGACATTAGTTTTATTACAGCTCCTTGAAGCCACATTCGGTCAAATATGGCTTTGATTTTCAGGATAGTCACTCTCACCCTCACCTCTGTGTGTCTCACTTCTGGACACGTCTGCCTCTGACAGCAGTGTCCAGTTAATTTCCAAAAAGCATTTTCCTTTAGCATAAAGGATTTTATCCGAATTAATACATTAGGAGTCTGGAGAAGAGAAGAGAGTCACAAAACTCTACATATTGGCATCTACACTTTCTTGTCATGCTTGCACCTTATCCTGTACCATTTCCACATACAGTGTCCAGACATTTAATCTATCGATGGCTAATAACTGGCTTCCTGCAATTTATCTTTTGATGCAAATATTTCCCTATTCCTCTCAATGGTTTTTTGCACTTTTCAATCCTCATTGGTGGCCACATAGTATTACCCATCATGCATGCATCTCAACTATTTTGGCATGTCCTGCCAACCACCAGCTAAACAAAACCAAGATCTTCAATCAGCAGAGATAATAGGAACTGCAGATGCTGGAGAATCCGAGATAACAAGGTGTGGAGCTGGATGAACACAGCAGGCCAAGCAGCATCATAGGAGCAGGAAAGCTTGACGTTTCGGGCCTAGACCCCTCATCAGAAATGGGGGAGGGGAAGAGGGTTCTGAAATAAATAGGGAGAGAGGGGGAGGTGGATAGAAGATGGATAGAGGAGAGGATAGGTGGAGAGGAGACAGACATGTCAAAGAGGCAGGGATGGAGCCAGTAAAGGTGAGCGTATGTGGGGAGGTAGGGAGGAGATAGGTCAATCCAGGGAGGACGGACAGGTCAAGGGGGCAGGATGATGTTAGTAGGTAGGAGATGGGGGTGTGGCTTGAGGTGGGAGGAGGGGATAGGTGAGAGGAAGAACAGGTTAGGGAGGCGGGGATGAGCTGGGCTGGTTTTGGAATGCGTTTGGGGGAGGGGAGATTTTGAAGCTTGTGAAATCTACATTGATACCATCGGGCTGCAGGGTTCCCAGGCTAAATATGAGTTGCTGTTCCTGCAGCTTTTGGGTGGCATCATTGTGGCACGACAGGAGGCCCAGGATTAACTGTCCTTCTCTTCAATCAGCAGCCCTGTATCAATAGGTTTCCCAAGAAAACCTCGAGAGCAATTGAAAACCCACGTGTCTGTCACAGTATACTCCCATGTATCTGAATGCAATCAGAGATAGCAAGAACCGCAGATGCTGGAGTCAGACAATACAGTGTGGAGCTGGGGGGACACAGTAGACCATGCAACATCAGAGGAGCAGGAAAGTCGACATTTCGGTTTTACAAACCTTCATCAGGACAGTCCTGACGAACAGTATAAACCCGAAATGTTGGCTTTCCTGTATCTAAATGCAATCATCATTTAGCCATATCGAAGGGAAACAGGAATAGACAGCAAAAAATACCTGAATTTTTTTTCTCTCAAATCACTGCTCAGCTTCCAGGACACCAGGAACCCAGCAACTGAACTATGTTCTCATAGTCTGATAATTGTGTCTAACAGCACCCTGATTGATATTTCCTTGCTCAGTTAGAGGTTGGGGATAATGGCAGTCTACTGATTGACACATATGTTTCTAGCCATCACTGCAAGTTTATCACAACACAGTATTTTGTGGTTCTAAAAATGAATAACATCAATTTCCCACATGCTGGGGACCAAATTTGTGTATTCATTCATAGGAATATGAGCATCACTGGCAAGGTCAGTCTTCATTACCCATTCCTTCTTGCCCAGATGGGTTGGGCTTGAGAGTCATCCACTTATTGAGACACATGTAGGCCAGACCAAGTGAAGATGGCCCTAAAGGACATCAGTGAACCAGTTTAGTCTTTCCTGACAATTGACAATAGTTTCATGGTCATCATTAGCCTTTTAATTTCAGAATTTATCTTTCTGAATTCAAATTCCACCATCAGTAAAAGTGGGATTTGAACCCAGTCCCCAGTTCTTTACAGGGTCCCCAGATTAATAGGTTAGCAATAATAATGCCACTAAGCCATCAACTCCCCTTTTGCCACCAGTGTAGCTTATGTCAAATATGTTGGACAATACTGCTCTAGATAATTAACCAAATTTTTCAATCAATGATGATATCACTTTAAAAGGTTTCTTATTTAGCTGCTTGCTTATAATTAAAGGAGTGAAAATAAGTCATATCAAGTAAGATATTGTCAAATTGTCTGTTAGTTCCTCATTGTTGTTGACTGGTTTGTTTCATTTTTACTGTTTGGAACTATCTCACTGACAAAATTTTGTTTTCTCAAGGTAAGCTTTAGCCAGTGGAAAACCATGTTACTCAAATTAATTTTAAAATGGTGGAAACATCCACCCATGGTTTTATTTGTCATATTATAGATATTTGGAATACCTGTAAGATTGGTGGAAATCTTCAAAAGAAAGTTTAAATGAACCCCAAAACACTTATTAAAAGGTGATGGTAGTGAGGTTAAACAAGAACTATTGTGGGTAATATCACTTCCGGCAATATCTGTCTTTTAATTTCGCGAGAATTGCTTTAGGGTGGCCAACCGTAATGCAAACAAGTTTCAATTTAGGTGACATGATTTGATCATCAACTTAAATGCAATGAAATATTCTTCTACATTTTTGAATATGGTAGACAGATCTAAACTATGACTTGATTGATAGATCTTTCTGACTTGGTGAATTATAGCTCCTTCAGAATGGATATGAGATATTGTCTATTTGGAAGGCAGCATGTTGAGCTGGATGACGCTGAGTTAACTGGTGACATGATTCAACACTTTCTTGTTTAATGTGAGACTTAAGAGGGTGTAACGTCTGACTGTGTGGAGCCTGTTCACTCATTGGCTTGATTATACTAAAATAAACTTTTGATAGAGGACTCTAAGCGATATTGCAGATTGTCAGAAATCACAAGAAATTCACAAGTTTCCTGTGCCACAATTTAATTGATAGTTTTACACACACTTCGAGAATGGAAGTTTATTATCTAGGTCAAAGCAATTTTCTTGATTCACAGCTCATCCATCTCCTAAACATCAAACCCCTTCACTGCAGGTGGCCTGACGATCTGAATGTTTCAGCCAGAAGCTGTGACCTAAGTCTCAAACCTCCAAAGACTATATAGTCAACTCTTAGATTCTGAAAAGCTGTAGTGTGGTTTCCTGTTTAGAACCACTAGTGAGCAGAAGTATATTAAATAAAGAGTCAAAGAGAGATTGACTGATTATTACTTTTGAGGAGAGCTATCACATTGTACAGAAATAATCTTATTTCAGAAATAATCTTTTTGTAGTGCTTGGGTGTGGCTGCTGCACGTGGATTACAACGGTTCAAGAAGGCAGCTCACCACCACCTTCTCAAGGGCAACTAGGGGTTGAGAGTCATTCACATAGCGAGACACATGTGGGCCAGACCAGGTGAAGATGGCCCGAAAGGACATCAGCGAACCAGTTTAGTTTTTCCTGATAATCAACAATAGTTTCATTCCACCGTCTGTCATGGTGGGATTCGAACCTGGTCCCCAGATTAATAGTTTAGCAAAAATAATGCCACTAGGCCATCACCTCCCTTTTTGCTACCAGTGTAGCTTATGTTGAGTATGTTGGACTACACTGCTCTAGATAAGTAACCAAATTTCTCAATTCAATAATGATGACACTTTAAAAGGTTTCTTATTCAACTGCTTACTTATAACTAAAGTAGTGGAAATAAATCACAGCAGTTACAATATTGTAATGTTTTCTGTTAGTTCCTCATCTGCTGTATATTAATTTGTTTCACTTTTACTGTTTGGAACTATCTCACTGACAAAATTTTGTTTCCTCAAGATAAGCTTTAGTAATGGTAAACCATGTTACTCAAACTAATTTTAAAATGGTGGAAATATCCACCCATGGTTTTATCCGATACTTGGCAAACTGGTGAGATTGGCAGAAATCTTCAGGGGATAGTTTAAATAAACCCCAAAACACTTACTAAAATCTGACCCGAAGTGAGTTTTAAAAAAATTTATCGTGGGTAATATCATTTCTGGGCTATACTGTGTGTCTTTTCATTTTGTGATAATCACTTTAGGGTGGCCAACCATAATGCAACTAAGTTTAAATTTACATAGAGCAGTACAGCACAGGACAGGTTCTTCAGTCCACGATGTTGTGCTGACCTATTATCCTACTAAGATCAAAAGGATAATAGGAAAAAAGGATAATTTAGGTGACATGATTTGATCATCAACTTAAATGCAATGAAATGTTCTTCTACATTTTTGAATATGACAGACAGATCTAAACTATGACTTGATTGATAGAGCTTTCTGACTTGGTGAATTATAGCTCCTTCAGAATGGATATGAGATATTGTCTATTTGGAAGGAAGCATGTTGAGCTGGATGACGCTGAGTTAACTGGTGACATGATTCAACACTTCGTTGTTTGATGTGAGACTAAGAGGGTGTAATGTCTGACTGTGTGGAGCCTGTTCACTCATTGGCTTGATTATACTAAAATAAACTTTTGATAGAGGCCTCTAAGCGATATTGCAGATTGTCGGAAATCACAGGAAATTCACAAGTTTCCTGTGCCACAATTTAATTGATAGTTTTACTCACACTTGGAGAATCGAAGTTCATTACCCACGTCAAAGCAATTTTCTTGATTCGCAGCCCATCCATCTCCTAAACATCAAACCCCTTCACTGCAGGTGGCCCAACCGATCTGAATGTTTCAGCCAGGAGATGTGACCTAAGTCTCAAACCTCTCCTTCAATTCAAGGTGGTTAGATTGATGAACGTAGTTCACCCTTAGATTCTGAAATGCTGCACTGTGGCCTTTTGTTTCGTACCACTGGTTAGCAGAAATATATTAAATAAAGAGTCAAAGGGAGATTGTCACTTTTGAGGAGCACTTTAGATATTTTGTAAACTGGATGCTCAATGAGGGATTACAGACAAACTATTAAAATTCCAAAAACAAAAGACAAGCGGAAAATGAATTTAAGGTTTTCAAAGATGCATTAAACCCACTGGTCTCATTTAATCTCTCAACTGGAGGTGAAAGATTTAAAGAACAATTAGAATTTATGAACCACTCTGAACACATTAGATAGAAGACTTGAAAGAAGTCTATAAAATTCTTAGATGGATAGATAGAGTTGACGATTTGAATCTTTTTTCCATAGTTGAAATGTCTTAACGCTAGGGTGCATGCATTTAAGGTGAGAGGGGGAAAGTTCAAAGGAAATGTGTGGAGCAAGTTTTTTTACACCGAGAGTGGTAGGTGTCTGGAATGTGCTGCCAGAGATAGTGTTCGAGGTAGATACAACAGGGACATTTAAGGGACTTTTAGATAAGCACATGAATAACAACATGCGACCTGAGGGTACAAAGGTTTTATATTCCATCTTCCCCAGGGGTCACTTGAAACATGACACACTACTGGAAGCATGCTGTTTAATGCTTACTGTTGTAGCCTGACACTTGTGTGTAATAGTTATAATAGGCATTTGTTGAAATCCTCAATCCCACAATATCCATGTCCAGTTTCTTGTTTTATGGGAAATGGCATACATATGGCCATATCAGGTAAAATACCATATCAAAGGCAAACTCATCAGTACCTGGTTTGGGATTGCAAAATTCGTCACTTGGTCTCTGTCTCTCTTTATCAGTTTCTCATTCTCTCTCTGTTGCCATGTTTAATTTCTCAATTTACTTATTGTTGAGATAAGTAAACAGCAGGCAGAAGGGATTAGTTTAATTTGTGGAGGTTGTGAAAGAAACAATATAAGTCAAGTTCTATTTTAAATGAGCTAGCAGGATTGTCTCAGTAGGATGTCCCAGTTATTTGTAGGAATCCCAGTTCTCTAATGTACTGGCAGTGTTCCAGCACACAGTAAGTCACGCTGACTGAAAGTAAGGTGCCCTGCATTTCCCATGATTTATGACTGCTCTGAGTAATCTGATTAGAAAAATCTGTTGGGATATAAGTAAATTGAGAAATTAAACATGGCAACAGAGAGAGAATGAGAAACTGATAAAGAGAGACAGAGACCAAGTGACGAATTTTGCAATCCCAAACCAGGTACTGATGAGTTTGCCTTTGATATGGTATTTTACCTGATATGGCCATATGTATGCCATTTCCCATAAAACAAGAAACTGGACATGGATATTGTGGGATTGAGGATTTCAACAAATGCCTATTATAACTATTACACACAAGTGTCAGGCTACAACAGTAAGCATTAAACAGCATGCTTCCAGTAGTGTGTCATGTTTCAAGTGACCCCTGGGGAAGATGGAATATAAAACCTTTGTACCCTCAGGTCGCATGTTGTTATCATGATGATATCATGGGTATGTCTCTTAAAGACATAGTGACCATGGAATGGAGCACACCATCCCCCTTTTTCCCAATGAAAAGAACTTATTCCAAACAGGGAATGTACACAGACACGTGTTGTCAATTAGATAATTATACAAATAGGTGAAACAGAATTTAAAAGGCCAGCCTTTCAACTTTTAGCAACTCGTCCTGATTTGGAGAGGTACCTATTGTTCTGTGCTGTGCTTGTTTGGCAATTTGGTTGACTCAGTGCTGGCTGCTGGCACTTGTCATCACTCCACAATTATTATCATTATCGTGTTCTTCCATACTCTCTTCATGGGTAATTGGTATGCCATACATTAATCTGACCAGGTTCTGCTTCTTCATAATGTAGCACTATGATCAGGAATGATCTTGTACTTTTGTTCCTGATTTTGTATTATCTGGGTTGGTTGCACATGTTAGAGACCTTTGTGGATATCCACATATTTCTATTTGTGGTTCTAACTCACACAGTCTGCCTGATGCACAGATTTGGTAATTCTCCTCTGCTTGCTCATCACTGCTTTCATTCTCCTATGCTTTTGTAGAGGAATTTCCTATGCCTCAGAATTGTTTCACAATGGTTGCTGGGCAAAGTTGGTTGCATTTGCTTGTATATTGTTCTGGGCATGGCAATCCCTTCTCCATTGATGTTCCACAAAAACGTAACAATGCAATGTGAAAATCTTGCTTCCCTACTTGACATGCAATGATCATTGATTTGATAATCCATGCTGTATGTTCTGCTAGATCATTTATTTGACCATGGATAGTGAGCTAACAATATGATGTGGATCACTCCCTAGTTCTTATACATCTTTAAATCATTTTTCAGTGTACTGTGGTCTGTTGTCAGACACTGATCTAGGATATTGAATAAACTGAAAGTAATGCACATTGTGTCAATAATAGGCCCACATATTGTGTTGTCGAACAATGGGAAATTTCAGGACTTCTACAAGGATGTAATCGTACCTGTGCATTGTGAAAAGGTCTGTTGCTGCTTTTGGAACATGGCGTGAAAATAGAGGTCCTTGTGTTACTGGAGTTGATTTATTCAGAATGCCTCAATGTATTCATGAGTCATTGAATATCTCAATTCATCCCTGGCCACTGCACAGATTCACGTTCTAAGTGTCCTGTCCCTGGAAATGACATACCAGTGAAATGCTTTCTGTGTAAGGACCTGATAACCTTTGAAAGTGGCTCGCTGTGATATCATCAGTGTGAACGAAACCAACTCTCCTCAAGTATTTCTTTCATACTGTCAGGCCATCTCTCTGGATAATGAGCTTTTGTGGTTCTTGCAGTTGATCATCTTCAGCAGTGGTCAACTGTGACATTCACGCTGGCTCGGGCCAAAGTTACCAATCAATCTTGAGAAATGTCTTCAACTTTGGAATCAAGAG
Organism: Ginglymostoma cirratum; assembly: GCA_024137785.1. Taxonomy (NCBI): domain Eukaryota; kingdom Metazoa; phylum Chordata; class Chondrichthyes; order Orectolobiformes; family Ginglymostomatidae; genus Ginglymostoma; species Ginglymostoma cirratum. The sequence continues at coordinate 30,016,920 of JAHRHZ010000042.1, read as the reverse complement.
CAGCAATGTGTATATCCAGCGGAAAACTTTGGCCTTTGTGTGATCCTGCTACCTTCCTTATATCTCACTTCAAATCTTATTGAGGTTTATAAAATCATGGATAGGGTGAATAGTCAATGTCTTTTCCCCAGGGTAGGGGAGTCCAACCTAGAGGACGTAGGTTTAATGTTAAAAAGGGAAAGATTTAAAAGGGACCTGAGGGACAACTTTTTCACACAGAGGGTGGTGCGTGTATGGAATGAGCTGCCAGAGGAAGTGGTGCAGGAGGCTGGTACAATTACAACATTTAAAAAGCATCTGGATGGGGACATGAATAGGAAAGGTTTGGAGGAATATGGGCCAAATGCTGGAAAATGGGACTGGATTAATGTAGGATATTTGGTCAATATGGATGAGTTGGACCAAAGGGACTGTTTCTGTGCTGTACATCGCTATGACTCTATGATATCCTTGCAGATCATTGACTGATTTAACTGTTTCACTTGTGGTCTGTTCCATCATAGTGGTTGTATTTCATGAGTGATTATAATAGCCAGATCTGTGTTTCCTCCGTCTCTTGTTCATTCTAGTCAATGTGCTGGTAACTGCATGTAACCAGTGTATAGTTACTGTTGTGTATTAACTGCATCTTGTCATAAAAGACAGGTGCCTCTTCTGCTAAGAATTGTCTTGTATCCTCCGCTATAAACAACAAAACAACCATTAAGACTGGTGTAGGAAGGAAGATTGCTGGTAGTTCTCTACCCCAACCACAAGCTGCCAGTGGTTGGTGCCTAGGTATCAGAATGTAACATCATGCCCCCTGGATGTCACCACAAAAAATAACTTGCCCTCTCTCCCTTTCCCTGTCATTGTGGGGGAAATAAAGCAGAGAAGCCCAGGAGATGGACTCCAGCTGGCAATAGGAAGATATTTGTCAGCTTTTGGCCCCCTGTGAAGATAATGCGAAATGACACACTTTGCAATAAGGCTAGCATCATGAGCATCAGGTAGTCATTACGGGAGCAGCCTAACATTCAGCACACTGTTGGACTGCTGAAGACGGAGATAACTGGAAATGACCAAGAACCATGAAGTGCCACAGGAGACTGCGACTCTCCAGCTGGATGGTTCACAGCCACTTGTGCCCACATCGCCAAAGACATAGCCCCTTGCAGTGCTGGCCGCCAATGCCCTGCCACGGGCTATTGAAGTCGCCTTGAGTTTCTTCAATCCTACCTCCTCCAAAGCTTAGTAGCAGCATAGATAGCTTGTCTGCATCTCACTGATACTCTCTTTGCCAGAGATAGAAGCACCAGTTTAACAATAGAGAGGACCTTTCAGAGCCATAAGGCACTGGGTTCACTCCATCACTGGATTCCCTCTAGTACAGGACATCATTGATTGGATTTATCTGGTCATCAGGCAGTCAGCAATTAGCCAATAAGACCCATCAACAGAAAGGACTTATACTTCCTTTAACATCCACCATGGTCTGTAGCCACCACATGAGCTTTCTCCATGTGAGCAACCAGTTGCCTGGTAACTATCATGACTGCTTCATTCTCTGCCAGTACACACTGCCTCAGATCTTCACTCCAATCCCTAAACTGTGAGGGCTGATCCAAGGGGACCAAGAAAATGCCTTAGAATGATGGCTACTGATCCCTCTTGTGGAATCCCCACGAAAAAAAATACAATCAATGTCACATGGAGTCATATAGCACAGAAACAGTCACTTGAGTCAAACTTGTCCATGCTGACCTGGTTTCTCAAGCTATACAAGTCCACTTGCCTGCACGTAGCCCAGATTCCTCTGAACCTTTCCTACTCATGACCTTTCCAAATGTCTTTTAAACATTATAATTGTACCTGCCTCTACCAATTCCTCTGGCAGCTCATTCCATATATGCACCACCATTGTTGTGAAAAAGTTACCCCTCAGGCCCTTTTTAAATCTTTCCTCTCTCACGTTAAACCCCCTATGCCCTCTCGTTTTGAACTCCCCATCCTAGGGGAAAGACAGTGGCTATTCACCTCATTTACGCCCCTCATGAATTTATAAACATCTAGAAGGTCACCCCTCAATCTCCAAAGTCCCAGCCTCTCCTTATAACTCAAACCCTTCAGTCCTGGTAACATTCTTGTAATCTTTTCTGCAACTTTTCCAATTTCATAATATGATTCCTATAGAAAGGGTGACCAGAAGGGCCTAGGATGAGATCATTGGCTTCGGAAGATGTGATTCAGCTGCTAGAACTATGACATGGTGCCCTCGAATAACCTCTTGTCAAAGGCTCAGTTATTGAGGTGGCCCACTGCACTCTCCTTGATGTGGTCCGAACCATAAAGTTAGTGAAGGCCCCTGGAAGGCGACAGCTCACTATTAGTGTCAATAACCCCACAACCACAATAACCCCCTACCTGCATGCACCTGCCTCCATCTCACCTCCCTTCCCCCTAGCCTTACCCCTCTCCATCCATTTATTTCTGGGCTCCCCTCCCCCTCGCAAGTCCAGACAAAGGGTTTCGGCCCGAAACGTTGACTTTCCTGCTCCTCTGTCTGAGGGGAGTGTGGTTGGGGAAGGGAGTGTGGTTGGGGGCTGGAGTGTGGTTGGGGGTGTGTGGTTGGGGGGGG
>JAHRHZ010000042.1:29994871-30008022 GCA_024137785.1 Ginglymostoma cirratum | reverse complement strand
CGTGCTGCAGTTCACAGCTCGGTAACGGTTTGTGATTGTAACCTCTTACCGCAGTGTCAGCCCAGGCTCTGTTCCTGTCTCAGCATCAACCTGCGGGCGTTCTCTCAGTGCAGAGATCCCCACTCTCTCCCAGAGAAGGTGGAACAAGGGAAAGAGACAGAGAGTCTTTGATTTGATCAAAGTTTTGCTGTCAGGAATGGCCGCGGAATCAGGAGGTCAGAGACATCGTCTCTGTCCAAGAAACTGGCACCTTCAAGCTGAGAATACGCGACTTCTGTCTGTATCTTCTCAGGGAACTGAAACAGGTTCGAGTTATTTACATTGAGACCGTCTAATCACAGACGTATCAAACTGAATACCACACAGAAATTTGTACGTACATCTCAACATGAATGCTTCTGCAAAGCTAGATTCCCACAATTAGCAGTGTCCGTTTCACTGAATCCATTGGCCAGCTATCACAATGCTCACTATACATTGAGAGTTTGGGACTTAGTCCATTTTATAAAGTCCCTGTTTGCATTGTTACGTGTGGGAAATGAAACAAATACAAGACTTTATCTACCGCCCCGTTAGACTGACAACAGAGAGAGACAGCGACAGAGGCAGAGAGTGTGTCTGTGTCTAGAATGAGCTGTGTTCAGCAGACATGGAAGGCTTCAGAGTTACCGTGTATCATCACATCCTATAACCTGGATCAAAACCTAGAGACAAGCCCCTCTCAGCCATCCGGCTCAATCCAACTCGAGAACTTGCAATGCACCATGTTTAGCAGACAAATACAAAACAGCTTGCGTTACAGAAAAACGGGCAAGTCATAACACCTAATTTGTGTTACTTTCTGTGATTGATTCAGTGACTCTAAACTGTATTCCTTGTCACGAATAGCAATTTTCGTTATTAAGTTTCTAAACACAAATAAAAAGAATCTTTCTTAATTCCGTGTACTTACAGCGAAAGGAGGCTGTGCAGCTGTCCTGCAGCAACAGTGAAGATCACGATGGCTATCAGTTTTTAAGCAAGACTTTTTAGGCGTGTCTGCTTTATCGAGGTGACTCACACAGCACTACACGAATGAACGGATACTGCCACTTTATCTCGACCTGTTTTTCTTGGCACGGAATGAGGGTCTGTATTTTACTCGTGATGCTTACGAGCGAGCTTCCTCCTATGTGCCTGTTCATTTGATTACGGTGCAGTTGGGAAGGCGAGTGGGCACTGCTTCCAACAATGGTTTTCTGGAGATGTCGCTTTATCGGAAATTAAAGGTCCATCAAGTGAAGGAAGACGGTCGGCTGTGTCTATAGATATATTTTAATCGACCTGTTCAGAAATATTACAATATGCCTCTGGAGCAGGTGGCACTTGAACCTGGCTCAGAAATAGGGACACTATCACTGCGCCTTGTCTGTAAGTGTTTAACTGGGTTTAAATTATCTGCCATGGTGAGATTTGAACCCAGCTCCCTAATACATTACCGTCTCTGGCTTACTTGCTCAGTAACAATACCACTAGGCAATAGCCTCCCCCAGTACAGATATTTTCTAATCAACCTGACATTATTACATACCCCTGGAACAGGGAATTGAACCCATGCCTCCTGGCTTAAAGGTAGAAACCACTGCCTCATAAGAACCCTCAGCCTTGTCTATAATGCTTTCCCTAAAATAGTCCACAGGTTTCCTTTGCCAGTTGGCATTAGTTAAGAATGGCCACTTCAGTATTTGGCACCAGAGACACCTCTGTACATGTGTGTGTTTGTGAGTGTATGTGTCAGTGTGTGTGTCAGTGTGAGTGTGTGTTTGTGTTTGTATGTATTTGTGTGTGTAAGTATGTATGGGTGTGTGTACATGTGTGTAAGTGTATGTGTGTGTGTGTTTGTGAATGTGAGCGTGTGTTTGTATGTGGGTGTATGTGTGCTGTGAGTGTATGTGTGGTATGTGTGAGGATGAGTGTATTATTGTGTGGTGTGTGTATGTGTGTTTGAGTGGGTGTGTTTGTGTGGTGAGTTTGTGGGTGTGTGAGTGTATGTGTGGTGTGTGTGTATGTGTTTGTCTGAGTGTGTATATCTGTGAATATATGTGCGGTGCGTGTGAGAGTGTGTGCTTGTTTGAGTGTTTGTATTGTGTGTGTGTGTATGTGTGGTGTGTGTGAGGGTGTGTGTATGTATGTGTGGTGTGTGTATGTGTTGTGAGAGAGAGAGTGTGTTCATCTCAATGTGTTTATTTGTCTGTGATTGTATGTGTGATGTGTGTGAGGGTGTGTATGTGTGTGCCTATCAGAGTATGTTCAAAACCAGGAAGAAACTTTCCAGTTCACCATCTTTTAAAGTGTCCAGAATGAAAAAATACATTACAGGCAGAACTCCAACCCTAATCCGGAGGACTGAAGCAGCCAGTGTGCCAGTTTCCTAAAGTCGTTCCTGGCACTGGGAATGTAGGTTTGGGGCTTGGGTTCTCTCTGGACAGTTAAGCACCAAGCCAGGGTTGTTAACAGCCTTATTAAAGCTATGTGATAGGGGACAGACTGGAAGACTCCATTTGGCAATGTAACAGGAGGCAGTTCAACAGCCCTGATGTGGATATCCAGTGCCAACAATCTAGACAGGCCTACCCCTACACCCCTCCCCACCTCCCTGCTTCCCTGTACAGGCTTTCCTGTAGAAGGACTGCTTTCCCCTGGCTGTGGGGTGGCAAACAATCCTGGCTCCTTTCCCACTATTTACTTCATTCATTAAATATTCAGGCAAAAATCTTTTGACTTAAACAATACAGGACTTGCAAGAAGATTCAAGTTGTGTGATTTTAAGAGTTGTCATGTTTGCCAAAAATATTCCAAACCAGATGTGTAGCCCAACTGCAAGGCTTTTCAAATTACAAATACTGCAATCAGTATGAAGTTCTCTCTCTAACATGTTTCACTCTGAGATAGTAAGAGGGTCCCAACCTGAAACGTCAACTTTCCTGCTCCTCTGATGCTGCTTGGCCTGCTGTGTTCCTCCAGCTCCACACTGTGTTATCCATTTTTCACTCTGAGGTGCCTCAATACATTTTCATGTCTTGATTTACAACAGATGTTCTTTGAGGCACACAGCCTGGCTTCTGCTTCCCACCCGTTAAGTGAAATTTCAGTCCTAAAGGTGAATATTCAAAGCATAGCTATCCTAATATTTGCACAGCTCATGTCATGAATGTGATTTTTGTGGTTCTGAGTTGTGTGGTAGGGACAAGGTTGGGAGTGCAGTTGAGATCTGGCTCTCTCTGTGGGCAGACCCCTAGATTGTGGAGGTCAGTACAACAGGGTATTGAGAATGAAGATGATGGGGTGTGAGGGCAGAGTGAAAGGAGGGGGCAAGGAAAAAAAAGGAAGCAAGTTTTGTCACACAGAGACAAAAATTGCTGGAGAAACTCTGCAGATCTGGAAGCATCTGTGAAGAGAAACCAGAATGTTATTATTTAAGGTCTATCTTGTATTTGTTTAAGTTTTTTCATGACAAGCTGTCCCAAAATCATTTCACATAGCCCGCACTGCTAACTTGACCACAAAACTATCTACATATAAAGATGTGTTTTCAAATATTTATATATCAAAATCAAAATACTCCATATCCCAGTGCAATTGAGCAATGTAATCATCTGGATATTAAATTAAGTTGAAGTAATATACACTCCCTTTTGATGGGTAGGCTAGTCATTTTTTTTAGAATATTTTAGATGCTTACAATACGTGTCCTGGCTGAAATCAAAGCTTACACAGGAGTACAACACAATTAGATAATTCATTCAATAGGACAGCCACTGTTTGCCAGCAAATCTTTCAATCTAGTGCAAAACATTGTGGAAACTGGAGTTATGCTGAATTTAGTGTGCTCTCCAAATTTCACAACATTTCTGCGTTAGTTGCTTGGCAGTGATATAATGATGGCGTTTTTGAAACTCAGTCAAAAATACAATATCTGAAGAACTGCAAATTCCAGAGATAATGGAAAACAAAATAGGAAATCATTGCTGTGTTTTACTGGCACTCATAAACACATCAGTAAAAGGGCATTTTCCAGATTCTTACAAAGTAAAGGTTGTTTATTAAATGGTCCATTTTCCCAAGTGCAACATCACTAAAAGTTTTAAAAACAAGATACAGAACTGTTTAATAATCATTAACATCTTTGCTCAGTGTGGTTAGTTTTACTTTAGGATTACAAACATAAACATGGACAGTCAAAGGCATGAGTCATTAATGAGCTATGTGCACCTGAGATTGTCAATCTGTGCTCAGATTCAAACAGGGATTATGTGATCAACAGTTTTTACCATGATAACCTCACAATTTATCTCCATAATGTATTACAGGCCTTAGTTATTGTAATAACTCAGTTTGGATTGTGTAAGTGGCGTCAGTTGAAACAATGTTTTATTTTGCCTGGAGCATGCAAAAACAAAATATTTAACCAACCTGTTGGACATGTTATGACCCACCTCCTTGGCTATCACATCTGTGGTGACACTCTAACCTTTTAGGATATGAATGATTTCATTGCCACATGCATTTTACTTTGAGAAAACCAGAAAAAATACAGTGAAAAGCTTTTCCACTGTCGTCATGATTGGGTGACATTTGAAAAGTTTAAGAAAGAAACAGAAAGATAAAGCTTAAAGAGTGTCCATCAGTCCTGAGCCAGCTCATCATCAACGACACCTGTACCAACATTCCTCCCTCCAGTGCCTCTCTGCCATCTATACCGGACACAACCAACATTGAAGTCTCTGATCCTCAGGTGCCATCTTTTGCCTCTGGGCTGATTCTCCTCTGCCTCGCCGCCATCTCTGCCAGATCCACCAACTTCAGAGCCACATCTCTGACTGCTGGGCCCACCTCATCGATATCACTGTGATGCCCTTCTGCTGAACACAACCGAAGACACGCTGGTCCTCAAGTGCCATCTTTTGCCTCTGGGCCTACTTTGCCAACGTCACCCCCCCCCTCCCCCGAAGTAGCAGCTGCCGATTCCAGTACCAGGTCCTGAGCTCATTCTGAAAAGTAAGTAAGGGCTCACTTGAGTCCGTGCTGGGCTCACTCACTGCTGCCACAAGGCCAAACACAGGGACATTCTTAATGCCACAAGATCCCCGCATTATTATCGCACAGTGTGATTTAACCAGAGATACCTTCATTTCCTGTGCGACAGGGACTTACTTGAACATTGTAGAGTTAAACAGGGAAGATATGCAATTGCATTACAAAAAGAAGAGCAATCAGAAAAGTCTAGGGGTAATCTGAAAGCATTTGCACCAATCCTGGTTTCAGTGAGCTGCACTTTTTAAACAGTCACAAAACTAATGCAAACGAGGAATGCTTTTGAACCATTTCAACTCTACTGTGGAGAAAGTCCCTAAATGAAATCTTGAGTCGGCTGAGATACAGCGAAACAATTTGGTGTTGGTGATTTCATTCAGGGACTTTCACTCCATCTGGGAATACTACTGTGTGTGCAGACACTGGTGCTTGTTTGTCTTGGCTTCCTGTTTGAATGCCCATTTTATTCAGAAGAAACTAAATTCCCTACTGTAATGCTAAATATGTTGGTCAAGAGTATGTGGTGGATATCAGTACGAGGGAGCGGGCAAGTGGGACAAGTTTGGTTTGGGTTAAGTTTGGCATGAATTGGCTGGACTGAAGCGTTTCCGTGATAGAGATAAAAGGTACTGCAGATGCTGGAGAATCCGAGATAACAAGGTGTGGGGCTGGATGAACACGGCAGGCCAAGCAGCATCATAGGAGCAGGAAAGCTTGACGTTTCGGGCCTAGACCCTTCATCAGTGTTTCCGTGCTGTATGACTCTATGACTCTAAGGGCACTGGATCGTGATCTCCTGGACAGTCTTAGTTGTAGGGGTGTGGGGTTGGGGGAGTGGGGTTGTAGGGGTGTGGGGTTAGGAGAGTGGGGTTGTAGGGTGTGGAGTTGGGAGAGTGGGGTTGTAGGGTGTGGGGTTGGGGGAGTGGGGTTGTAGGGGTGCGGGGTTGGGGGTTAGGGGGAGTGTGGTTGGGGTGTGGAGTTGGGGGGAGTGTGCTTGGGGAGATGGGGTTTTGGGGAGTGTGTTTGGGACAAGTGTGGTTGGGGGGAGTGGAGTTGTTGGTGATTGTGGTTGGGGGGACTGTGCGGGGGTGTAGTGTTGGGGGGAGTGTGATTGGGGGGCGTGTAGATGGGGGAGTGTGGTTGGGGGTAGTGGGGCTTGGGGGGAGTGGGGTTGGGGGCAGTGATCTGCAGGAGTGTGGTTGGGGGGAGTGAGGTTTTGGGGGAGTGTGGTTGGGGGCAGTGGTTGGGGGGAGTGGTCTGGGGGTGTGGGGTTGGGGAGTGTGTTTGGGAGGGAGTGTGTTTTGGGGGGAGTAGGGATGGGGCAGTGTTTGGGGGGAGTGTAATTGGGGGCAGTGTTTGGGAGCAGTGGGGTTGGGGGAGGTGTGGTGGGGGGAGTGTGGCTGGGAGGTGTGTTTTGGGGGTGACTGTTTTGGGGGAGTTGGGTTGGGGTGAGTGTGTTTTGGGGGGAGTTGGGTTGGGGGGAGTGTGTTTTGGGGGGAGTTGGGTTGGGGTGAGTGTGTTGGGGGGAGTGTGTTTGGGGTGAGTGTGTTGGGGGGGGGGGTGGCTATGAGGTGAGTCCGGTTGTGGCCAGGCACCCCAATGCAGGCTCGGTCAGACCCGGAGTTGGAGCTTCGGGAGGGAATGCCGCCGGCTGCATCTCCTCCAGGTGTAGTGCGGGTCTCGGGCCGCTCTGGAATGTAGGCGGAAGCGGATTACTCTCATCATTTTGGGAGGTGTGGGAGTGGTTGGGGTTCGGTGGTGTGACTTGTGTTGTGATGTGTCATAGCCATAAAACCTCCTGCAGAAAGTTAGCAGCAGTTGTGCCGGGAGGCGCTGAGTTCACGTTACCAGTCCAGTGTGACTGTTCCTAACCGTGTCGTGTACGTGCTGCAGTTCACAGCTCGGTAACGGTTTGTGATTGTAACCTCTTGCCGCAGTGTCAGCCCAGGCTCTGTTCCTGTCTCAGCATCAACCTGCAGGCGTTCTCTCTGTGCAGAGATCTTGTGATGTCAGTGTTGAGAATACTTTTTTTCCCCCAAAGAGGTGGATTGTAGCATTCGTTAATGTACATTCCCAGAGTGGTACTGCAGTGGACATGACTGTAGACTGTCCGATCGTCAAATCAGGTTAAACATTTTCACAGACAGGTAAACAATGGGGGACACATACTCAAAGATTTTATACAGTAAACAAAAGAGATTGAGATGTACACATGGGGTGAAGCTAAAGCTGAGAATTTCAGAAAGAAAATCTCTTCCAAAAATATTATTCTCAAATAACTTTGTTTTTAATATTCTTGTAAACTGTTCGTTATGGAGACATTTAGGAACACAGCACAAATACAACATGATTTTTCAGCATTAATTATTGTGAATCAGATTGCCACTAAAAACCAAGTCACACCAGATTGAGCAGAGTGTGGGTTTTTAACAGTGATGTGAGAATGCAAAAGAGGAATTTGTTGCTGCATTTACCTTGCTTTTTATTCGCTCACGGGACATGGACATCACTGTCTAGGCCAGCATTTATTGCCCATCCCTAGTTGCTCCTTGAGAAGCTGGTGGTAAGCTGCCTCTTGAACCACTGCAGTCCACGTGCTGTAGGTTGGCCCACAATGGCCTTGGGGAGGGAATTCCAGCATTTGGACTCAGTGACAGTGAAGGAGCAGCAATATATTTCCAAATCAAGCTGGTGAGTGGCTTGGAGAGAAACTTGCAGGTGGTGGTGTTCCCATGTATCTGATGTTCATATCCTTCTAGATGGAAGTGGTCGAGGGGTTGGAAGCTGCTGTCTGAGGAACTTTGGTGAATTTCTGCATGCATCTTGTGGATGGTACACACTGCTGCTACAGAGCATCGGTGGTGGAGGGAATGGATGCTTGTGGGTGTAGTGTCAAACAAGTGGGCTGCTTTGTCCTGGATGATGTCAAGCTTCTTGAGTGTTGTTGGGGCTACACTCATCCAGGCAAGTGGGGAGTATTCCATCACATTCCTCACCTCTGCCTTGTAGATGGTGAACAGGCTTTGGGGAGTTAGCAGCTGTGTTATTTGCTGCTGTATTGCTAATGTCTGATCTGTTCTTGCAGCCACTGCTTTTATGTGGTGAGTCCAGTTCAGTTTTTGATCAATGGTAACCCTTAGGAAGTTGATCGTGTGGTTTCAGTGATGGTAACACCATTGATATTTCAAGGAGCGGTGATTAGATTGTCTCTTATTGGTGATGGTGATTGCCTGGCATTTGTGTGGGATGAATGTTACCTGCCACTTGTCAGCCAAAGCCTGGATATTGTCCAGATCATGTTGCATTTGAACATGGACTGCTTCAGTATCTGAGGAGTTGCAAATAGTGCTGAATAATGCAATCATCAGTGAACATCCCCACTTCTGACCTTATGATGGAGGGAAGATCATTGCTGAAGCAGCTGAGGATGGTTGGGCCGAGGACACTACCCTGAGGAACTCCTGCAGAGGTGCCCTGGAGCTGAGATGACTGACCTCCAACAACCACAACCACCTTCCAATGTGTCAGGTATGACTCCAACCATCGGAGCGTTTGCCCCCGATACCCATTGATTCCAGTTTTGCCAGGGCTCATTGATGCCACACTCGGTCAAATGCAGCCTTGATATCAAGGGCTTTCACTCTTACCTCACCTCTGGAATTCAGCTCTTTTGTCTATGTTTGAACCAAGGCTGTAATGAGATCAGGAGCTGAGTGGCCCTGGCGGAACCTGAACTGGGCGTCACTGAGCAGGTTATTGCTGAGCAGGTGCTGCTTGATTTTACTGATGATCGAGAGGAAATTGATGAGGCAGTAATTGAACAGATTGGATTTGTCCTGCTTTTAGTGTACAGGACATGCCCGGAAAAGTTTCTGCTTGCCAGTGTTGTACCTGTACTGGGAGAGCTTGGCTAGGGGAGTGGCAAATCCTGGAGCACAGATCTCAACACTATTGCCAGAATGTCGTCAAGGCCCATACTCTTTGCAGTATCTAGTGCCTCCAGCTGTTTCTTGATATTACGTGGAGTGAATCAAATTTGCTGAAACTGACATCTGTGATGCTGGGGACCACTGGAGGAGGCTGAGATGGATTATCCACTCGACACTTCTGGTTGAAGATTATTGCAAATGCAATAATTATCTTCTGCGTTGATTTCTTCCATCATTGAGGATGGGGATATTTGTGGAGTCTTCTCCTCCAGTGAGTTGTATAATTGTCCACCACCATTCATAATTGGATGTGGCAGGACAGCAGAGCTTAGATCTGATTCATTGCTTGTGGGATCATTTAGCTCTGTCAATCATTTGCTGCTTATGCTGTTGGCCACACAAGTAGTCCTATTTGGTAGCTTCACCAGGTTGACACCTCATTTTTAAGTATGCCTGGTGCTGCTCCTGGCATGCCCTCCTGCTCTCTCCATTGAACCAGCATTGATCGCTAGCTTGATGGTAATGGTTGAGTGGGGGATATGCCAGACCATGAGGTTACAGATTGTGCTGGAGTACAATTCTGCTGCTGTTGATGGCCCACAGCGCCTCATGGATACCCAGTCTTGAGTTGCTAGATTTGTGCCAAGTCTGTCCCATTTAGCACAGTGATAGTGCCACACAACACGATGGAGGTTGTTCTCAATGTGAAGGCGGGACTTCGTCTCCACAAGGACTGTGCGATGGTCACTCTTACCAATACTGTCATGGACAGATGCAACTGCAGCTGGCAGATTGGTAAGGATGAGGTAAGTATGTTTTCCCTCTTGTTGGTTCCCTCACCACCTGCTGCAGACTCAGTCTAGCAGCTCTGTCCTTTAGGACCCGACCAGCTCGATCAGTAGTACTGCCGCTGCTGAGCCACTCTTGGTGGTGAACATTGAAAAACGCCCACCCAGAGTACTTTTTGTGCCCTTGCCACCTTCAGTGCTTCAACCAAGTGCTGTTTAACATGGAGGAATACTGATTCATCAGCTGAGAGAGGACAGTATGTAGTAATAGCAGGTTTCCTTGCCCATGTTTAACCTGAAGCAATGAGATGTCATGGGGTCCAGAGTCAATGTTGAGGACTCCCAGAGGAACACCCTCCCGACTGTATACCACAGTGCCACCTCCTCTGCTGGGTCTGTCCTACCAGTGGGACAGGACATATCCAGGGATGGGGATCGTGGTGTGTGGGACATTGTCTGTAAGGTATGATTCTGTGAGTATGACTATGTCAGGCTGTTGCTTGACTAACCTGTGAGACAGCTCTCCCAATTTTGGCATTAACCCCCAGATGTTAGTGAGGATGACGTTGCAGGGTCAAAGGGACTGTTTCTGCTGGCGTATTTTCTGGTGCCCAGGTCAATGCCAGGTGATCCGTACAGTTTCATTTCTTTGTTGAGACTTCATAGCGATTAATACAACCAAATGGCTTGCTGGGCCATTTCAGAGGGCAAATGAGAGTCAACCACATTGTTGTTTGTCTGGAGTCACATGTAGGTCAGACCAGGTGAGGGTGGCAAATTTCCTTCCCTGAAGGACATTAGCGAACCAGATGAGTTTTTCCGACAATCTCCAATGGTTTCATGATCATCAGTAGATTATAAATTCCAGATGTATTGAATTCAAATTCCACCATCTGCCATTGAATCCAGGTCCCCCGAACATTATCTGAGTTTCTAGATTAATAGTCTAGCAAAGATACCAGTAGGCCACTGCCTCCCCTTTCCCTTAAAGCTCCTTTCATGAGGATTTTTGTGGTTTACTTGTTTCACATATTTCTGTGAAGCCGAGATGCCTTCATTGGTCTCTCATTCAGTATGTTTAGTACCAAATTCCAAGACACCACCGCAGGTGGGAAACCTTTCAACGCTGTCACTGGTCTCTAGGGAGCAATGTGTCCCACTCCCTGTTCCTGAATAACAAACTGTTGCAGTTCTGTTCATGAGTTTTTATAGAACAAAAAATCAGTATTTTTGTTGAGGTGGTGTCTTTAAGGCAAAATGCAGAACTGGAATTCAGGAAACAGAATTGGAGGGTTATTTCTGGCTCAGAAGGTGACCATTCACCCCATCAAGTCTATTGGACTATCAGCAACTCAATCCAGTCAATCTCACTTCCCTTTTAAATTTCCATAGTCCTTACTTAACCAATGTGAATTTGCACAATGATTCAGTCCAGAAATTACCATCCTTGAGGTTCTGCTTTTTGATTCAGTGCCTAGCTCCTCATATTCCCTATGCACGGCATCCTTTTTGTCTTACCCATGTCTTTGTTACCCATTTGGGATCTCCCCTTTCCCACTGCAAGTTCCTCTCCAGTTTTGAGTTGATATATTGATCCCTGGCATCAGGGAGGCAACACAATTCAGACTCTTGGCTGCACAGGACTGTTCTTATTCCTTTGAATAGTCTGTCACCTACAGCCACTGCATTCCCTGTTGCATCCTTCACTTGACTGGCTTCTCATACCATCGTGCTATGGTCAGTCTGCTCAGCCTTGTTTACTGCTCATACAGACTGCAAGAACTTTGAACATACTGTTCAACTATAAGAATTGAGATTGGTCCATCTCCACCTTCTTGAACCCCTTTTCTGTCTGATTCATAGTCACATCTTCCTACCCTTGGCTACTGCTCATGTACTGACAATGGTCTTGATAAAGGTTTCCTGTTCGTCTGATGCTGCTTGGCCTGCTGTGTTCATCCAGCTCTACACCGTGTTATCTCAGATTCTCCAGCATCTGCAGTTACTACTATCATATGAATCAGGGGTGCTGGTTTAATCAAATGTTGAGGTTTACCTACAATTTGGCAATTACATTAACATTATTGTTGCCAATAATATGATTAATTAATTAACATTCATTTTATTAGCATTTGGCCCATTTCCATCTAAACCCTTCCTATTCAGAAACCCATCCTGATGCCTTTTAAATGTTGTAATTGTACCAGCCTCCACCACTTCCTCTCATTCCAATCACGCACCACCCTCAGCATGAAAATGTTGTCCCTTAGGCCCCTTTTAAATCTTTCAGTCTCGCATTAAACCTATGACCTCTAATTTTGGACTCGTCTATCCTGGGAAAAAGATCATCATAGAATCCCTACAGTGTGGAAGCAAGCCGTTCGGCCCATTGAGTCCACTCCAACCCTCCAAAGAGCATCCCACCCAGGTCCACCCTCTACCCTATCCCTGCATTTTGCACACAAGATGCTATGGGCAATTTAGCATAGTCAGTCTACCTAATTTGCACATCTTTGGACCGTGGGAGGAAACCGGTGCACCTGGAGGAAACCCACTCAGAGACACAGGGAGAATGTACAAACTCCACACAGACATTCTCCCGAGGCTAGAATCAAACCCAGGTCCCTGGTGCTGTGAGACAGCAGTGCTGACCTCTGTGACACCATGCAGCCTCAAGTGATCTATGTATAATTTTCTCAGTTATAGAGCTTTTCACACTAAATGATAGCAATTCAGCATGCTGAACAAAGGATTCACCTCCATCTCAGGTTCTTACAGTCAGCCCATTGTTCTGGTCTATCCTACTGAACCGAAAACACCCTCACTGAAATGAGAAGCAGATTTATCATTTCAAGTTCAGCTGTCTCTGAGTGACTTTGAGCTCAAAACATTTATTCTGTGTTTGTCTCTACAGATGCCAGACCTGAGGAGTTTCCACACCACTTCCTGTTTTACTTTGATCTGCAGCATCCTCAGTATTTTACTTTTCTTTCTGATTTTGACTCTAGTTTGAACTCTTGTACAATTGCTCCCAGCATCTTCACTGTGCCCAGGGCAGTGATCAGCACCTTCACTGTGCCCAGGGCAGGGATCAGCACCTTCAGTGTGCCCAGGGCAGGGATCAGCATCTTTACTGTCACAAAAACAAAGTTGCTGGAAAAGCTCAGCAGGTCTGGCAGCATCTGTGGAGGAGAAAACAGAGTTAACGTTTCGGGTCCGGTGACCCTTTCTCAGAACTGATGTTCTCATCAGTTCTCGTAAGTTCTGAGGAAAGGTCACTGGACCCGAAACGTTAACTCTGTTCTCTCCTCCATAGATGCTGCCAGACCTGCTGAGCTTTTCCAGCAACTTTGTTTTTGTT
>JAHRHZ010000042.1:29955435-29994471 GCA_024137785.1 Ginglymostoma cirratum | reverse complement strand
TCTGTGGAGGAGAAAACAGAGTTAACGTTTCGGGTCCGGTGACCCTTTCTCAGAACTGATGTTCTCATCAGTTCTCGTAAGTTCTGAGGAAAGGTCACTGGACCCGAAACGTTAACTCTGTTCTCTCCTCCATAGATGCTGCCAGACCTGCTGAGCTTTTCCAGCAACTTTGTTTTTGTTCCTGATTTACAGCATCCCCAGTTCTTTTGGTTTTTATTTAGCACCTTTACTGTGCCCAGGGGGCAGGGATCATGATCTTTATTGACCTCAGGGAAGGGATCAGCATCTTTAATGACCTCAGCACAGGGATCGGCATCTTTAGTGACCTCAGCACAGTGATCACCATCTTTATGGTTCCCAGGGCAGGTATCAGCACATTTTTCTGTGCACAGGTCAGATACTAGCATCTTTCATACCCCAAGGGAGGATAATCACCTTTATTTTGCAGGCAAAAGTCGTGGAGTGGAGTCCAAATGTAAAGATTAAAAGTACCCCGATTGAGTACCTGACTGAGTTTTTTTTTGTTGAATGGGGTGACAGTCACTGATGTCTCATTCGTTCACAGTTCCATGTATTCCTAATTGGGACAGTCTAAGCAGACGGATCCACAGTGAGCCAAAAATCATGATTCTGCAGATACTGGAAATCCAGTCTCAAAACAGCAAATGTTGGAAACACTCAGCAAGACAAACAGTCTTGGAGAGAGAAATTTAGTGAAAAACTTGTATTGCTAACCTTTCATAAACTAGGACTGTGTCACGGAAAAGTAGAGTGGAGTGCAGGCTTGACGGTGAATGACCAATTCCTGTTGCTAAATATGATGTGGAAGTGCTGACAGTGGACTGGGGTGGACAAAGTCAGAAGTCACATGACACCAGGTTATAGTGTGACAAGTCTACCCGAAATCACAAACCCTCAGAGAGCTGCTCCTTCCTCAGGTGGAGTCACTTGATGAAGGGGCAGCAACCCGAAAGCTCCTGATATCAAATAAACCTGTTGGACTACAACTTGGCACTGTGTGGCCTCTGACTTTGTGCCTAACTAGCATGTTTGTATGAAAGAATAATGTTTTTGCAAGCAGTTTGGAGGCTTGAGTGACTAAATGACAAAGGGGTGATGGTGCAAGGCAACATTGTCTATAATGAGAAGTTAATAAACAAATGAGATAGGAGGAGAAACAAAAGTCAGGCCCAGAAAACAGCAAAATGTGAACAGCATTGCCAGTACCTGCTCTCAGACAGAATGTGTGACGCAGTTATTGCCCCTGATATTTTAGTCATGGCTGATGAGTGTGGAAACATCATCAGAGGGACCGGGTGCACTTGAACATAAATGATAGAAAGTGACAGAAGATGCAGCAACCAAATAGCGAAAAGCAGGTAAGCTTTTATTACAAAGGAGTTTGAAGAATGAGAGTGGACTCCCGTGGAGTAGTATGAGCAGTTTCCGATCACTGGACTGACGTAAGCTAGAGTGAGTGTAACCAAGGTTCTCCAGACTGGTTCCTGGGATGAGGGGATTTATGATGAGGAGAAATTGAGTGAACAGGGTTTATATTCTGTGGGATAAAATCAAAGTCCCCATAGTGCTACTGGACAACCAGGCTGTCTCTCAATCGAGAGAGACAAACAGTGGTGGCTAACCAGAAGGTCAGGCAAGGGAAGAAGTCAAGAAGGGCAGACCTTCATGGTCACCTCAGCTGGTGAAGGAATTGAACCCACACTGTTGGTACCACTCCACATCATAAATCAGCCATCCAGCCAACTGAACTAACTGACCACCAAACTGTGGGAATAGAGATATAGAGTGATCGAATTGAATTATTTTTTTTTATGAAGATGTTTGACAGGAACAATGCTGAACAAATGTTTCCTCTGGATGGGAAATCTAGGACATGTGGTAACAGTCTCAGAATAAGGGTGTGACCATTTCAGAGTGAGGTGAGGAGCAATTTCTTCATTCACACAGCTGTAAATCTGTGGAATTCTCTATTCCAGGGAGCTGTGAATTCTTAGTCATCTAGTGTTTCCAAATCAGGCATTGACAGACTTTTGTACATCAGAAATGAGGGAAATGAGGATAGTTTGAGAAGGCACTACTGAGGTAGAAGACAGGAGGAACAAGCTTGAAGGGCTGAATGGATGTTTCCTGCTTCTATTTCTGCTGTTCATTAAACCTCAGTCTGGATCCTTCATGAACATAGAACATAGAACAGTAGAGCACAGTACAGGCTCTTCAGTCCACGATGTTGTGCCAACCTATTATCCTCCTAAGGTCAGCCTACCCTGCATAACCTACATTTTACTATCCTCCATGTGTCTATCCAAGAGTCGCTTAAAAGTCTCTAAAGTATCTGACTCCACTACCACTGTTAGCAGTGCATTCTATGCACCCATCACACTCTGTGTGAAGAACCTACCTCTGACACCTTCCCTATACATTCCTCCAAATTCCTTAAAATTATGTCCCCTCATAATAGTCATTTCCGCCCAGGGAAAACGTCTCTGGCTATCCACTCTATCTATGCCTCTCATCATCTTGTACGCCTCTCTTAAGTCCCCTCTCATCTTTCTTCACTCCAATGAAAAAAGCCCTAGCTCCCTTAACCTTTTCTCATAAAATCTGCCCTCTAGTCCAGGCAGCATCCTGGTAAATCTCCTCTGCATCCTCTCTAAAGCTTCCACATTCTTTCTATAATGAGGCAACCAAAACTGAACACAATATTCCAAGTGTGGTCTAACCAGAGTTATATAGAGCTGCAGCATAACCCTATGGCTCTTAAACTCAATTCCCCTGCCAATGAAAGCCAACACACCATACGCCTTCTTTACAACCCTATCAACTTGGGTAGCAACTTTGAGGGATCTATGGACGTCGACCCTAAGATCCCTCTGTTCCTCCACACTGCCGAGAATCCTGCCATTAACCCTGTATTCTGCATTCAAATTCGACCACGCTGCATGTGGGATTCAATCTTTCCTGAGAAATCACTATGATCCTACAAAATCATGTCCCAGACATTGTTTACAATTTAAGAGTTAAATGTGGGCAGTATCTTTTTAAAGATGTGAGTGTATTCAGAATTACCCAGCAGTTCAGCTCTAATGAGGACGGTGACTTCATAAAACAAGGAACAATAAGCTACAGGTCAGTCAGTGATTCACTGTAAATTAGCGCCAATGGATGTTGAGTATTCCCAGCATGGAGCAGAGTCTGAGGTGATTAATTGGTGAGGTTCCTTGAAGAGGAATTCCTGAAATGTCTGACAGATGTAAACAGCTTAGCTATCAAATAGATCAGGGTGAGATTCCCAACATTCAGACTTTACAGAGACTCATCCTCCAGTTACAAAACAGACTTTGTACTGTCAATATAGAGCTGCAGGACTGGACCATGGTAGTTTATTGCCAACCCTCTGTTCAATTTTGATTCTAAGGGGATTTCAATTTAAAAATGATGTGTTGCGAACATAACGGTATATTCACACGTAATGAGAGACATTGTGGTGACACCACGAATGAACAGGGAAAACTGAGATCAGGATTAAACCTCCACTGACTGAGTGAAAACAGATCCCTAGAGTTTTTACAGTACAATCCCCACAATCTAGAAAGCCAGGAGAAGCTGAGATAACAAGGTGTGGGGCTGGATGAACACAGCAGGCTAAGCAGCATCATAGGAGCAGGAAAGCTTGACGTTTCAGGCCTAGACCCCTCATCAGAAATGGGGGAGGGGAAGAGGGTTCTGAAATAAATAGGGAGAGGAGGGAAACGGATAGAAGATGGATAGAGGAGAGGATAGGTGGAGAGGAGGCAGACAAGTCGAAGAGGTGGGGATGGAGCCAGTAAAGGTGAGCGTATGTGGGGAGGTAGGGAGGAGATAGGTCAGTCCATGGAGGACGGACAGGTCAAGGGGGCGGGATGAGGTTAGTAGGTAGGAGATGGGGGTGGGGCTTGAGGTGGGAGGAGGGGATAGGTGAGAGGAAGAACAGGTTAGGGAGGCGGAGATGAGCTGGGCTGGTTTTGGGATGCGTTTGGGGGAGGGGAGATTTTGAAGCTTGTGAAATCCACATTGATACCATTGGGCTGCAGGGTTCCCAGGCTGAATATGATTTGCTGTTCCTGCAGCCTTCGGGTGGCATCACTGTGGCATTGCAGGAGGCCCAGGATGGACATGTCGTCTGAGGAATGGGAGGGGGAGTTGAAATGGTTCGCGACTGGGAGGTGCAGTTGTTTGTTGCGAACCGAGCGCAGGTGTTCTGCAAAGTGGTCCCCAAGCCTCCACTTGGTTTCCCTGATGTAGAGGAAGCCACAACGGGTACAGCGGATGCAGAATACCACTTTAGCAGATGTGCAGGTGAACATCTGCCTGATGTGGAAAGTCTTCTTGGGGCCTGGGATTGGGGTGAGGGAGGTGGTGTGGGGGCAGGTGTAGCACTTCCTGCAGTTGCAGGGAAAAGTGCCGGGTGTGGTGGGGCTGGAGGGGAGTGTGGAGCGGACAAGGGAGTCGCGGAGGGAGTGGTCCCTCCGGAAAGCAGATAAGGGTGGGGAGGGAAAAATGTCTTTGGTGGTGGGGTCAGATTGCAGATGGCGGAAGTGTCGGAGGATGATGCGTTGGATCCGGAGGTTGGTGGGGTGGTACGTGAGGACGAGGGGGATTCTTTTTTGGTTATTATTGCGGGGACGGGTTGTGAGGGATGAGTTGCGGGAAATGCGAGAGACACGGTCGAGGGCGTTCTCGACCACTGTCGGAAGGAAGTTGCGGTCCTTGAAGAATGAGAACATCTGAGATGTACGGGAGTGGAATGTCTCATCCTGGGAGCAGATGCGGCGGAAGCAAAGGAATTGGGAATAGGGGATGGCATTTTTGCAGGAAGGTGGGTGGGAGGAGGTGTACTCCAGGTAGCTATGGGAGTCAGTGGGCTTGAAATGGACATCGGTTTCTAGGTGGTTACCCGAGATGGAGACAGAGAGGTCCAGGAAGGAGAGAGAAGTGTTGGAGATGGTCCAGGTGAACTTCAGGTTGGGGTGGAAGGTGTTGGTGAAGTGGATGAACTGTTCGAGCTCCTCGTGGGAGCACGAGGCGGCACCGATACAGTCATCAATGTAACGGAGGAAGAGGTGGGGGAGAGGGCCAGTGTAGGTACGGAAGAGGGATTGTTCCACGTAACTTACAAAGAGGCAGGCATAGCTTGGGCCCATGCGGGTACCCATGGCCACCCCCTTTGTCTGTAGGAAGTGGGAGGAATTGAAAGAGAAGTTGTTGAGGGTGAGGACGAGTTCGGCTAAGCCAATAAGGGTGTCAGTGGAGGGGGATTGGTCAGTTCTGCGGGACAGGAAGAAGATGGCCTTTAGGCCATCTGCACAGGGAATACAGGAGAAGCTGTTGCATGGGTAAAGCAACACCTCCAAGACTCACGGCAGGGAGCTCACAGTGGGGAGACATTTCATCATTTCCATGTTATTGACTTGGACACATTACCATTCCTTCATCGATGGCAATTACATCCACCTCCCTTTGACAATGAAAAATTGCTGGGTTTAATTGGGTTCCAATATCCTCATGATTATACCCAGCAGCTTGTCCTCCATCTCCACTCTAGCTCAAACTAAAGCAACAAAGGCTGTCGGAAAGAAACCTGATAACTGGCTGAAGAGAAAACACTGGACAGCAAGGAAAAGGGAAGGGAGTAGGAGGAACTGCCATGGTCCAATATGTTATTACATCAGACACAGGAACACAGAGCATCTGGGTGTGTGCAAAGCAGATCGCCACACATTATGATGGGCTGCAGGGTCACAGAGAATGGGGAAAGAGGAGATTTACCACAATGGTTTAAGAGAATGAGACATTTTAGTTGCAAGGTTAGTTTGGACAAATGGGTCTCTGGATTTTATTGAGCTATACAAGCCACTGATTGGCTTAGAGAGAGTAGGTGAAGAAAATGTTTAGTATCGATTAATGTAAATCATGGGGGAGGCGATGGCCTAGCGGTATTATTGCTGGTTCGTTAATCCAGAGACCCAGGAAAATATCCTAGGGACCTGGGTTCAAATCTTACCATGGCAGATGGTGGAATTTGAATTCAATAAATATCTGGAATTGAGAATCTAACAATGACCATGAATTGATTGTCAGGAAAAACCCATCTGGTGCAATAATGTCCTTTAGGAAAGGAAACTACCATCCTTACCTGGTTTGGCCTACATGTGACTCCAGACCCACAGCAATGTGGCTGACTCTTAACTGCCCGGATGAGGTGGTCTCTTGGCCCAGCATGTTGGTCTTTCGGCTCTGGTGTGGCAGTCTCTCAGTCCGGCGTTGAATTCCAGCCTTGAGTTGATTCCAGAGCGGTCTCCCGGCCTGGGCACCCTCGAGGTGAAGCCTGGCACCATCTGGCCTGGTGCGGACAGGAGGCTGGGTGTCAGCATGGACTTGGGTGGAAGGACTATTCTTCTGATTTTGAGAGTGGTTTCAAGATTGCCATTAGGGTAGCTTTTTAATTCCAGACTTTTAGTGAATTCAAATTTCACCTTCTGCCACAATGGCATTCAAACCAATGCCCCCAGAACTTGAAAATGAAGTTCTGAATTATCAATCTGGTGATATTACCATGGCACCAATCCATCCCTGACGTCTCGAATGCAGAAGGTTTTGGAGGCGAAATCATGAAATGTATTTCAGAAATAAATGTATAGACCTCAGGAAGCTAAAGGCATCAAGGGGTGTGGGGAGAGTATGAGAGTGTGGCGTGAGATAGAGGATTAGTCATGATCATGTTGACTGACAGAGCGGGCTTGATGAGCTTTGCGACTACTCATCCTCTAACTTCTGTAAAAAACATTAGTGAACAAGCTGGTTGTGTGACAATCAATGATGGCTTCGTGGCCGCTGTTACAAGACCAACTTTCAAATACTGCATTTAAATTCAGCCAGCTGCAATGTTGAGATTTTGAACCCAAGTTCGCAGAATATGACCTTGCACTTCTGCTTTGCTGATTTGCTGCAGCAATTTACGTTTATTTACTGCTTCACACTTTGCACAGAGAAACAGGAACTGCAAAAACCTCAAAGACATTTGAATTTTATTGAAAGGCAGTTCCTGCAGGAGAAGTCAAGACTGGAAACATTATTTTTGGTTCTCCTACCCCTCCCCCTCCAAAGAAAATGGTGAGTCAAATATTTTAATGTCAGAATGATCTGTGCCAAATTCTTATTCATATAAGCTGGTAGGAAAAGCAGACTTCAGCTTTAACAGCCTTTTAGTGTTGCAACCATATTCAGTTACAAATAGTTTGTGGGTGATTCATCTCAGCCTCTTACTGAGTCCTCGACACAACAGTTGATATGTCTTTAATCTATTTAATTCACTTGGCATGATATAAAGAAGGCACTGAATTCAGCAAAGATTGAAGTCCTTTTGGTGGCTCAGTGGTCAGCACTGCTACCTCACAACATCAGGGATCCAGGTTTGATTTCATCCTCAGGCGACTGTCTGTGTGGAGTTTGTGCATTATCCCTTTATCTGTAAGGGTTTCCTTTGGGTGCTCTGGTTTCTTCCCACAGTCCAAAGATGTGCAGGTTAGGTGGATTAGCATTGAGAAATATGGCATTACAAAGATAGAGTAGGGGGTGGGTCTGAATGTGATACTCTTCAGAGGGTTGGTGCAGACAAGATGGGCCAACGTGGCTTCTATCTGCACTATGGGTGTTCTATGATTCTCAATCCCAGATAACATTTTGTGTGGGGGTGGTGTAAAGCAAGTTATTGAGGCCCTAAAAGTATTTAATTCAATATTGAGTTCTGAAGGCTGCAGGGTCCCCACAAAGTGCTGTTCTTCCAGTTTGTGCTGAGCTTTGCTGGAGCACTGCAGCAAGTAAGATGGTGCAGACTAGGGCACTTCAGCCAGAGCGTCTTCCACTTATTTTTCTACATTTTCTCTTTTTTTCTCCCTCTTTTGAGTTGTTTTTCTCTTCTTTTTTCCTACGTGATGTCCTGAACTCCTGGCCTCAGTTTGGACTCAGACTCTTGGCCTTAGCGCAGACCGGATGAGGTGATCTCTTGGCCCAGCATGTTGGTCTTTCGGCTCTGGTGTGGCAGTCTCTCAGTCCGGCGTTGAATTCCAGCCTTGAGTTGATTCCAGAGCGGTCTCCCAGCCTGGGCACCCTCGAGGTGAAGCCTGGCACCATCTGGCCTGGTGCGGACAGGAGGCTGGGTGTCAGCATGGACTTGGGTGGAAGGACTATTCTTCTGAACGTTTTTATTATTTCTCTATTTTTCTAATTTGTTCCTGTGTTTGGTAATGTGGGACCTTTCATTTCTTCATTTTTTTTTGTCCCTCAGAACTTGTAAACGAAGAATCCATACCGAGGTATCCTTGCACCTAAGATGGCACCATAAGTGATGACCTGTAAATTTTTGACTGTACTCATGTGAGCCATGTGACAATAAACTTAATTCAAATTCTGATTCAAGCCTGAGACAGAGATGTTGGTGTGAGAATACAGCAGTGTCTTGAAATAGCTAGAAACAGGAAGTTATTTGTCATTTTTGTAGACAGAACATAGGTTAGATTGAAATGTGGAATTTAAAGCACAAACTGCTCATCCATGTTGGAGGATCAATATTTGCTCTTGTCCTGTCTCAGTATTTTTAGCTGTCAATGTGTAGCCTTATTTTCTGCCAAACCAGAAACAGCTGGTCAGGTCACCAACTGCATTTCCTCTTCTAAAGGCTGTAGACCAATGGAGATGACACAGCATTTTGATAAAAGGGCCAATATACCTACTTCTGCTCCTTAATTTCTAAGTTCATAAACGATTCATGACTTTATGTCCACTGCCTTTTGAGGAACAAAGCTGCAAAGACTGTCCACCATCTGTGAGAAAAAAAATCCTTCTCATCTCAGTCTTAGACAGGCACCCATTGTATTTATAAACAGAGTTCCTAGTTCTAGAACTCCCATGAGAGGAAACAACGTCTCCCTATCTACCCGATCTTCCTCTCAGCTTCTTCAATGTTTCCCTGAAGTCTGCTCTTTCGCTTTTAAACTCCAGTGGATATAAGCTTAGCCTTTCCAATATTTCCTCATATGACAACTCACCCAATTCAGGTATCTCTGTGCATGTGTCTGAATGTGTCAGTGTCTCTGTATGTTTTGCGTCTGGATGTGTGTGTATATGTCTATATGTGTCTGTCTATTTGTGTGTGTGTGTATGTCTCTCTCTCTCCCTATGTATGTGTTTATCTCCATGTATATATGTGTCTCTCTCTATGTGCGTATGTGTGTTTTTCGTTGTGTGGGTCTTTTTGTGTGTGTCTCTGAATGTGTTTGTATGTGTGTGTTCATGTGTTCAGCCCAGTTTATGTATGTGCGTGTCATTTTGTGTGTAATTATATGTGTGTGTGTGTGTGTGTGTGTGAGAACCTTCTCTGAAGTGCTTCCAATGTATTTACATCCTTAAAAAAAATACTGAACACAACACTTATGTAAGCTGACAGAGGAGAGTGAGAAAGATAGGGATAGAGATAGGTATAGAGGGAGTTAGCGATAGATGGAGATGGTTGGAGTTTGGTGTGAAAGAGATGAAGGATGTGTACCTATGCATGAAACCCAGCAGGCACCTACACACACAGACACACACACACACACACACACACACAAACAGAGACACCTGTACACACACATATACACAGATATACAGACACACAGATATACAGACACACTCACAGGTACACACACACACATACACATACACAGACACAGAGATACACAACACACACAGACACAGGGACACACAGGTGGACTACACATGCATATAGACACAATACACACAGACGCAGAGATATGCAACACACAGACACACAACACACATAGACACACACCCACGCGCACACACATACTCACACACACAGACATACATGCGCACACACAGACACACAGACACAGAGACACATAGGCATGCACAACACGCACAGACGTACCACACATGCATACAGACACACAACACACATAGACATACACCCATGTGCGCGCGCACACGCACACACACACACACATGTGCATGGATACTCTGCTAGAAGTGAAGAGTGATTATTTGAATTGCTTCCTGATCAAACTATGTGCCAGTTGGCATTGGATCAAACAGATTAGAGGTAAAAACATTTTGGGATGTAAGATGTTACAATTGTAATGTTAAACATGGACTATTGAGCTAAAAGTTCCAACATCTGACTGGAGACTAAAACTGGAGACCTTCATGGACTAAAGTGATTCTTAAAAACAGCAGCTGTAATCAGCCGGTCACAGGTTGAGGCAAGCTATGGTGAAATCAGTGTGAGACGTACAAAATCCATCAGCATTGAAATGAGCATTTCATCCGAAAACAGTGAAACTGTACAACTAAGTCAGTGTCAAGAAATGTTTATCCTGTTTAATTCATAATTCCACACACACACAAACACACACACACACGGACACACATACACTCGGACACACACACACAAACATACATAGACACTTTCACCCACAGACACACAGATGTAGAAGCACAGAGTCACACACACAAAGCTCTGTTAGATATTGCATTACGTAGTCTTACATTGACTGAATCACTTTCAATAAAGTGACATTCTTCATCCAGGTCACTGAAAGTAAACAAGTTGTGCACATGTTCTGTGCTGAGTCATTGAACGGAACATTGATGCAAAATCTGGGACTTGATGTAAGAACTGGATGTGTTGTGGGTATCAGAACAGGAAATTAGATTGGGAAGTTTAGCCAAGACATAGATTTGTGGATGTCTGCAAAACAATTTTTAAACTCCTCTGGACCTGTGAGAGGACATTGTTTGTATGACCATAACACTGCCTATTGTAGGCTCAAAATGTTAAAATGAAGAAAATTTGGCCAACATCAGTTTGAGAAAGAAGCTAAAAATATTTTGAGAGAACTGATATTAATCCAAAATACCACAGACCTTTAGTGCTTAAAGAGAAGCTGTGAAAGCTGCAGTTTATTTCCCAAAAGATGAAGCTAAAAAAGTCTGGAAAATGTTTGCATGGAGAGTAAACCCTGTGGTTTGAGGAATTGTCACATGTGGAAAATATGACCAATTTATTCTTTAGAATGGTTAACATCTAGCTGTGACCCTAACTAAGCTAAAAGAAACTCACAAGGTTTTGTCAATGAACAAGAAAGCAATAACCCTTGTTACTGTAACAAATGTAACAAAAGATACAGCAAGCAATCAGGAAAGCTAATAGAATGTTATGGTTTATTGTGAGAGGAATTGAATACAAGAGTAGGGAGACAATGCATCAGCTATACAGGGCGTTGGTGAGACTGCATCTGGCACACTGGTACAAGACTCGTCAGCATACTTACAGAGGAATGTGTTGGAAGCAGTTCAGAGAAGGTTAACTAGGCTAGAATGAGCGGATTGCCTTATGAGGAAAGGCAAGATGGGCTAAACCTATATTCTCTGGGGTATGGGGAAACTTTTTTTAACTCTCAGAGCATTGTATGTGTTTGGAAAGAAGTGGATGCAGAATCTTTTTGTTTTTAATTCATTCACAGGCGTTGCCACATTGTCCGTAAGACCGTTAGGAGTCAATCATGTCACTGTGGTTTTGGACTCACATGTAGGCCTGCAGTTTCCTTCCCAGAAGGCATTAGAGAACCAGATGGGTTTTTCCAAAAATTGACTACAGTTTCATGATCAATATTAAACTCTCATGTTCCAGACTTTTATTGGAATCAAATTCCACCATCTGCTGCATGGAATTTGAAGCCAGGTCCCCAGGACTTTATCTAGGTGTCTGGATTAATGGTCTAGTGATAATACAACTAGGCCTTCAGCTCCCCGTGGAGATACAGCAATAGATAGATTCTTGATGACCAAGGGGGTGCACAGAATTGTAGTGTTGAGGTTACAATCTGATCGGCTGTGATCTTTTGGAATAGTGAAGCAGGCTCAAAGAACCAAATAGGCTCCTTGTTCATATGCTTGTAAATTATCCAATAGCACGTGGCAAACAGTTTATTAGTATTTAATATGTAAACTCAAACAATACCTGCTTTAAATCCAAATACACATACATACATATTCATTTACACATGGGCTCCAGGGGAAAGGTGACAGTAGATTATGTAGTCATTTGTCATATTTGTCTCATATGCCTGGGGTGGGGGTAAATGTGGGCCAGTCTGACTCAGGTAGATAGGTCAGGGATGGTGGTGGGAGTTCAGGTTATAAGAACAGAAGAACATATGAAATAGGACTAGGCCATCTGGCTCATCGAGCCTGCTCCGTCATGCAATAAGATCATAGCTGGTCTTTCCAGTTACCGACCAGCTCACCATAACCCATTGACAGGGAGGCTTACCAGGAAGAGGATGCTAATGTTTGGGAGTTCAACTACACAGAGAAGTGGAGCCTGGACGCACTACCTGAGGGGCAGCTAACGTTGCCTTCCATTGTCCTGTAAATCCCAAGTGCGCAATGGAAATGAGAAATGCTTATGAGCATAATCGAAGAGGGCGGGGTAGTGCTGCCCTCTGTTGCGGGGGCAAGGGGGGGCAGTAAGTGTCTGCAAGTTACAATGTTGTGGGGCCCTTCAAAGGCCAGCATGGGCAGACACCCATGTCTCCCCCTTTTGATACTTCTTAAGTATAAAGACATACGTTCTTAGCAAGTGGTTATGTTATAACATTGTACTTTCAACTAGTTATGAGGGAAGAAAGCTAAAAGGTGTTGACAAAAGTTGAACTAATGGAGCACTTGGCAATATGCTCTCTCCAGCAAATTCTAGACTATTATTGGTTATTTTTGGGTTTCTCTCAGCTCTGAGGCACCATGTACAAATCACTCCCTTCTCTTTGGTTTGTCACTTCATCTGTTCAGGCAGTTACTGGATTCTCTGAACTGCCCACCCATTGGGGGATGGCACCAGTCTATTATAGTCATCTCTGTGAAACAGAAGAAATGTAATGTGTTAGGTGCTAACCATCATTCATAAAGTCTGTCCAAGGGCATATGGGCTGCACAACGGCATGGAGTTGATTTCCTCTCTCCTTGATCTGTAAGTGTTTGTCAATGTGCAATGCTGCCTTTCTTTGAAAATGTGTGGAGTTGTAGGAGGGAGGGGAAGGTTTGATTAATTGACTGCATTTACCACCTCCTATTAAAATTGCATGAATTGGAATAAGGTCTACGATGTCAAAGGCATTTCCAGGCCTGTATTGTCACAATCGTTCATGTCCCACTGAATCAAGGACAATAGTGAAGCCTCACTTATGAGTAATGTACATGTATGTGTGGAACCGCAGGAGATGGGCGAGGTCCTCAATGAATATACTGTGTTTACCATGGAAAAAGATATGAAGAGTCAGGAACTTGGGGAAGTTAGTGGTAATATCTTGGGGACAGTCCATATCTCAGGTGAGGAGTTGTTGGAAGTATTAGAGTATATGAAAGTGGTAAATCTCCTTGTCTTGATAAGATATATCCAAGAACCCTGCAACAGGCTAGAGAAGAAATTGCAGAGACCCTGGCTGATGTATTTGCATCATCATTAGCCATGGGTGAGGTTCCGGAAGACTGGAGGGTAGTGAATGTTGTGCCCTTATTCAAGAAAGGCCGCAAAGAAAAACCTGGGAACCATAGACCAGTAAGCTTAATATCTGTGGTAGGTAAGTTACTTGAAAAGATTCTGAGGGATAAGATATACATGCATTTGGAAAGACAGGGTTTGATTTGGAGTAGTCAGCATGGCTTTGTGCGTGAAAGATCATGCCTCAAAAATTTGTTACAGCTCTTTGATGAAGTGACCAGGAAGGTTGATGAGGGTAGGGTGATAGATGTAGTCTGTGTTGATTTCAGTAAGGCCTTTGATAAGGTTCCACTAGATAGGCTGCTCTGAAAGGTTAGATTGCATGGAATCCAGGGAGAGCTGGCAAATTGGAGACACAATTGGCTTAATGGTAGGAAACAGAGAGTAATAGTGGAAGGATGCCTGTCAGACTGGATGCCTGTGACTAATGGTGTACCTTAGGGGTCGGTGCTGGGCCCATTGGTGTTTGCTATCTAGATCAATGATTTAATGAGAATGTACAAGGCATGGTTAGTAAGT
Organism: Ginglymostoma cirratum; assembly: GCA_024137785.1. Classification (NCBI taxonomy): domain Eukaryota; kingdom Metazoa; phylum Chordata; class Chondrichthyes; order Orectolobiformes; family Ginglymostomatidae; genus Ginglymostoma; species Ginglymostoma cirratum. Next base: position 29,980,337 of record JAHRHZ010000042.1, on the reverse strand, counting down.
TTGCAGATGACACTAAAATAGGCAGTGTCGTAGACAATTAGGAAGGTTATCAGAAATTGCAGCATGATCTTAATCAACTGGGGAAGTGGGCTGAGAAATGGCAAATGGAGTTTAGTATAGATAAGTGTGAGGTATTGTATTTTGGAAAGTTAAATCAAGGTAGGAGTTTCATGCAGAGTGGTAGGCCTTAAGGAGCGTAGTGGAACAGAGGAACCTTGGAATTCAGGTGCAGTTCTCTGAAAGTGAAGTCATAGGTAGACAGGACAGTGAAGAAGGCTTTTGGCAAACTGGTCAGGGCATTGAGTATAGAAGTTGGGAAGTTATGTTACAGTTGTACAGGACATTGGTGAGGCTGCACTTGGAGTATTATGTTCAGTTTTTGTCACCTTGCTATAGGAAAGATGTTATTAAACTGGAAAGAGTGCAGAAGAAATTTACAAGGGTGCTGCCAGGACTCAAGGGACTGACTTATAGGGAGAAGTCGAACAAACTAGGACTTTTTTCTTTAGAGTGGAGGAGGCTAAGGGTGGGGGTATAGAAGTGTATAAGGTCATTAGAGGCATGGATGGGATGAATGCACTCAGTCTTTTTCCCAGGGTTGGGGAATCGAGGACTAGAGGGCATCAGTTTAAGTTAAGAGGGCAAAGAATACATGGGAACATGAGGGGCAACATTTTTACACAGAAGGTGGTACGCATATGGAACGAGCTGCCAGCTGAAGTAGTTGAGGCGGTGCATTAACAACATTTAAAAGGTGTTTGGATGAATACATGGGTAGGAAAGGTTTAGAAAGATATACGCCAAGCGCAGGGAAATGGGGATAGCATGGATGGACATTTTGGTCGGTATGGACCAATTTGGGCTGAAGGGCCTGTCTCCGTGCTGTAGGACTCTATAACTCTATGACTCAATGTGAATGCTCACTTTGCTGAGGAGTTGTTCTGTTTCTGACATTCTTCACATACACTCATTGTCGCTGGTGCATCCAGGCACAAGAGTGGTTATCATTTTTGTGGTCACTGTACAATTGAATTGCAGAGAAATATGGAGGATGATTAGTTGTATCAGGAAGCCCTGGACCAGCAGTGACTGTCGAACAAACTCGACCGGAAGTAGTTTTTTAAATTATTTATTGACTTCTGGGACGTGGGGGTCACTGGCTGACCCAGCATTTGTTGCCCATCCCTAGTTGCCCTTGAGATGGTGATGGTGAGCTGCTTTCTTGAATCACTGCATTCCACATGTTGTAGGTAGACCCACAATGCCCTTAGGGAGGGAATTCCAGGATTTTGACCCGGTGAAGGAATGGTGATATATTTCCGAGTCAGGATGGTGAGTGGCTTGGAGGGGAACTTGCAGGGCGTGGTGTTCCCATGTATCTGTTGCCTTTGTCCTTCTAGATGGGAGTGGTTGTGGGTTTGAAATTTTCAGTAGAACGTTCCCTAGGGATATGAAAGAGATACAAAAGGCCCAGAGTCTATTGTTGTTAATGCCAATTCCTCTAGATGGGAGAAGTGGAGCATCCCCGCAGGCAGAGAATGTCCTGAGACACAGTCTCTGAACTGGGCCAGCTGCATGCCTGGGCATTAGGAATTGAAGGTCTGGGTGGCTATCCCATCCCAGAGGCTGTCTAGATGATGCCTGCACTAAATCCGAATGCAACTGTTTCCAATGATCCACTGGATTTCAGTGTGGGATCTCTCAATGCTCAAACTATGAATATATTACGGCTGCTTCCAATACAGTTTGTATCACATCACACTGCTTTATCTCATTTCCCCGTGACAAGGTTGGCGTTACAGCTCAGCCATTAGCCTTTGCCAACAAAGCTGGCATTGCCCAGATGTGGGACATCATGGATCACACACCCTGATACATTGGAAGTGCCCCATAATAATGTGGATGAGTTTATCAATAGAAAAGTGTTCCATTCTGTCAAGGCACATCTGTATTATTTGTGATCATCAGTACCGCTGTGGGAAGTCTGTGCTAAGTATCCTGGAAGCTGTCATTATGCCTATATCCTTGATAACTGTCATGTTCCTTCTTCAGAGATAGATTATATTTACTGGCGTTTAGAAGAATGAAGAAGTATCTCATAGAAACCTATAAAATTCTAATAGGAGTGGGCAGCGTAAATGTGGGAAGGATGTTCCTGATGACTGGGATTTCCAGAACCAGGACATCGCAGTTTAAGGGTACAGGGTGGGCCATTTTGAACTGAGATGAAGAGAAATTTCTTCACCTTGAGGGTGGTGAGCTTATGGAATTCTCTACCACAGAAAGCTGTTGAAGTCAAAACATTCAATGCTTTCAAGAAGAAGTGAGATATAATTCTTAAGGCTAAAGGGATCAAAGAGAGAGAGCAAGAACAGGGGACTGAATTGAATGATCAACCATGATCATGTTGAATGGTAGAGCAGTGTCAATGGGCTGAATGGCCTACTCCTGCTCAAATTTTCGATGTTTAATTTTAAGAGCTGGGTGCCTTCCAGAGATGACTGCTGAGAGACAAGAGCTACAATCTCCAGGGGTCTGTTGACCCCTGACTAAGGTACAGGATAGATACAAGGAACATTGCAGAGCAGAGAGCAGGCCCCATAACTGTCATGTTCCAATGCTTCATTGATCCAACAGTGCACCTTGCCGTACAGTCCATACACAGTGTGCAGCATAAGCCTTGCATTTTGTGCTCAGCACAACTGGAGCAGACAAAGAGAGGATGTGTTTCAGCGGCGGGAGTCCGGGAGGAAGCGTGAGGGTAGCCTGGGAAGGTAAGCTTTTCGATTATAAAAGTCTTAACTCGGGTGACTACGACCTTTCAGTTGTTTCAGTGTAGTGTCTCCCACACTTCCACCTCCTCTAACCTAAAAATAACGACTAAGCGTGGTGAGCAGGTAAGCTATTTGCATTTTTTTTCCCGTCTCTTTGTTATCTTTCGGGGTGGTCACCTAGACGCCAAATCCTCTGGGAGCGGGTCAGAAGGCAAAGCCGGAGTCTGTTTGAGTATATGACGGAGTAAACTTACTGGTGCAGCGAACACTGCGAAACGAGAAAAAAACCTAATTCATTTTAAATAATTAACTAAGTAGAGATAGCAGGCCAGGTGATGTGTTGTAGCTGTATGATGTGGGAGCTAGCTGGTCCCATTGAGAACGGCAGTGACCACATCTGCAGCAAGTGTTGGCTGCTTGAGGAGCTCCGGCTCAAAATTGATGAACTGGAATCCGAACTCCAAACACTGCAGCACATCCGGGAGGGGGAGAAATACCTGGATGCTGTGTTCCAGGAGGCAGTCACACCTGGTAGATTAACTAATGTTAATTCGATCGGTGGGCAGGGACAGCAGTGTGTGACTGCGAGTGAGGCAGGTAGAGGGACCCTGCAGACTGGAACACAGGAGCCGCAGCCCTTGACATTGTCTCACAGGTATGAGGCACTTGCTCCCTGCATGGATGAGGAACAGGGCTGCAGGAAGGATGAGTCAACTGACCATGGCACCATGGTCTAGGAGGCCATTCAAAAGGGGGGGAGCAAAAAGACAGATTGTAGTTGTAGGGGATTCCATCATCAGGGGGATAGACAGTATCCTGTGCGAGCAGGATAGAGCATCCCACACGGTGTGTTGCCTGCCCAGTGCCAGGGTGCGAGACATCTCTGACCGGCTTGAGAGGATACTAGAGAGGGAGGGGGAGGATCCAGTTGTTGTGGCCCACATAGGTACCAACAACATAGGTAGGACTAGGAAAAAGGGCCTGTTTCAGGATTATGAAAAGATAGGAACAAAATTAAAAAACAGGTCACCAAGGGTCATAATCTCTGGATTGCTGCCCGAGCCACGTGCAAATTGACATAGGGAGGCAAGGATCAGGGAAGTAAACACGTGGCTAAAAGAGTGGTGTGGGAAGGATGGTTTCCTTTTCATGGGGCACTGGCATCAGTTCTGGGACAGGAGGGATCTATACCGCTGGGATGGACTCCACCTGAACAGGGCCGGATCCAGTGTTCTGGCGAAAAGGGTAAATAGGGTGGTTAAGAGGACTTTAAACTAGTAAGTAGGGGGGAAGGGAGAAGTGAGCGTAGAGGGAGAATAACAATTAATGTAAGGCAAAGTAGCAGGTTAACAGGTGACGAGGAAGCTTCAACTCCATTGAAACTTAGGAAAAAAGTTAAAGGGAAGGAGAACTCAAGAGCTGGTAGTAATGGAGGTAATAGGACCCAAAAAGAAGGTGCAAAAACTGGCATAAGGGCACTTTATCTGAATGCTTGGAGCATTCGAAACAAGGTGGATGAGTTGACAGTGCAAATCATGGCAAATGGGTACGATTTAGTGGCCATTACAGAGACATGGTTACAGGATGGTCATGACTGGGAGTTAAATATCCAGGGGAATCAAACTGTTCGGAAGGACAGACAGGAAGGTAAGGGAGGTGGTGTGGCTCTGATTTTTAAGGATGATATCAGGGCGGTAGTGAGAGACGATAATAGGTTCTACTGAACAAAATGTTGAATCCGTTTGGGTGGAAATTAGGAATAGCAGGGAGAAGAAGTCACTGATAGGTGTGGTCTATAGGCCACCAAATAACGACATCATGGTGGGGTGGGCAATAAACATAGAAATAGCTAATGCATGTAAAAATGGTACAGCAATTATCATGGGAGATTTTAATCTACATATCGATTGGTCAAACCAGGTCGGTCATGGCAGCCTTGAGGAAGGGTTCATACAATGCATCTGCGATAATTTCCTTGAACAATATGTAATGGAACCTATGAGGGAGCAAGCTATCCTAGATCTAGTCCTGTGTAATGAGACAGGAATAATTAATGATCTCACAGTTAGGGATCCTCTCGGAAGGAGCAATCACATTATGGTCGAATTTAAAATACAGATGGAGAGTGAGAAGGTTAAATCCAGTACCTATGTCCTGTGCTTAAACAAAGGAGACTATGAAGGAATGAGGAAGGAGTTAGCTAAGGTAGAATGGGAGCAAAAGCTTTATGGTGTGTCAATTGAGGAACAGTGGAGGACTTTCAAAACAATTTTTCACTGTGCTCAGCAGAAGTATATTCCAGTGACAAGGAAGAGCTGTAGGAAAAGAGAGAGCCAGCCATGGATGTCTAAGGAAATAAAGGAAAGTATCAGATTGAAAAAACACACATACAATAAAGCAAAGATTAGTGGGAAACTTGTAGACTGGGAAATCTTTAAAAGCCAACAGAAAGCCACAAAAATGTTATAAAGAAAAGTAAGATAGATTATGAGCGTAAACTAGCTCAGAATATAAAAACAGGTAGCAAAAGTTTCTATAAATATGTAAATCATAAAAGAGTGGCGAAGGTAAACATTGCTCCTTTAGAGGATGAGAAGGCCAATTTAATACCTGGGAATGAGAAAATAGCCAAGACATTAAATAGTTATTTCGTGTCGGCCTTCACGGTGGAAGGCACAAATAACATGCCGAAAACTAATGGCAAGAAGGTTATAGCAGGTGTGGACCTAGAAACTATCATTATCACTAAGGAGGCAGTGCTGGGCAAGCTAATGGGGCTAAAGGTAGACAAGTCTCCTGGCCCTGATGAAATGCATCCAAGGGTACTAAAAGAGATGATGGCGGAAATAACAAATGCACTAGTAATTATTTACCAAAATTCACTGGACTCTGGGGTGGTTCCTGCAGATTGGAAAACAGCCAATGTGACACCACTGTTTAAAAAAGGAAGTAGACAAAAAGCAGGTAACTATAGGCCAGTTAGCTTAACTTCGGTAGTGGGGAAAATGCTTGAATCTATCATTAAGGAAGAAATAGCAAGACATCTGGATGTAAATTGTCCCATTGGGAGCACCCAGCATGGGTTCATGAAGGGTAGGTCATGTTTAACTAATTTGGTGGAATTCTTTGAGGACATTACTTGCATGGTGGACAGTGGGGAACCTGTGGATGTGGTGTATCTGGATTTCCACAAGGCATTTGACAAGGTGCCACACCAAAGACTGCTACATAAGATAAAGTTGCATGGTATTACAGGTAATGTATTGGCATGGATAGAGGATTGGTTGACCAGTAGAAAGCAAAGAGTAGGGGTAAATGGGTGTTTTTCTGGTTGGCGGTCAGTGGCTAGTGGTGTGCCTCAGGGATCAGTGTTGGGACTGCAATTGTTTACAATTTACATAGATGACTTGGAGTTGGGGACTAAAGTGTCAAAATTTGCAGATGACACTAAGGTGAGTGGTAGACCAAAGTGTGCAGAAGACACTGAAAGTCTGCAGAGGAATATAAATAGTCTAAGTGAGTGGGCAAATGTCTGGCAGATGGAGTACAATGTTGATAAGTGTGAGGTCATCCATTTTGGTAGGAATAACAGCAAGATGGACTATGTTTTAAATGGTAAAAAAATTGCAGCACGCTGCTGTGCAGAGGGACTTGGGTGTCCTTGTACATGAATCGCTGAAGGTGGGATTGCAGGTGCAGCAGGTAGTTAAAAAGGCAAATGGAATTTTGTCTGCCATTGCTCGAGAGATGGAGTTTAAAAACAGGGAGGCTATGCTGCAGCTGTATAGGGTCCTGGTGAGGCCACACATGGAGTACTGTGTGCAATTTTGGTCTCCTTACTTGAGAAGAGATATACTAGCATTGGAGGGGGTGCAGAGGAGATTCACTCGGTTGATTCCAGAGTTGATAGGGTTGGATTAGGAGGAGAGACTGAGTAGACTGGGATTATACTCATTGGAATTCGGAAGAATGAGGGGAGATCTTATAGAAACATATAAGATTATGAAGGGAATAGATAAGGTGGAAGCAGGGAGGTTGTTTCCACTAGCAGGTGAAACTAGGACTAGAGGGCATTGCCTTAAAATAAAGGGAAGCAGATGTATGACTGAGGTCAGGAGGAACTTCTTCACCCAAAAGGCTGTGAATCTGTGGAATTCCCTGCCCAGTGAAGCGGTTGAAGCTACCTCGCTGAATGTTTTTAAGGCAAGGCTAGATAAATTTTTGAACAGTAAAGGAATTAAGGGTTATGATGAGTGGGCGGGTAAGTGGAGCTGAGTCTCAAAGATCAGCCATGACCTTATTAAATGGCAGGGCAGACTTGAGGGGGCAGATGGCCTACTCCTGCTCTTAGTTCTTATGTTCTTATGTGATGAGAGCTGAAGATTTGAGAGAGCAGTTAACAGTAATCTGAGGGGGAAGGTGAGGTCATTGACCTTTGATATGATAGAGCAGTGGTGTGACATTAGGCACAATGAACCAGACAAAACTTAATTGACATCTACCCTGAGGTGACATGGTGGCTCAGTAGTTAGCACTGCTACCTCTAGTATGAGGGATCCATGTTCAATTCCCCCCCTCAGGCACCTGGCTGCCTGTGTATGGTTTGCATGTTCTCTGTGTGGGTTTGCTCTGGTTTCCATCTGCTCTGTACAGATGTGTAGGCCGAGTGGGTCTCCATGGGATGCTTTTGAAAGAGTCAGTATGGACTCGATGGGCCAAATGGCCTGTTTCCAGGGATACTATGATTGTAAAATGGTTGTCATCTGAAGGCAAGTGGTCCTGTTTAATCCCAGAAGCAAATGCAGCCGTTTTGTCTGTTGTTTCTTCACTTTTCTTGCTGTTTAATAAAAGTTGGCTTTAACAAGGCCTTACCAGCGTGAGATTGCCCTCACGTTGAACGATGACAAGATGCTATACTTTGCCGGCATGAGGGAAAGTGTCAGACAGGTCGACCAGGCACGGGACGATGCAAAGAGGCAAATCATAAATGAAAGTGAGCTTCTATTTGCAATGAAGTGTCATCTGTGCCAACTCCGTGTGCCCTCGAGTTTTTTTTTTATTTTTCATTTTCATCCCACAATGTGCACTGTGAAGGGCTAAATCCTGGCCCAGCAACGAGAGACCTGATCCACAGCTGGGTTTTTAATCCGGTGTGGGTGGTGCGAGTCCCGGAGGCTCCCGGCTGTAGTGGTTCTCTCTGGCGCTGCTGGACACGCAGTGACCTGAACATGGTGCACACATAATGAGGTGTGCAGCGGAGAATCGTGTGAGTAAAATGTGCTTGGGACGAAACTCCCCAATACTGACACAGCTTTTTTTTTTCGTAGATTTCAGCCCCATTCTTCACGGATGCACACTTTGGTTTCCTTTGATTTGCTGCACTGGGACCTTATGTTTATTATTGTAGGTTCGCCTGCACCAGACAGCATTAGAATTTGCTCTAAGTACAAATAAAAGTTATTAATATCACATTCTGTTCACACTGTGACTAAGAAGCATTTGAAAGTCCCCGTGAAGAATTTTTTTTTTGCCTGATTGACTAAATAAAAGCTGAAAGAACTGCGGATGCTGTAAACGAGAAACAAAGCCATTAAGTTGCTGGAAAGGCTCTGAGGGTGAGTCACCGCAGCCGAAACGTTAGCTTTGATTTCTCTGCACAGATGCTGTCAGACCTGCTCAGCTTTTCCAGCAATTTATGGTTTTTAATTCCTGTATGACGAGTTGACTCGTCGCTCTATCCTATCACAGTTAATCGGTACATTTGCTTGCAGTTGTGGGTATATCTCAGATTAGTTTGCAAAACAAATTCTGTGTTTTGATATCTTTGGGCTGGGGAATTCAACACAACTTCAAACTGAGATTAAGCTGCTTCCTGTTGTCTGCGTTACTATGGAGATAGTGCTAAAACGCAGCTACGTGGTTGCAATTTAGGGTCCTAGCTTCTGAAAGACTAGTCGTGCTTAGCCAGACTTAGGGCTTTTGTGACCAGTCTTATCTGTTCCATAAGTGTGTAATAATGTCTGACGAGGGCTGCAGTAGATGTTAAAAGTGGCTGGAGAAAGTGGTAAAGGATGATGGCACAAGAGGGCATAACACCATAGCTCAAGATTCTCAGAAGATTTTGCTGTGCGGTTCTGCTCAATGCCAGCAGTCAAAGTCCCAGGAATTGAATCCAGTGTCACAGTTAAGTTCGGCTACCCAAAGGTAGTGTAGTGGACAGGGAAGAAGGTTATCTCGGAGTACAATGGGACTTTGATCACATGGACCGATGGAATGAGATGTGGCGGATGGAGTTTAATTTAGATAAATGTGTGGTGCTGCATTTTGGAAAGGCAAACCAGAACAGGGCTTATACAATTGATGGTAGGCCCTGGGGAGTGTTGCTGAACAAAGAGACCTAGGGGTGCTTGTTCATAGTTCCTTGAAAGTGGAATCGCAATTAGACAAGGTAGTGAAGAAGGCATTCGGTACACTTGCCTTTATTGGGCTGTGCACTGAGTATGAAGGTTGGGAGGTCATGTTGCTGCTGTACAGGACATTGGTTAGGCCGCTTTTGGAATACTGTGTTCACTTCTGATCTCTCTGCTATCGGAATGATGTTGTTAAACTTGAAAGGTTTCAGAAAAGATTTACAAGGATGTTGCCAGGGTTGGAGGGTTTGAGCTATAGGGAGAGGCTGAATAGACTGGGGCTATTTTCCCTGGAGTGTCGAAGGCTAAGGGGTGAACTTGTTGAGGTTTATAAAATCATGAGGGACATGGATATGGTGAATAGGCAAAGTCTTTTCCCCAGGGAGTCCAAAACTAGAGGGCATAGGTTTAAGGTGAGAGAGGAAAGACTTAAGGGGCAACTTTTTCATGCAGAGGATGGTGCGTGTATGGAATGAGCTGTTAGAGGAAGTGGTGGAGGCTGGTACAATTACAACATTTAAAAGGCATCTGGATGGGTATATGAGTAGGAATGGTTTAGAGGGATATGGGCCAAATGCTGACAAATGGGACTAGATTAATTTAGGATATCTGGTCAGCATGGATGAGTTTAATCGAAGGATCTGTTTCTGTGCTGTACAGTTCTCTGACCCTATAAGTGGTCACGATCGACCAATGTAATTTCAAATATTTCAGTTCTGAGGAAGGTCACCGGACCTGAAACGTTAACTCTGTTTTTTCCTTCACAGATGCTGCCAGACCTGCTGAGCTTTTCCAGCAACTTTGTTTTTGTTTGTAATTTCAAATAGAGCATCATTTCAAAGAACTGTGTGCCTAACACACTTCTCCATTCATCACAATACCTTCAGTCAGCCTGCAACAAAATTCCAAAGCATGACTCATGTCTCGCACTCATGACTGTCTTGTCACATCCTCCCTTTTGTAAACACCAAATGTACACTTCAAAACATGTATACATTCCAGTGTGCTTACCTACGACGTCACGAAAATACATAGTGTGCAATTTCTCCTCTGTTGCAGTGAGAGTAGTTGTGAATGGGGTGCTACAACAAGTGAGAATAATAAAAGAAACTTCTTGACTTTGAGGAAAATGTTCCTGAATTTCCCCACAAGAGTTAAATGCCAACTCTGGAATCTCGCCCTTGAACAGCTGCTGCCTTATTTCTGTGTGTCTCCTTAAAGCCCCAACTCTCTCGATTTTCAGCCCACTCCCAATTCTCCTCCACTGTGATTCCAGATGCTGCAAATTCCTGACAGGTAAAACAGAGGGTACCTGGTGAAGCTGTAGCTCACTGAATGACTGTCCCAGCTGTCATTCCACTACTTCTAATGAACAACATGGCTGCATGTGCACCATCTTCTTCTACCCTTCATTCAGAGAGCCACTGGTCTCAGCAAATCATCATGCCCGCTCTCTGATCAACTCAGACACCACTACCATAGCTCAAGATTCTCAGAAGATTTTGCTGTGCGGTTCTGCTCAATGCTACAATGCTACATTGGAGCTCAGAGACACCTACTAATTACGCATTACTGCCAGGGTAACTTTGAGCAAGGGACACCCATGCATCACTGCATCCGCCCTGTTTCCTTTGGCGTTGACCTAGATACACCATACATGGCTGTTGGTTTCTTAGCGCACAGTGACTATGGCACTGGGTTACCAGCCTCTGTTGGTGTGCAATACTTTCTCAGTGCAGAGGGAAACACAGTAGTTTATGACAGTGGGGAGCACACGTCCTTGAGCTACGGGGTGGATACATCACTGGAAGGCAGTGATAACTCAGTGTTAGAGCTACAGCATGTGCCAACACCTCATTCAGCAAACACACAGCATGTGCTTCAATCCAATGGCGATGGGTGTAAGTCAAAGACATCATAGGTATAAGTCAGGTGATGGGGGACTGCAGTCAGTCATGGGACTTGTCAGATTACACCATAGGGGATTGGCCAGGATCAGTCCTCCAGGTATGTGCAGTCTATAGATTACAGATAGATCAGTCGGGGTATGACCAAGACTTCAGTCGGGTCCTGTTTTACCTGCAATGAGACAAAGGGAGGGATTAGTTATCATAGAAATGGACAGAAGAGCAGTTAGTGTCATGCATGAGCAGAAGGGATGAGGTGTGCCCATTGAGAGAGTTGGAAGCACAAGGGAGGGTCATGGGGTGGGTGTGAGCCCTTGAGTGGACAAGATGCATGAAATACTGAGAGTTACAGTCCAGAAATCTTAGTGAGATTGTGTGCAGTGGCAAAGTTAGAGTGAATGCTGGCCCTGTGTGCATGAGGGAACAGGTAGAAGATGGTGGAACATACCCTTGAAGTGTGTCAGAGGGCACTTAAGAGTCAACTCCATTGTTTGCGGTCTGGAGTCACATGTAGGCCAGACTAGGTAAAGAAGGCAACTTCCTTCCCTAAAGGACATTAGCAAACCAGATGTTTTTTCCCTTATAACCAACAATGGTTTCCTGATCACTATTAGACTCTAATTCCAGATTTTGTACTGAATTCAAATGCCACCATGGTGAGATTCAAACCTAGGCCCCCAGAACATTACCCAGGTTTTTGCAGTGTTTGGCCAGTGATAATGTCACTAGGCCACTGACTTCCAAAAGCAAGGATTTGACTATGGCCCCAGAGCCGTGGTCCTGGCAGTGGGTAGTATTTCACCTCGCTTGCTGTGCAGTCCCGAAGTAGGGTACCCGAAAGCTTGTTTGTGTAAATAGTCAGGTGTAAAGCAGAAGATTGCGTGAGAAAATTCACTCTGAGACTTGGTGGATCAGAAGCACTGTGAAACTTATCTGCTACCACACTTTAACTACGAAAGGGGAAGTTGAGCCACATTCACTGTGACACTTGTTTCTCCTTTGTAGGAACAAAGTGTAGTGTCTAACTGTAAGCTGCAACACACAACCAGCAGAGTGAGGCAGAGTGGAGAAGGCAATGCCATTGATCATTGAGGACACCATCACTGATGGTGAGACTGATCTGCTGAGGGCCTGAAACCATTTTAAAATACTTGTGTGCCTCACTCTCGCCTCCTCATCCCATAAGCTCATCTCATCTACAAATTGGAGATGGCGTAAACCTTCTTTCTGTCATCTCACCTCAAAATGCAACAAATATTTTGCAGCCATTTTTTATTCAAATACTGGAATATTTAAAAAGGAATTGTTGCAGAAACTCCAAGGATAAGGTGAGAATTACCGTTCATTATTATCGTCAACATTTGTTGGGAAAGGAAAGGGTCCCATGATTAATTAGTCTCCTTCCTGATAATGAGGAATGCTTTAAGAATGAGGAACGTTTGAGGACTCCGGGTATATACTTGATGGAGTTTAGAAGGATGGGGGGGGGGGGCGGGGGATCTAATTGAAACTTGCAGAATACTGAATGGCCTGGACAGAGTGGATGTTGGGAAGATGGTTCCATTGGTAGGAGAGCCTAGGACCCGAGGGCACAACCTTAGAGTAAAGGGAAGACCCTTTAGAACGGAGATAAGGAGAAACTTCTTCAGCCAGAGGGTGGTGAATCCAAGGAATTCACTGCCACAGGAGGGTATGGAGGCCATGTCATTGAATATATTTAAGACAGAGATAGATAGGTTCTTGATTGTCAAGGGGATCAAAGGTTACGGAGAGAAAGCGGGAGAATGAGGTTGAGAAACTTATCAGCCATAATTGAACAGTGGAGCAGACTCAGTGGGCCGAATGGCCTAAATTCTGCTCCTGTGTCTTATGGTCTTATGTTTTATGTCTTATGTTTAACTTTCTTGAGTAAGAGCAGCAACAGAATGCTAAGGGTTCGTTGGAGTAGCATATTAAAACGTCTAGCATAGTAATTGCTCATTCTGAAATGTTCCTCAATTCATCCTTTATATCTGGCAGGATGCAACAGTATTTTCCCTCTTTAAGCAGAGGCATGGACAAAGAGTTGAACAGATGTACAAAGCTCTGATTTATTTGGAGTACTGGGGACAGTACCTCAAGACGGCTGTATAGACAGATTCATCAGAATGATACTGAAGCTAGAAGAATTTAAAGATAGGCAGTCTAAATGAGGTTTGTATTTCATTGATTAGGAGTTATCAGATTGTGGTGTTTAAATAATGTGATAATGAAGAAATAGAGGAACTGTTTAATCTCATGGAGAAGAACAAGAGACATAACCTTAAATTAAATGATGTAACCTTGTTCCTTGTAAACAGGAAATGTCCCAATTCACTTACAGTCATAAAGTAATAGAGTCAGACAGCCCAGAAACACTCATTGGTCCAACAAGTCCATGCTGACCATGTTCCCAAACTAAACTAGTCCCATCTGCCTGCACATGGCCCAATTCCCTCCAAACCTTTCCTAATCATGTATTTACATTAAGGTCTTTTAAACGTTGTAACTGCATCTGCATCCACCACTTCCTCTGAAAGTTCACTCCACACATGAAACACTCTCTGTGTAAAAAAAATGCCACTCATGTCCTTTTAAAATTTTTCTCCTCTAACTTAAAAAATAGACCTCAAATCTTGAGATTCTCCACCCTAGGGAAAAGACATCTGCCATTTACCTTACTTATATCCTTCATGATTTCATAAATCTCTGTAAGGTCACTCACCAACCATCCAGGTTTGTTCAACAGCATTTACTCCTTTATAAACAAGAGGAAATAAAGATAGTAAACAAATTGACTTACTTGTTACAGTTAGACTGGTATGAATGGGAGGTACATGTCATAACTGAATGTTGATTCACACATGAAAGCGATGTCCGAGATTAAGACCTGACATGAAATAGAGTGTGACTAAGTGTTCGAGGAACAAAAGAAAAGTCTGGTAAAGCTCAGCAGGTCTGGCAGAATCTGTGAAGAAGAAAATCAGAGTTAAGGTTTCGGGTCTGGTGACCCCTGCTCAGAACCAGACTTGCTAAGCTTTTCCAGCAACTTCTGGTGTTGTTCCTAATTTACAGCATCTGCAGTTCTTTCGGTTTTTTATTAAGTGTGCAATGGCCTTGATCACATGCATGGTGCATTTTTATCCCCAGCATCTAGATCCTTGCAATTGGCAATCTGCTCCCATTGCTCTCTCACAATTTATCCCTTCTACCCAATCCTCCTCCACTCCACCTCCCCCAGCTCCCTCGCTGTGCTGCAGTCCTATTCTTAAAGTTCTCCTAGTTCATTAAACCCTCCTTCCTCACTTCTAGCCCTGGCTGCAAATTCAATATAGCATCCCAGCATGTGGAAACAGGCCATTTGGCCCATTGAGTCCTCACTGATCATTCGAAGACCATCCCAACCAGACCCACATCCATTCCTGTGACATGTGTTTTCCATGGTCAATCCACCTAACCTGCACATCTGTGGACTGTGGGAGGATACCGGAGCATCTGGAGGAAACCCACACAGATACAGGGAGAAGGTGCAAACTCCACACAGACAATCACTTGAGGCTGGAGTTGAACCTGGGTCCCTGGCGCTATGAGGCAGCAGTGCTACCATGCCACCTTCAGGGAGTGCTAACCTTAAGTAGTGAGGTAACTAATTAAAATTGACATTTAAACGCACTTTTTGTCTTTGTTTAGACAGATGTAGTTCTGAGAACTTTTTCTTCACGTGAAATGAAATGTAGCCACACTGTAGTCATGATGGGACAAGATACCAATTCCTTGAGAACCTAATTAAAAATGTAAATTGCAAAACGGAATGATTTTCACAGTTGGAATGAATGCTGTTAGTATTTGAAAGTGACTAATTTTCTAATAAGGCAGGAGACATAATGAGAATAGGAAATGGACATCAGCAGAGCCTTTTTACTGATAAGGATATGTGACAGTCAGAGATAAGTGAACTGTAAAAAAAATTGTAACGATATGTGAGACTTAAAACTATAAATTGTCACATAGACTGTGCTTCGGGGAATGACCTCTGTAGACTTGTGAATAAAGTCTGTAATAGCTGTACTCCAGACATGAACTGGTTTCACTGAAAACAAAGAATGCTGGCGTGTTCACTTCAGTTTTGATGAAGAGTCATCTAGATGCAAAACGTTAGCTTGCTTTCTTTCCACGAATGTTACCTGACCTACTATGATCTCCAGCATTTTTTGTTTTCAATACGGATTCCATCATCGGAGGTACGGTTAGTAAGTTTGCAGATGACCAAAATTAGAGGTGTAGTGGACAGTGGAGAAGGTTACCTCAGGGTACAATGGGATCAATAGTGAGGAAGCAGGCCATTCAGAGTCCTCACTGACCATCCTACCCAGGCCCACTCCCATCACTGTAATGCTGTATTTCCCATGGTCAATCCACCTAACATGCACAATGGTCTGGTATGGCACCTGCTGTGCCCAGGACCATAAGAAACTACAGAAGGTTGTGTGCACGGCCCAGACCATCAGGGAAGCCAACCTTCCATCAATAGACTCCATTTACATGATTTGTTGCCATGGAAAAGCTGCCAACATCATCAAAGATCCAGCACATCCCAGTAACACTCTCCTACAACCTCTTCCATCAGGCAGAAGATACAGAAGCTTGAACATACGTACCAGCAGGTTCAGGAACAGCTTCTTCCTGGCCACTATTAGACTGATGAATGGACTGTCTAACTTCAAATAATGCTGATCTTACTCATGATAATCTTGCCTTGTGCCTGCCCTGTGTGACATAACCTACATGCCTCTATCTAAGTTTTTTTCTCCCTATGATCTGTATATCCTTGCTTACTTTGATCTGTCTGCACTGCTCATCAACAAAGCTTTTCACTGTACACTTAGGTAAACATGACAATAAATCAAATTGAATCAAATCAGATTAAATTTTGACCAGATGGTCCAATGGGCTGAGGAGTAGAAGATGTAGTTTAATTTAGATAAATATGAGGTACTGCATTTTGGGAAGGAAAATCAGGGCAGAACTTATACAATTAATGGTAAGGTCCTGGGGAGTGTTGCTGAACAAAGAGACCTTGGAGTGCAGGTTCATTGTTTCTTGAAAGTAGAGTTTCAGGAAGATAGGATAATGAAGAAGGTGTTTGGTACGCTTGCCTTTATTAGTCAATGCATTGAGTATAAGAGTTGGGATTCATGTTGTGGCTGTACAGGACATTGGTTAGACCACTTTTGGAATACTGCAAGCAATTCCGGTCCCTCTGCTACAGGAAGGATGTTGTGAAACTTGAAAGGGTTCAGAAAAGGTTTACAAAGACGTTGCCATGGTTGAAGGGTTTGAGCTATAGGGAGAGGCTGAATAGGTTGGGACTATTTCCCCTGGAGCATCAGAAGCTGAGGGGTGACCTTATAGAGGTTTATAAAATCATGAGGGACATGGATAGGGTAAATAGATAAAGTTTTTCCCCAGGGTTCAGGAGTCCAAAACTAGAGGGCATAGGTTTAAGGTGAGAGGAGAAAGATTTAGAAAAAACCTAAGGGGTGACTTTTTCACACAGAGGTTGGTGCATGCGTGCAATGAGTTGCCAGAGGAAGTGGTGGAATCTGGATGGGAATATGAACAGGAAGGGTTAAGAGGGATATGGGATAAATACTGGCAAATGGGGCTAGATTTATTTAGGAAATCTGGTCGGCATGGACAAATTGGACCGAAGGATCTGTTTCCATGCTGTGCATCTCTATGTCTCAATGACTCTATGTGCAGTAATTTGCTCCTACTTGAACTAGATTTACACCTCCACCACTATTTGTCGCTGCAAGTAGGATGTTTGTAATATTGGTCAGAGTCACAGGACTGATCTTGACACCAATGGAAAAGTGAGTGTGTTTATTTTACCAGCTATTAGGTAAGGAAGTCACCATTCAAAATGGGCAGGTGATGAGCCAGTTTGAAGATCTGACACGGAGAAAGGTTCTCTTGCTGCAGTAATTAGAGACTGTGTGGTGCCACAATTGTTGTTCAGATTCTTCAGATAAACAAGAAGGTGTAAATGTTTTCAGAGCGAACTGAAGCAATTTTATGGAAAGCAGTGGTGTAAGACAGGGCAGACCATTTGCTGAATAAAGAACCATAGAGGTAACAACAGCCATGGTAAAGAAGGACTAACGTAAAGGTCATGAAGGTTCAATTCTCCTATATTCCTGGCAGACAATAATAAGAAGATCCAAAGTCAAATGACAAATGAATCAATCAGTTTATTATCTTCATGGATGGAAAGGAATAAATGCTGTAGAACAGGCCTGGGGTGGTTGATGTCAAGGGTGGGGTGCTAACAAGGGAAGATGTTAGTCAGGGACTCTAGACAAGTTTAAGGAATACACACGTAAAAGAGAAAGAGAAGTGACTTTTTATAAATGTCAGGCCAATCAGAGTAAGAAAAACTGACTCAGTAAAAAGTGCAAAAGGCAATTGGTAAGAGGACATTGATTAGGCCACTACTGGAATACTGCGTGCAATTCTCATTTCCCTGCTATAGGAAGGATGTTGTGAAACTTGAAAGGATTCAGAAAAGATTTACAAGGATGTTGCCAGGGTTAGAGAGTGTGAACTACAGGGAGAGGCTGAGTGGATGAGGGCTATTTTCCCTGGTGTGTCGGAGGCTGAGGGGTGACCTCATAGAGATTTATAAAATCATGACGGGCATGGATAGGGTAAATAGACAAGGTCTTCTCCCTGGGGTGAGGGAGTGTAAAATGAGAGGGTGTAGTTTTAAGGTGAGAGGGGAAAGATATAAAAGGGGTCTAAGGGGCAACCTTTTCATGCAGAGGGTGGTGGCGTGACCTCAAAGAGGCTTATAGAATCATGAGGGGCATGGATAGGGTAGATAGACAAGAACTTTTCCCCAGGGTGTAGGAGTCCAAAACTAGAGGGGCATGGGTTTAGGTGAGAGGAGAAAGATTTAGAAAAAAACCTAAGGGACAACTTTTTCACACAAAGGTTGGTGACAGGACAGGAATGGGTCCTTCAGCCCATCATCTGCCTGCATATATTTCATATCCCTCTATTCCCTGCCTGTTAATGTGTCTGTCTAAATGCATCTTAAATGTTGCTACCGTTTCTGATTCTGCCACGTCCCCTGGCAGCGTGTGCCAAGCATCTACAACCCTCTTTGTAAGAAAGCTTTCTTTGCACATCCCTTTTAAAACTTTTTCCCTCACCTTAAAGCTCTGCCCCCTAATATCTGACACTTCCACCTTTGGAAAGAGATCCTCACTACTCACTCTATCCACCCCTCTCATAATCTTATGTACTGTTATCAGGTCACCCCTCAGCTTCTGATGCTCCAGCAAAAATAATCCAAGTTTATCCAACCTCTCCTTATAGCTAATACACTCCAATCCAGGCAACATCCCGGTAAAGCTCTTTTGTAGCCTCTCCAAAGCTCCACATCCTTCCTACAGTGTGATACCCAGAACTGCACACTATACACCAAATATGGCCTGACCAAAGTTTTATACAGTTGCAACATCACTTGTCAACTTTAATACTCAATGCCCCGACCATTGAAGGCAGGTATGCTGTATGTCTTCTTTAACACGTTATCCATCTTTGCTGGTACGGAGCTATGGACTTGGACCCTAAGATTCCTCTATATATCAATGGCCTTAATGGCCTGGCCATTTACAGTATACTTTCCTTTTGCATCTGACCTCCCAAAATGCATCACTTCACACTTACTTATAGGACACATAGGATCCCTGCAGTGTGGAAACAGACCATTTGGCCCATCGAGTGCACACTGACCCTCCAAAAAGCATCTCACCCAGACACACTCCCCTACCCTATCCCATAAACCCTGCATTTCCCATGGCTAATCCACCGAGCCTGCATGTCCCTGGACACTTTGGGTAATTTAGCATGGCCAATCCACCTCACCTGCACATCTTTGGACTGTGGGAAGAAACCGGAGCACCTGGAGGAAACCCACGCAGACATGGGGAGAATGTGCAAACTCCACACTTGCCCTGATTAAACTCCACCTGCCATTTCTCTGCCCAACTTTTCAGCTGAATTCTATCCTGCTGTATCCTTTGATATCCTTCCTCACTATCCACAACTCCACCATTTCTTGTACCATCTGCAAACGTATTAATCAGACCAGTGATGTTTTCATCCAAATCATTTATATATGTTATAAACATCAGAGATCTCAGCACTGATCCTTGCGGAACAACACAGATCACAGACCTCCATTCAGAAAAACACCCTTCCACAACTACCCTCTCTCTTCAATGGCCAAGCCAATGTTGTATCCAATTTGCCAACTCACTGTGGATTCCATGCAATTTGATCTTCTGGACCAGACTACCATGGGGGACCTTGTCAAATGCTTTAATAAAGTCCATGTAGACAACATCCATTGCCTTATCCTCATCAATCACCAAGTCCTCAAAAAATCAAATCAATTGTTTGTGAAACGAGACCTCCCCCGCATAAAGCCATGCTGGATATTCCTTAAAAGTCCATTCGTTTCCAGATGCAAGTAAATCCTGTCCCCAAGAACTTTCTCCAGTAATATCCATACTGATGATGTAAGGCTCACCGGCCCATAATTTCCTGGATTACCCCTGTTGCTCTTCAGAAATGAAGGAACCACGTAGGCTATTTCCCAGTCTTCTAGGACCTTGCCTGTGGCTAAAGAGATGCAAAAATCTCTGTCAAAGCCCTAGCAATCTCCTCCCTTGTCTCCTTCACTATCCTGGGATGGATCCCATCAGGCCCTGGGGACTTATCTGCTTTAATGCTTTTCAAGACACACAGTGCCTCCTCCTTCTTAACATCGATATGCCTTAGAATGTTAACAAACCTCTCTAGATACTTACCATCACCCAAATCTTTCTCTTGGTGAAAACCAATGCAAAGTACTCATTAAGGACTTCACCCACTTCCTCTAGGTCCACACAGAACTTCCCTCCTTTGTCCTTGAGTGGACCTGCCCTTTGTCTAGCTACCCTCATGCTCCTATATATATGTATATAGGATACCTTGGGATTCTCCTCAAATCTATTTGCCAAGGACATTTCATGTTCAGGCAAAGGCTCACAGAAAGTACAAAGCCAAATTAGATGCTGACACAGGGAAGCAGACCGCTCTCTGTTTGAGATTAGGATGTTGGAATTTGAAGGGAAACCAGAAAGACAATAGATGTTGATGACTACTGAGGTGAGGGGAATCAGGCTTCTCATTCAACAGATGATACTAAGGGGAGCTGGTGGGCTAGTGGTCTTATCGCTGGACTGTTAATCCAGAGACCCGGTAGTGTTCCGGGGACCTGGGTTTGAATCCAACCACAGCAGATAACGGAATTTGAGTTCCACCAAAACGTTTGAATTCAATTCAATTTTTAAAAAAAACAAAATCTGGAATTGAGAGTCAAATTATGACCATGAATCCATTGTTGATTGTCAGAAAAACCCATCTAGTTCACTAATGTCGTTTAGGGAAGGAACCTGTTATCTTTACCTGGTCGGGCCTACCTGTGACTCCAGACCCACAGCAATGTGGCTGACTCTTAACTGTCCTCTGGGCAATTAGGGATGGGCAATAAATGCTGGCCTAGCCAGCGACGCCGTCATCCCATGAACGAATAAAAAATAACTCCAGCTACCTGTGTGCTTGGCCATAAGAAAAAAACAATTTGTTATTTTCAGAGAAACATAGAAATAGGAGCAGGAGTAAGCCACCTGACCCCTCGAGCCTGCTCCACCATTCATTATGACCGTGGCTGATCATTAAGCTCAATACCCTCATCCTGCCCCATATCCTTGATGCCTTTAGCCCAAGAGTATATCTATCTCCTTCTCATTCTTCTAAACTCTAGTGATTACAATCCCAACTGAATACTCTGAGTATATTCAAAAGCATGACATTTTTGAATCTGAAATATGGGAGATGTTTTATTCACTGTGTTGATTTATATGCCATAATTTCCAGTATATAAAAGATACTTCCTTAAACCCTCTGGACATTCTTGAATGTCTTAGTTACATTTCCCAGGCGCACTTTCTAAAGGTTGGTGCCAGTTCCTCAGGACGGATTACTCCTTCTCACTTTATTTTATTTAGATCTTGCAACGCTAGCTATCGCCCACTTGATCACTCTGTCTGACTACTGCCATCTTTGGCATCTTGTGAAAGGCCTTTCAGGATTACATAACCAAAGTTGGTGGCTGGAGATAATGTGTTTGTTGATTGCCCACAAAGCTATTAAATGTGCAACAGACTCGTGGGTCTGAATAACCAACTTCTACTGTTATGGGTCCTCCTTTGTTTCCACTTTCTGGGTGCATTTATCTTAACCTCGTGATCTAAAAAATACATGAATATATTTACCCTGCATGTTTTACACAGGGAGGTAAACAGACCTGGAACATCTAGACTATCTAAAATACATCCTAGAATTCAAATGCAGTGGAAAGATAATAGGGTTTAAACCCCGCATTTGGGGAATTCTATGGAATGCTTGTATGTAAGATCTAGAGACAAGATCCAGTGCGGACTAGAGGCTGGTGCCAGTGTGGACTGGATTGGAAGGGCTGTTATTCTGAACTTTTTATTTCTTTATTTTCCTAATTTCTTTCTCTCCTAAGAGTTGTACTGAAGAATCAGTACCTAGGGCCTTTGTACCTAAGATAATGCCATAAGTGGCGACTTGTAAACTTGTCACTGTACTCATGTGATAATAGACTTAATTCTAATTGTAAAGACTGGAGGACAATTGAATAAAATCATGGAGTGGGGGCGCTGGGGAATAGAATCATTTTTCACAGTGGTCTGGGTGGAAAGTCCAGTACTGTTTAGTCTACAGTCACGAGACTTAATAAACTACAGAGAGGAATAATCATGGAGACAATAAGAACTGCAGATGCTGGAAGCCAGAGTCTATAGGTGTGAGGTTGGAAAAGCACAACAGGTCTGACAGCATCCGAGGAGCAGGAAAGTCAACATTTTGGGCTGAAACCTTTCATCAGGATGGGGGAGGGGGACGGTGAGGGCAGTCCAGACGTAAATAGAGTGACGGGGTGGGGCTGGGGTAAGGGTAGGTGGGATGGAGACAGGTGGATGCAGGTAGGAGGCTATTGTGCTTGGTCAGTGGGAAGTGTGGAGTGGGAAGATGGACGGGTCTGGTCAGGTCAGGGAGGTGAGGAGGAAGGGGAGGGCTGGACATGGGACAAGGCTCAGGGTGGAGGCATTTTGAAGCTGGTGAAGTCAATATTGAGCTGTGAGCTCCCAAGGCAAAATATCGGGTGTTGTTCCTCCAGTTTACGTTTGGCCTCACACTGATAGTGGAGGAGGCCAAGGAAGGACACTTCACCAGGGGAGTGGGAGGGGGAATTAAAATGGATGGCAACCGGAAGGTCGGGTTGGTTGGTGTGTGCAGAGCGCACATGCTCTGTGAACTGGTTGTGACACAACTCAAGCCCTTCATCTTTTCCAAAACTTTCAACTCCCCGACCCCCAACACTTCACTTCACCATGGACATACAGCCCCCTTACACCTGTATCCCTCAAAGAGAGGGCCCAAAAGCCCTCCGCTCCTTCCTCTACCATAGGCCCAACCAGTCCCCCTCCACTGACAGTCTCATTTGCTCGGCAGACCTGGTCCTCACCCTCAACAATTTCTCCTACTTTCCTACTTTTCCTCCTACTTCCTACAAACCAATGGGTCTGAGCTATACCTGTCTCTTTGTAGGATTTGTGGAACAGTCCCTCTTCCGCAACTACATGGGCACCATTCCCCACCTTTTCTCCGCTACCCTGATGACTGCATCAATGCTGTCTCAACCCCCGTGATGGAGCCTGAGCAGTTCATCAACTTCACCAACGCCTTCCACCGTGCCCTCAAATTCACCTGGACCATTTCTGACACCTCCCTCCCCTTCCTGGACCTCTCTGTCTCCATCTCCGGTTCGAGTGGGAAGGTCAGGTTGGTGCATGCAGAGTGCAGAGGCACCACACTTCCCACTGAACAAGCACAATACCTCTCCCACTCTCTGGGGAACAGAGTTCCAAAGACTTTCAATCCTCAACTGACCTGTGATCTTCTGAGAGAAAAAAAAGTCATTGTCTTTAATGGGAGATTTCTTAAATGTATCCCCCAGTTCTTGTCGCCCACAACAGGAAACACCCATTCAGAATCCAACCTGTCCAGTCCCCTCTGTAAGATCATCTTTTATTCTTTGAAGCTCCAATGGACACAGGCCCAAACCAATAAGCCTAACCACTCCAATATCCTCATGGACTGTCTTTCTAATTATATAGTTAGCCGACATTCTTCTCTTCCCCACTCTCTCCACACATGCTTTTCACTTTCACATTTCGCTATCTAATGCTTCACTTAACTTTCAGAGTATCTAACTCTGAATATTTTCCTAGCACTGCTATCAGTATAGTTCAATGTCTCCTGTAGGATTGTAATTTCCTCACTATGATATGTGTTTGCAAGTGTGTGATCTATGCATTTGCGCATGAGTATGTGTGTGGAACTGTGTGTATGTTGTGTATGCAACTTTCTGTATGTGTGCATGACTCTATGCATGTGTATGCACTTCTATCTGTGTATGGATCTACATGTGTGCAACACAATGTGTGTGAGTCTGTGCGTATGCCTCTGTGCATACGTGTGTGTGTTTGTGTCTGTGTATGTGGCTGTATCACTGCAGGTTTGTGAGTGAGTACGAGTCTGTGTGTGTGTACATTTAAGTGAGTGAGAGTCTGTGTGCATACATGTGAGTCTGTATGTGTGTGTGAATACGTGTGAGCTGAGTCTGTGTGTGTTTATGAGTTGAGTTTGTATCTGTGAGTCCAGTCTGTACATGTGTGTGATTAGAATTGGCGAGTTGAGTCTATATCTGCTGTATGTGTGTGAATTGAGTCTGGATCTAAGTAAGTTAAGTCTGTGTGTGTGTGTGATTAGAAACTGTGTGTGTGTGTGTGTGTGGGGGTGGTCAGAATCTGTATATGTGTGTGCGTGCATGTGTGCATGTGTGTATGACCAGAATCTGTGTGTGTGATAAGAATTTGTATGTGTGTGTGTGTGAGAGACTAGAATCTGTACGTGAGTGAGTGTGTGCGCGCGTGCGATTAGAATCGGTGTGTGTGTGTATGATTAGAATCTGTGTCTGTGTGTGTGAGTGTGTGCACGACAAGAACCTGTATGGCAATGTGTGTGTGACTAGAATCTGTATATATACCTGTGTGTGTATGTGTGTGTGTGTGTGTGCGTCTGTGAGTGTGTTTGTATGTCTGTGTGTCTGTGTGTGTGATTAGAATCTGTATATGTTGTCAGTTGAGGCTGTGTGCATGTTTGTGAGTGATTGGAATCTGTTATGTGTGTGAGTTGAGTCTGTATCTGTGTGAGTTGAGTCTGTGTGTATGTGTATGTGTGTGATTACAATCTGTACACTTGTGTGTGTGTGTGTGTATGTGATTTGAATCTGTGTGTGTGTGTGATTACAATCTGTACATTTGTGTGTATGTGTGTGTGATGAGAATCTGTACATTTGTGTGTGTGTGTGTGAGTGAGAGAGACAGAGATTGGAATGGGTGTGTGTGTGTGAGAGTGTGTGTGTGTGAGAGTGTGTGTGTGTGTGAGAGTGTGTGTGTGTGTGTGTGTGTGTGTGTGTCTGTGTGTCTGTGTGTCTGTGTGTGTGAGAGTGTGTGCGTGTGTGCCTGATTGGAATGGATGTGTGTGATTGGAATGGGTGTGTGTGTGTCTCTGTGTGTGTGTGTGTG
>JAHRHZ010000042.1:29889624-29906221 GCA_024137785.1 Ginglymostoma cirratum | reverse complement strand
GATGCTGCTTGGCCTGCTGTGTTCATCCAGCCCTACACCTTGTTGTCTCAGATTCTCCAGCATCTGCAGTTCCTGCTACCTCATCCCTCATGGACCACTCACAGACCAGAGCTTCCAGAGGAGCCTTACTGAAGCACAGGAGTCCTCTCCCTTATCATTGATTAATCCTTCTAAGTGCGAAATCTGATTTTTCTGTGAGGTATTTTTGCAGATGTGCAGCTACCTTTAAATATTTTTAAAATTCATTCATGGGATATGGGCACCTTTGCCTAGGCCAGCATTTATTGCCCATCCCTAATTGCCCAGAGGGCAGTTAAGAGACAACCACATTGCTCTGGGTCTGGAGTCACATGTAGGTGGGACCAGGTAAGTATGGCAGATTTCTTTTCCTGTAGGGCATTAATCAAGCCAAAGGGTTTTTACACCATGCTGTTCAGGAGGTTAGCGTTTTACCCCAGATTTTTACTGAATTCAAATTTCATCATCTGTCATGGTAAGATTTGAACCCATACCCCAACAACTTTAGCCTGGGGTTCCAGATTACAATTCGACTGACACAGCCAGCTCCCTCCTGCTTAAACAGGCTGTGATTCTTTAAGTGGAGCTGTTTACATTACATGATTGATGAACAGCACTGCCACAGCCTCCTACAGCATGCAATGGCTACAAACAACATGGAAATCAAGGAGTGGCAGACAACACGTATCTGGTGCAGAAATTAAAACTGCAGTGTACTTATTTTAATCTGCATGGGCTCCAGCTGGTTGTGAATTGTAACTCATGTGCCAAAAAAATCAGCTTAAACCAGTTTTCCAGCCCTCCGGCAGCCATTTCCAAATTCGCAAGTGAGTTAATTATTTCTTGTCCCTTCTACTTTTGCAACAAAAGCATCAAATGGTTGGTATTTGTTTGACTTCGTTGTCTTTCTAGCCTAGCAAGTGGGTCATTGTCGACATATTTCTCTAAACTGTCCTCAGCTCCTAACTACTCTGCAGTAGTACTCACACAAAAATGTGTCCTTGTTTAAAACACGGTTATTTCTAATCAGCCACAATGGGTTAATTATTATCCAGTTTAAAAGTCGTCATCATCTTAAGCACTTTTGGGCAGGAATATCTGTGTCTAATCATTAACTGCCACCTCAATAATCTACACTGATTGTAAAACTCAGGATTTTGTTCGATAGGAGACAAAACATTCGAGTTAAGAGTCCATTCTGAAAATAATATCACAAACAAAATGCTTTCACACGAAAGGCAACGTTGAGGCTTAACAGATCTCAATAATTTCTGATCAATAACTTAATAAATGCTAGTTTAAATTTCAGAGAGTTGCAGAGCCACCAAAACATAAACTCTGTTCACTGTAAACACTGCAGTTTCCCATATTTAAGATGTACAGGCTAGATTTGTGGATTAAAATCATTGTGGATCTCTGATATTCTTCATCTGCAACCGGCTGTCACTAGTCTAGGAATTCCAGCCCCATAAAAGCTACTGCCGTTAGCGTGCAGGAAATTTTTATTTCCCCTGCAGCAGGAACTAGGATGAACTGGGGAAGAACAGTGCTCATAGGAACCAGTCAGCAACATCAAAGAAAGCTTTCCCCACATAGTTTACAGTCACTACTATAAGAGGCAGTGAATTCATGGTCTTATCTACAGATTGCATCATGTTAGATCCATACCTGAGCGTGTGGGAGTAAATGTGCTACAGATGACATCTGCAAACAAGGAGGAGACGATTAAATAAGAAATTAGTTTAACACAAACCCTAACCTTTCCTCAAGCAGAAACACCCTATGGCAGATTTAAAGTGAAGTGGCATCATTTTCAGAAAGGTAAGTAATTTCATATCTTCACCAAATCCTAAGATCTTTATCTAATCTTTGCCAGGTTCACCTAACAAAACCTCTAAATATTAATTTAACTGCCAGTCCTTGTCCTGGTCATTTGTTGTTGGTGGGTATTAAATATTCAAACACTAAACCTGTAGGGTCGTCTGGTCTCAGGCCACATCTTGAGGACAAAATGCCCATTTATGGCCACTGCATCTCATAGAGTTATACCCCTGGAGTTATACAGCACGGAAACAGACCCTTCGGTCCAACTTGTCCATGCTGACCAGAATCCCAAATTAATCGAGTCCCATTTGCCAGCATTTGGTCCATATCCCGCTAAATCTTTCCTATTCACGTACCCATCCAGATGCCTTTTAAATGTTGTAATTGTACCAGCCTCCACCACTTCCTCTGGCAGCTCATTCCATACACGTACCAGCCTCTGGATGAAAAAAGTGCCCCTTAAGTCCCTTTTAAATCTTTTCCCTCTCACCTTAAACCTACACCCTGTAGTATTGGACTCCCCTACCCTAGGGAAAAGACGTTGGCTACTCACTCTATCCAGGCCCCCTATGATTTTATAAACCTCTGGAAGGCCATCCTTCAGCCTCTGATGTTCAAGGGAAAATAGCCCCAGCCTGTTCAGCCTCTCCTTATAGCTGAACCCTTCCAACCCCAGAAACATACTTGTAAATTGTTTCTGTACCCTTTCAGGTTTAACAACATCTTTCCCATAGCAGGGAGACCAGAACTGAATGCAGTATCCCAAAAATGTCCTGTACAGCCACAACATGATCTCCCAACTCTTATACTCAATGCACTGACCAACAAAGGCAAGCATGCCAAACATCTTCCACCCCATCCTGTCTATCTGCAACTCCACCTTCAAGGAACTATGCTAAAGAATATAGTCATGTATTTCTGAAAAGGCATTCCCTCATGTCAGAATAAAGCTTCTGTAGTAAATACTCTCATCTTGAAAATCGCTGAGACGTAAACCTGACCTCAAATACAAACCTGACCTCTTATACTAATCCCTGAAAAGCTCGCATCAAACTCAAACCTCTGCTCACACCAACTTAACCTTAAGTGCTAATGTGGTCTCTAATCTAACCTACTCCAAGAGATAAATCTACACTTAAATCATAACTCAACTACAAACAAATTGCCAAAAATAATCTATTTCTATACAATCTATACAGTAAATATTTTTAAGACTGAAAGGCCAAACACGACCAGAAAATACTAAGTACTTATTAAGTATCAAATTATCCTTAAATACAAGTCTATTCTCAATTTACAACCTATTCTGAAACACTAACAAGCCTTCAGGCATTTATTAAATCCTTAGACAATTGTTAAAAAAGATGTATTAATTTTAGCTTCATCTTTCTGTTTTTTTTTTCATCACAGGGCATAATATTTATAGATAATCAGAATCTGATTCAGCTGCATGAGAATTGAAAGTTAACAGGGTCAAATGCAGGTGGAAAGCAGTCTAGTGCTGATTCCCTGATCAAATAGTTTGAACAGGCTTGGGGACCGCTTTGTGGAACACCTACGCTCGGTTCACGACAAACGACTGCACCTCCCAGTTGCGAACCATTTCAACTCCCCCTCCCACTCCCACTCCTTGGATGATATGTCCATCCTGGGCCTCCTGCAGTACCACAACGATGCCACCCGAAGGTTGCAGGAACAGCACCTCACATTTTGCTTGGGAACCCTGCAGCCCAATGGTATCAATGTGGATTTCACAAGCTTCAAAATCTCCCCTCCCCCGACCGCATCCCAAAACCAGCCCAGCTCATTCCTGCCTCCCTAACCTGTCCTTCCTCCCACCTATTCACTGCTCCCACCTCAAGCCCCAGCCCGATCTCCTACCTACCAGCCTCATCCTGCCTCCTTGACCTGTCCATCCTCCCTGGACTGACCTATCCCTTCCCTAACTCCGCACCTACACTCACCTTTACTGGCTCCATCCCCGCCTCTTTGACCTGTCTGTCTCCTCTCCATCAATCTTCTCCTTTAACCATCTTCTATCCGCCTCCCCCTCTTTCCCTATTTATTTCAGAGTCCCCGTCCCCTCCCCCATTTCTGAAAAAGGGTCTCGACCCGAAACATCAGCTTTCCTGCTCCTCTGACGCTGCTTGGCCTGCTGTGTTCATCCAACTCTACACCTTGTTATCTCAGATTCTCCAGCATCGCCAGTCCCCACTATCTCTTGAACAGGTAGATAATGATCATCTCCTGACCATTTATAATTGTTTAGTTATCATCTACAGATCTCAAAGCATTGTTTTAACTTCTTACCATGGGATGAGTGAGGGCTTGAACTACTGACAGGATCTGCAAACAAAGAGCAAATGATTAAATTTAATACCTACAGTGAATTAATACAACTTAAAGGGAAGTTTCCAGTTCCTATGCAACGGAAGATCTAAAGAATATAGTCCTTGGTTACAGTCTAATTTAAATTGCAGCTATGGTCTTTTCTGAGATATTTCATTTAAAATCTTCATCAACTCATGAATAGTCTAGCTTGTAAACAGCAACCTTCCTTAATTCCCCTTAATTCAGAGCAGTGAGAAGTGGTATACTTTGCGAGGAATATGGAAAAAGTTTACAATAGATGGCAAAATGTTGTACAGATACAGTAGAAAGACATTGATCCATTTTGCAAAATTCTTTAAAGATGCCAGCCGGTTGATGAGATGGCTTAGAAATTGTGATCTAGGATAATAAAGAGATACAGAACATTAAAATAAATCACATTAGAATGGCAAAAATCTCTTGCATAGTTTCAGTTGGGAGTCCCTGGACTGACCTATCTCCTCCCTACTCCCCTACCTACACTCACCTTTACTGGCTCCATCCCCGCCTCTTCGACTTGTCTGCCTCCTCTCCACCTATCCTCTCCTCTATCCATCCTCTATCCGCCTCCCCCTCTCTCCCTATTTATTTCAGAACCCTCTTCCCCTCCCCCATTTCTGATGAAGGGTTTAGGCCCGAAACGTCAAGTTTTCCTGCTCCTATGATGCTGCTTGACCTGCTGTGTTCATCCAGCCCCATGCTTGTTATCTCGGATTCTCCAGCATCTGCAGTACCTTTTATCTCTAACCCAGGAAAGGAGTGTAGTCTAAGGATTTTGAAAGGATGCAAAGCAAATTTACAAGATGTTATCATGGATAAAGGATTTCAGTTGTGCTGAGCACTTTTATTACGGCTAACCCAGCGGCTATAGGGCAATTTTTAGCATGGTTAATCCACCCAACCTGCACATTATTGGTCAGTGGGAGGAAACCAGAGTGCCTGAAGGTAACCCACACAGACACAAGGCGAATGTGCAAACTCCACGTAGACAGTCACCCAAGGGTGGAATCAAATCCAGGACCCGGGCACTGTTTGGCAGCAGTGCTAACCACTGAGCCACTGTGCTGCCCATTTTTTAGTGAAGAGAGGCAGAATCTGACATACAAATGTACATTCAGGCAGAGGCAAGCTGAGAATTGACAGGATCAATCCAAGTAGAGCTTAAGCATGATCAAGCTACTTGCGCTGAATAATCAGCTCTGAATTATTTTACAATGCCAACTTTTGGTTATTATCCACAGGCTTTGCAGCTTTGTGCTAAATCCTTACCTTGCCTCGTGCCAGTGACCGAGCTGCTGACGGGATCTGCAAACAAGGGCAAAATGACAAAAGTTGAGTAGCTACAGTAAGCTAACTAAGGCTATAAAGGCAAGTTCTAGTCCCTGTGTCAAATACAATGGATTTGCTGCAATTGTATTCTTAATTTACATGTCAACTTTAAAGTGTAACTATCATCATCCTCTAAAAGTTTATAAATCAAATTCTCACTGAGCCACAGACTATTACGTAACCCTCAAACATTTTTGTTTAGCTGTAGATCCGTAATTATAATTGGTCTGCTAATCCTGAAACTCTCACGTATGAGTCATTGCCTTAAATATCAGCTATTCTTCAAATGTTGTAAAGATGTTATAGGGCTGGTCTCTTGTTAGGCAGAGATAACTGGTAGTGCTGTTATAACCTGAAGGTCACCATACCTCAGGCAAGGGGAGAGGTTGAAAAGGAGAGTCCTTCATGGTAACCTCAGCTGGCATGAGAATTAACACTTATACTGTTAGTATTTTTCCACATTTAAAGCCAGCTGACCAGCCAGCTGGGCTAACTATAACATCCTTTTGAAGAGCTCGCTGGCTTGACAACTGAGTAAAAAATGTGCCTGTTCCTATCTTCAGAGGCACAGGGAGCTGTGATTTGTGAACTGCCCATGTTCAGTCCTGTTGAGGATGACTGCATCCAAACTGCCTTCTCATTCGCCTGAGTGTAACATTGACCCCGTTGTGATGACCCTCCCTGCTGGTTGGCTGAGCCCTCAGCAGCAGCCTGGCTAATGTATACTGCAGTTATCCTCCAATTCTTAAAGGCAGTATGCCTGTCTCAAAGGGGAGTACAATGAAAATACTGCCATCTGATGGGATCATAATTGGTTACAAGCAGTGGTAGGGAGGACAAGTTGAGCAAAAATAGAGCCAGGGGAATGAGAAGACACCTAGATGCATACATCTGCCAAGAATGCCATTGGCCTTATTGATGGTGGTCAACAAGAGGAGAGAGTAGTGCCGACAGGAGGGTATGTGGTTCTCAGGGAATGCCCTCTGAATGGAATGGACATAGACGGGCCGGGGACATCAATTGCTAGAAACAGGCTGCAGCAACCTCGCTGACCTCATGGAGTGGTCAAGGGCAGTGACTGTATCTTCACATACCATCCCGTACTGACCAACCCCTCCTGCTGCTTAACACATCACAGCTTATGATTCACCCCTCCGCAGGCCTTAGCACGGATGATTCTGGGATTTCTAGCAGTCATATACTCAGACTCACCATGAATGAGTGTGAAGGAAAACGGCAGAAGGGGAGGATTGGGGGTGAGATGCACAGTGGGAGAGCCACAGTCACATCATCAGCAAACTTGCATTTCATATCAAAAAGCAAGATTGTTTCAGCATGGGTTCATCCGTTTTGATAAGATCAGGGCAGACTTTGATATATTTCTTTAAAAGGAATTTATTTACATTATATACAAGAGGATCACTGCGGCAGTCTCCCACTGTTCATCTCACCCCCAATCGTCTCCTTCTGCCCTGTCCCTTCATCCATTCACCTTTAAGTAGTTTTGGGGTGTTGACTGTCTCAGTCTCATATGACAGTTAATCTCGGTGAAAGTGAGTTTAGAAGGTACAGCATATTCTTTAACTTAATCAATTTGCTCTTTTATTCTCAAAAGCATCAAGTATCAAATATATCCAAATATCAAATTATTCCCAAATACAAATTGTAAATGGCTAGATGAAACCACACAAGTCATGCTTCTGCTAACCTAATAATGCACTTAAATTGAATCATTACCCAGGAATGTGTAGCTGGCCAGATTTCAGAGTCACTTCCCTTCCTCCTTTTTCCTCCTTCCCTTTCCCTCTTCTCCCTCCCTTTTCTCTCGCTTTCCCCTCACCTCCCTTCCTTCCTCCCTTCCCCTCCATTTCCTTTCCCCTCCCTTCCTTCCTTCCTCCCTCCCTTCCTCCCTTTAATGGCTTGCTCATGCATTGTTTCTCTCTGTAAGTTATGATAGAGCGCTCACATGACACTGGGTTTTATTAGAGACAAAAAAACTGCAGATGCTGGAATCCAAGGCAGACAAACAGGAGGCATTTTGGGTATTAACCCAAAATGTTAACTGCTCCTTTCCTCTAGATTCTGCCTGGTCTGCTGTGTTCTTCCAGGCTCCTGTTTGTCCACGCTGGGTTTTATTCCTGATTTGATTTCCATCCAATCAGAGACATCTACATCGTGTTGCTAAGTGCTGATTCTTCCAATTAGGGACCAGAACTGCTTCCCTTCTCCTTGATTGGTCTGAGCAGTAGCCATTGTGTACGTGACTGTAGCATGTCCACTTGTTCAGCTTGAGCAACTCTGTCCCTCCATTTGAGCGTTAACTCTTTCTAGCCCTGCCCAACACCAGTTGTTAGAAATAGATTTTAATCAGAAGGTTCATGGCTAGTGAAAAAGTTCATGCATTCATTTGGGGTTTGTGGTTGTTAGGAATAATTTTTAACCAGAAGACTCATGGCTAGTAAAATAATAGCAAATTGAAAGAACAAGGGTTCAATTCTGCAAAGATTAGAAGATTGGATAGAATATGAAGGAAAATAAAGAATGAATAAAAGATTAATAAGAAGGGACAAATTAAAGTTTATTAGACAGCTAGTGAGAAATATTAAAATGGATGAATTTCTACACGGCCACTTTCTTATTAAGAGAGACGACTTGTGGTGGTTTAACCTGAGGGCCACCATGCCTCAGGCAAAAGGAGAGTTTGAGAAGGAGAGTCCTTTACAGCAATCTCAGCTACAGTGGGTATTGAACCCACACTGTTGGCATTGCTCTGCATCACAAACCATCCATCCAACCAACTGAGCTAAAAAAGGAATGAATGTGCAAAGTCCTACGCAGGGTGAATCAATAAAGGCAATGACAGATGATGTAAGCATCTGCTTCCACTGTAGAGGGTATAATTAACATTCCAGAAGTAATTGTAACAGGGACAAAGGAACTTATTACAATTACACCACCAGGCAAAGTGTGCTGAGATAAATATTAGAACTAAAGGCTGACAAGCCCCAGGTATTGACGTAGTTCACCCTAGGACCTTAAAAGAAGTGACTAAATTTTTTTCTATTCATTTGTGGGATGTGGGCATTGCTGGCTGGCCAGCATTTCTTGCCCATCCCTAATTGCCGTTGAGAAGGTGAGCTGCCTTCTTGAACTGCTGCTGTCCTCCTGCTGTGTGTTGACCCACAATGCTATTAGGGAGGGAATTCCAGGATTTTGACACAGCAGCAGTGAAGGAATGGTGATACATTTCCAAGTCACAATGGTGAGTGACTTGAAGGGGAACTTGGAGGTGGTGGTGTTCCCATATGTCTGATGCCCTTGTCCTTCTAAATGGAAATGGTCGTGGGTTTGGAAGGTGCTGTCTTAGGATCTTTGGTGAATTTCTGCAGTGCATCTTGTAGATAGTACACACTGCTGACACTGAGCATTGGTGGTGGAGGGAGTGGATGATTGTGGATGTAGTGCCAATGAAGCGGGCTGCTTTGTCTTGAATGGTGTCAAGCTTCTTGAGTGTTGTTGGGGCTGTACTCATCCAGGCAAGTGGGGAATATTCCATCACACTCCTGACTTGTGCCTTGTAGATGGCAGACAGGCTGTGAGGAGTCAGGAGGTGAGTTACTTGCTGCAGTATTCCCAGCTTCTGGCCTACTCTTGTAGCCACTGTGTTAATATGGTTAGTGCAGTTGAGTTTCTGGTCAATGGTAACCTCCAGGATGTTGATAGTGGGGGATTCAGTGATGGTAACACCATTGAATGTTGAAGGACGGTGGTTAGATTGTCTCTTATTGGTGATGGTCATAGCCTGGCATTTGTGTGGCGCAAATGTCACTTAATTGAGACTGTAAATGCATTGGCTTTAACTTTCCAAAAGTTCTTAAATTCTGGAAAAGTCCCATCAGTTTGGAAAATAGTGGATGTGACTCCTCTGCTTAAGAAGTTAGGAAACAGAATGAGCAAAAGTAAGGCCCAGTTAGCCTAAGATCTTCCACGGTGAAAGTGCTGGACTCTATTATTGAGGAGAATATAGCATGGCACTTCAACAGTCTCAATGCAATCAAACAGAGACAATATGGTTTGGAGAAAGGGATAGCATTGGTGTAAAGTTATGGAGGGACTGGTTGGCAGCCTGCTCACACTTCCCTCATCTCTACAGAAGGAAAATTGTAAGTAAACCACCTATTCATTGGAAGCCAACCCTGGTGCTGTAGGGCACTAAATTGTCTAAAACATTTCCCCTTGCCTCAGTAGGAGAAATTCCTGCCCTCAGGAGTTGCCTGGCTAATTCACCCACAAGTGCCATGAGCTCCATGCTTCTATAAACCTCCTTTCAAGAAAAATGGGAAGCCAATTCCCATTTTAACCAGCTAAGTTGACCCCTATTTATTCAAATACTGTTGGTGGGTGATCTGCCCATTTTGGGAGTGAGCTCACGGGTGGGTGTAGAGGATAGTGGGTTAGCCACCTGGCCTATATATTATATGCCCATCTACCATTTAACATCCAGCTTATGTTTGACTAATTTCGCTGAGTTCTATGAGGATTAACAAGCAACATAGACGAAGACGGACGTGTGCTCTATATAGGGTTTCAGAAGACATTTGACAAGTGCAACATCAAAGATTACTGCATAAAATAAGAATTCACGCTCTACGGGCAATATATGAACATGGATAGAGGATTGGTTAGATAATAGAAAACAGAGCATGGGCATAACTGTGTCATTTTGGTGTTGACAAGATGGAGTGAGTGCGCTGCTGCAAGGGTCTGTGTTGGGACCGCAACAATTTACAATTTGTGTCAATGAATTGGATGACGGCACTGAATCTTTGGTAGCAAAGTTTGTTGATAACACAAACTAAGTATGATAGTAAATTCTGAAGGGGACATAAAGGAATATAAATAGGTTGTGAGTAGGCAAAAATTAGGCAGGTGGAGTGTGGTGTGTGTGTGTGTTGATAAATGTGAACTTGCTCACTTTGACAGGAAGAATAGAAGAGCAGCACATGACTTAAATGGAGAGAGATTACAGAACTCTGAGATGCAGAGGGATTTGGGTGACCTGGTACATGAAATTAATGTGCTGGTAGGAGTGATTAAGAAAGCGAATGGAATATTGTCACAGATGGTTTTCTCCACAATGTTTCTGAAGGAAGCATATCTTTTACTGTACTCCTTTGCCCTTGTGTAGATGGGTCATAGCGGGGACCATCAGTCATGTATAGAAGGACTCTTCATCCATGGACATCTACCATCTGGGTTTTCCTGGTGGCCTGAAGATAGTGAGAATGCAGATTGCCCCAGGAAGAAGCCATCACGACTCCAGCAGGATTTCACCAACATGATCTATTACATAGGGTCGCAAACCAAGGCATATCGGTGGAATTACAGTTCTTGTTGTTCCTTTACCTCTCTCATTGACAGCAGTCCCACAGACTCGTATGTGCAATTGATGCTGCCATGCATCATTGGGAATCCTGCTATCCATGCTCGTCCTTTTCCTTCTTATCTTTTGATTAGAGAGAAAATAATGAAATTGCCTCTTTTCGCACAAAGGACCGTCATCTCTTCCCAGATGCAGAAATGAATGATATACTGGGTAATGTTTGCATTTTGTCTGGTTCAATCCGGAATAAACCAATCAAATAGGAGTTTCTCCTAGATCAAGTGAAGCTGTGAGAATTGCTCTTTGTTAACCCAGGTTGGGTAGCACCTTCTATGGAGAGCATTTTTCCTTCTTCCTTGTGCAGTGTTTTCCCTTCCTGCAGCCTCTGCTCCATTTATCTGGAATGACCTCAAAGGCAGGCCATCATCAAATACAAATATATCCTTAAACACCCACCTATCTTCAAACACAAAGGTGCCCTCAATCATTAACTGCCCTTAAGTAGCAACCTACCCTGAAACACTGATCTATCAAGTAATTCTGGAGCAATTGAATTTTGTCATTGTTAAAAAAGCTTTATTAACTTCAGTAGTTTGCTTGTTTAACTTTGCTATATTCCAGAC
The DNA here is from genome assembly GCA_024137785.1 of Ginglymostoma cirratum. Lineage (NCBI taxonomy): Eukaryota > Metazoa > Chordata > Chondrichthyes > Orectolobiformes > Ginglymostomatidae > Ginglymostoma > Ginglymostoma cirratum. The sequence continues at coordinate 29,894,674 of JAHRHZ010000042.1, read as the reverse complement.
AATGTACGTGGTATTTCAGAGTCAGCATCTGGTCATACTACTGTATACAGATATGGGAAAGTTGAGAGTTCACAGGGTCATTGTTGGAGTGGAACTTAGAGCCGATTTCCTCATCAAACTCATTGCACAGGCCATGATCAGCTCTTGACCATTTTACAATATCATTTTTCAGTTACAATCCACAGGCCTGGTAGCTTTGTGTTAAATTCTTACCTTGTGTTGAGCCAGATGTTGAGCAACTGACAGGATCTGCAAAAACAAGCAGGAAATAACTAAGTTGAGTAGAACTAACACTAGTTATAAGGCAGGTTTCTAGTACCTGTGTCAGATATGATGGAAACTCTGGGGAATGTTCCACAGTTAATTTAAAGTGACTATCATCATCTTCTGATTTGATTTCAAATTTTCACTGTGCTGTGGGCCATTACCCAGTTTTTGAATTCTACTCTCCTGAAGCCACTAACTCAAAGTCTGTAATTGAACACTCAATCCTGATCAACAGTCATTGGCTTAGCCATTGTCTAATCTTCAAATAGGGAAGTTGCATTGTCTTTTGGTCCCAATTATCTTGAGTATCTTGGGTACATTTAGGATACAATGGGATACAAGGGGAATGTCCAAGGGCTGAAGGTAGGTTCCAAAAATGACCCGTATCTAGAGACCTTAATATGGGTTAAGCCTGGATAAATGAGGTATATTTAGGTCCAGAGGGAAGGCATGACCTCATGGAGATATCAAAGAATAGACTGTTTGGAAATGAGCAATTTGAAAGAACCAATAATCCTTATTGCTTATTTTAAATGATTGATCAAGTCATAGTTTATCCAATTGCTTTGAAATGACTCCAGAAATTTCCACTCTGTGTCTCTATCCAAGAGACATGGAAAAATATCACCTTAACTTAAAATACCTAAGAGATTTGAAACAAACAAAAACATAAATTCCTGGAGAAACTCAGCAGGTCTGTCAGCATATGTGGAGAGAAAACAGAGTTAACATTTCAAGTCCAGTGACCCTTCTTCAGAACTAGAAGCAGCTCGGTAAAAGTGGTATTTAAGCTGATGATGGGGGAGTGGGAAAAGCAAGGAGTGAGTGGCTAGGTGGAGACGGAGATCAGAAAGAGAGATTAAAGAGGGTTGGTAGACAAAGAGGTTGTTGATAGAAAGCCAGGGAAGATGAGAATTCAGATAGGTGATAATGAGGACTATCAATAGGTAGAAACAGATTGGATGAGCATGACAGAACCTGGAGTTGTGGGGATAGATAATAGACATGGAAGGAGGTGATCATGCTCTGAAATTGTTAAACTCAATGTCTAGTCTTGAAGGCTGTAAGGTACCTTGGCGGAAGATGAAGTGTTGTTCCTCCAGCTTGTGTTAAGTTTCACTGGAGAACTGCAGCAAGCCTCAGACAGAGATGTTGGCCAGGGAACACAGTGATGTGTTGAAGTGGCAGGCAACTGGAAGCTCAGGGTCATTTTTACAGAGAGAGTGCAGGTGTTTCACAAAGCTATCACCCAGTCTTGCATTTTTTTCTCCTCAAGGTAGAGCAGACATTGTGAGCAATGAATGCAGTAGTCTAGATTGAGTGAAATGCAGGTAACTCTGTGCTTCATCTGGAAGGTGTGTTTGTGGCCTCAGATATTGAGGAGGGAGGAAGTAAATGGGCTGGTGTTACACTTTCCACAATTATATAGGAAAGTGCCGTGAGGGTGTGGGGCTTGTTGTAACTGGAGGGAATGTGCAGAAGGCTGAAAAGGTAGGGAGGGGATTATGTCCTTGGTAGTGGCACCCCACCATAGATGGCAGAAATGGCAACGTATGATCCTTTGAATGAATGTTAACCCTGCTTTTTCTCCATAAATGCTGGCAGACCTGCTGAGTTTCTCCAGCAATTTCTGTTTCTTTTTCAGATCCCCAGAATCCTTAGCTCTTCAATTTATTTCAGTGTTTAATTCACTGCCACATCTCTTCCAGGTATGCCCACCTTGAAGACGTTCTGCTCCTCTCTCCGACAGGATTTCTGATCTAATCTTTCTTCTTGTTCACCATAATTACTTTCGTTGTCAGGTCTAGAGTTTGACAAAATATTTGCCAAAACCCATTGCCACAGCCACATCTCATTCCTCAGTGACTGCTCCAGCTCAGACTCACTCCAGTGGATTCCAACTTAAACTTCATCCTTCGTGTTTTGAATCCACCCAGGATTAGAGGTACCTTTGTGATATATAACGTTCCTCAGACAGCTGCTTTTGCTTCATTCTGAGATCCATAGTCAGTGCCATGCATCGCCAGATGCACACTTTCAACCTTTCTCTCTATTAGCACCACCTCACGCTGGCACAGACCTGTCCTGCCCCGCCCCGCCAGCTTGACCTCATTCTCCTGCTTGTTCAATGTTTTAACATGAAATCTTTTCCCTGAAAACTTTTCTCTTGCAGGCTTTAAGGAGCGCAAGCTGCAACAACTCAGTGACCTACACCCCTCTATGTCCCCTCCCTTTCCTTGTCTCCACCCCTTCGCCTAACCAGTATATAGAATACGAAGCAAGGTAAATGAGCTCATTGAGTAGATTGAAATTGGCGAGTATGATGTTGTGGGTATCACAGAGACATGGCTGCAAGGGTATCAGGGCTGGGAACTAAATATTCAAGGATGCACATCCTATCGAAAGGACAGGCACATGGGCAGAGGGGGCAGAGTGCCTTGTTAGAAAGAAATGAAATTGAATCGATTGTAAGAAATGAAATTGAATCAGAAAGTGTAGAATCAGTGTGGTTAGAGTTGAGGAACTGCAAAGGAGAAAAGGCCCTCATGGGAGCTGCGTACTGGCCTCCTAGCAGTAGTCAGCATGTGGAAAAGAAAATAAATCAGGAGATAGAAAAGGCATGTAGGAAAAACACTATTGCAATGATCATGGGGTGTTCAATATGCAGGTGGACTATGAAAATCATGTTGGTAATGGATCCCAAGAGAATGAATTTGTGGAATGTCTTTGAGATAAGATTTTTTTGGAGCAGCTTACGTTAGAGTCCACAAGGAACAGGCAATTCTGGATTTGGTGACGTGTAATGAGGCAGACTGAATTTGGGAGCTTAAGGTGAAGGAACCCCTAGGGAACAGTTACCATAATATGATAGAAATCACTCTGCAGTTTGAGAGGGAGAAGCAGGAATCAGATGTAACAGTGTTACAATTAGGTAAAGGTAGGTACAGAGATGTATGGGAGAAGCTGGCTGGAGTTGAATGGAAGGGAAGCATAGCAGTGAAGGCGGTGGAGCAGCAACAGCAGGAGTTTCCGGGGGTAATTTGGGAGGCACAGCAGAAATTCATCCCAAGGAAGAACAAATATACCAAGGTTGGGAGGGGGTGCAGGGGAGGAATGAAGCAACTGCAGCTGACGAGGGAAGTCAGAGACAGTATAAAAGCAAAAGAAAAAGCATACAATGTGGTGGAGATTAGTGGGAAGCCAATAGATTGGGAAGCCTTTAAAAGCTAGCAGAGGATAACTCTAAAAGCAATAGCTGGGGCAGTGGGGAAGAGGAAGAGAAGATGGGAGAAAGGTCTGAAGGTGAATAAATAATATGGACCAGATAGACTACACCACAGAGTTCTGAGAGAGATAGCTGAGGGAATTGTGGAGTCGTTGGTGGTGATCTTTTAGGAATTAGTGGAGTCAGGGAGGGTCCCAGAGGACTGGAAAATGACTAATGTAACACCGTGTTTAAGAAGGAAGGGAGACAGACGACAGGAAACTATAGGCCAGTTAGTCTGATCTTGGTCAATGGGAAGCTTTTAGACTCCAATACTAAGAATGAGATTGCAGAATACTTGGAAGTGCATGATTAAATAGGGCTGAGTCAGTGCGGCTTTGTCAAGGGGAAGTTATATTTGATAAATCTGTTAGAATTTTTTGAGGATATAATGAGCAAGTTAGGCAAAGGAGAACCATGGGATGTGGTCTATTTAGATTTCCAGAAGGCCTTTGACAAGGTGCTGCACAGGAAACAGCTAAACAAGATAAGAGCCCATGGTGTTAGGGACAAGGCAGAGGCACAGACAGAGTGGCAGAAGGCAGAGAGTGGGGATAAAGGGCTCTTTTTCAGGATGGCAGCTTGTGACTAGTAGAGTTCCACAGGGGCCTGTGTTGGCACCACAACTAATCACGTTATGCATTAACAAGCTGGACAAAAGAACAGAGAGCATTGATCTTACATTTGCAGATGACACAAAGACAGGTGGAGGGACAGATAGTTTTGAAGAAGCAGAAGGCTGCAGAAGGACTCAGATAGGCTAGGAGAAGTGGCAGATGGAATACACTGTGGCAAAGTGTGAGGTTATGCACTTTGGTGGGAAGAATAGAGGCGTTGACTATTTTCTAAATGGGGAAAGGCTTCACAAAGGGACTTGGGATCCCTATTTCAGGATTCTCTTAATTTTAACATGCAGGTTCAGTTGGCAGTTGGAAAGGCAAATACAATGTTAGCATCCCACTTGAGAGAGCTAGAATACAAGAGCAAAAGAAGGATCACTGAACCTGAAACGTTAACTCTGATTTCCCTTCACAGATGCTGCCAGACCAGCTGAGCTTTTCCAGCGAATTCAGTTTTTGTAGAAGACCAATGATGTACTGCTGGGACCGTGCAGGGCTCTGGTCAGATCCCACTGGGAATATTGTGCGTGGGTTTGGGCCCTGTATCTATGGAAGGATGTGATGGCCTTGGAGTGAATCCAGAGGAGGTTTACAAGAATGATCCCAGAGATGAAGGGCTTTCCATATGAGGAGTGGTTGAGGACTCTGGGCCTGCTCTCAATGGAGTTTAGAAGGATTAAGGGGGATCCTATTGAAACTTAGTGTACTGAATGGCCTGGATAGAGTGTAATTGGAGAAGATGTTTCCACAAATAGGAGAGACTAGGACCTGAGGGCCTCAGGTTGAAGGGGCGACCTTTTAGAACTGAGATGAGGAGGAATATCTGAGATAACAAGGTGTAGAGCTGGATGAACACAGCAGGCCAAGCAGCATCAGAGGAGCAGGAAGGCTGACATTT
>JAHRHZ010000042.1:29837563-29889224 GCA_024137785.1 Ginglymostoma cirratum | reverse complement strand
GATGAACACAGCAGGCCAAGCAGCATCAGAGGAGCAGGAAGGCTGACATTTCGGGCCTAGACCCTTCTTCAGAAAAGAAGGTTTTTTTGAAGAAGGATCTAGGCCCAAAACGTCAGCCTTCCTGCTCCTCTAATGCTGCTTGGCCTGCTGTGTTCATCCAGCTCTATACATTGTTATCTAAAATTCTCCAGCATCTGCAGTTCCTACTATCTCTGAGGAGGAATATTTTCAGCCAGAGGATGGTGAATCTGTGGAACTCATTGCTATAGGGGGCTGTGAGGGCCAAGTCTTTTAGTGTATTTAAGACAGAGATAGATAGGCTGTTAATTAGTAAGGAGATCAAGGGTTTTGGGGAGAAGGCAGGAGAATGGGGTTGAGAAACATCACCCATGTTTGAATGGCGGAGCAGACTTAAAAGGCTGAAAGGCCTAATTCTGCACCTCTATCTTATAGTCCTTTGGTCTAACCCCACCTCTAGTTGGGTATTTACTAACCCTTCTAATCTTCCGCTCACTGACACTGAACATTCTATATTTAGCAAAGTTTCATCTTTCTGCACTCCCACCTAAATGAATTTTAGGCGCAACATGACATCGGACTCTTTTTCTGTCACCTTTGCTGTGCGCCCATTTCTATGGACAACAGTCCTCTCCCCATCCCAGACCCTTTCACAGGCCTCCCTCTACCCAGACCCCTCCCTCTGCCCTTTAACCTGCACTTGACCCTGTTCATTGACAACTATTGGTGTGACCTTAGTTATCTTAATTTCTCTGCCCACCTCCTCCCTTACCCATTCAAACCTATCTCCCTCTGAACTCCCTGTGCTCCATGCTCTCAGATGTAGCTCTGATTGTGTCATCCAGCCTGCCAACAAGAATGGTGCTATTGCCATCTGGCATACTGACCTCTACATTGTGGAGGCTGAACGCCCGGTCTCAGATACCTCCTCCTGTCTCTCCCTGGACTATGACCCCACCATCGAGCATCAGGTTATTGTGTCCATGACTGTCACCAACCTCATCCCATCTGAGAATCTGCCACCAACAGCCTCCCAGTCCATAGTCCCCTAACCTTGCACAGCCCACTTTTACCTTCTCTTCAAATCCATAAACAAAATGGAGCTTATCTTTTACTACCTAGGCTTGGTGTTTTTCTCCCTTGTTCAGTCGCTTCCCACTTACATCTGTGATTTATTGGACACATTATGTCAGGGTCAAAATTTCCTGCTTGCAGGCTCCATCCACATCCTCTTCACCATGGATGTGCAATCCCTTTACACATCCATCCCCCATCAGGATGGTCTCAGGGCTCTCCGCTTTTTCCTGGAAGAAAGGCCTGCGTCATCACCATCCACCAGCACCCTCCTCGACCTGACAAGTGAACTTGTCCTCACTTCTCCTTTAACTTCTCTCACTTTCTTCATGCATAGGTGTGGCCATGGGTACCCACTTGGGCCCCAGTTATGCCTGTCTCCTAGTGGGCTACTTGGAACATTGCTTATTCCGATTCTACTCCAGCCCCCACCCACAACTCTCTCCCTGTTACATCAATGATATCATCGGAGCTGCTTCCCTCTCACGTTCTGAACTGGAAAAGTTCATCAATTTTGCTTGCAATTTCCACCCCCCTCTCACCTTCACCTGGTCCATGTCTGACTCCTCCTTTCCATTCCTCAACATCTGTTTCCATTTCTGGCAATAGGCTGGCCATCGATATACAAACCCTCCAACTCCCACAGTTACGTCGACTATACATCCTCACACCCTGCTACCAGCATAGACTCTATTCCATTCTCCCAGTTCCTCCATCTCCGTTGCAACTGTTGTTATGATGCCACCTTACAAAGGTGGCTCAGATACAGCCACATTTTTCTTCAACTGAGGACTCCCCACCACCCCTTGTGGTTGACAGGACCCTCAGCCATGCATCACCCATCTCCCACACTTCTGCCCTCACCCATTCTCTTGCTTCCCACTGCACCAACAGGGTGTCTCCAGACCTCACTTTCCAAAGGGTGATAGGCTGCTATTGCCACCACTTTCATCATCATCAAATCCCTACAGCGTGGAAACAGGCCTTTCGGCCCAACATGTCCACACTGACCCTCACAGAATCCAAAGCAGACCCAACACTCTATAACCCACCTCAGCTACACATCCCTGAACACTACAGGACTATTTAGCATGGCCAATCCACCTAGCCTGCACATCTTTGGAGTGTGGGAGGAAACCCACGCAGACACAGGGAGAATGTGCAAACTCCACACAGACAATCACCTGAGGGTGGAATTGAACCTGGGTCCCTGGCACTTTGAGGCACCTATGCTAACCACTGAGCCACCCTGCTGCCCCAGCAGAAGGTCTCCACTCCATCCATATTCTCTAGATTTTGTCATGAAATTACAGTACAGTTCAGTACAGCCAACCTATTTTCAGTAATTCATAGTCACACTATCACCTATCTAGCTTCTCTTCCTCCCTGGATTACCATCAACAATTGCTTTGTCTGTCTGCCTTATTATTTCCCTCTTTCTCTGGGCTCCATCTCCCCTTATCCCCTCACGCACCCCCCCTCCCCCACCCCCAACCATTAACATAGATATCACCTTTTCTGAGCTGCTTCTAGTCTGGACATGACACGTTAACTCTGTTTCTTTATCTATTGTTACTGCCAGACCTGCTGAGTCTCATCAACAATTTCTGTTTTTTCCAAAATTCCAGATCTCCAGTATCCGCAGTTCTTTGCTTTATTTTAATTGTTTTGCTTTATTCTACCCGAGAGGTTTGTTTGACATTTCTACCTTGGCGGGAGGCATGAGCTGTGGTACGGTTCTGGCAGTCTGCAAAAGAAAACTCATTGAGTCAAAGAAAATTGACCAGGCTACATGTAATACTCTAAACTTACTTCGAAAATGAGATTAAGGTTCTGGTGGTTTTTGTAGCGCAAGCCTGTGATGTTCAGTCACTTTAGTCACAGGTAAGGAATACTGATGCTTGCCAGGGAAAGAGTAACTTCGTAACAGCAAAGCATTTGGCACATTCTTGCCAAGTGTGGGCCAACAGTGAGAAAAAGACCATGGTCATTTCAGGGCATGAGAGAAAGGGAGAGAGGGTTAATTGTGGATGTTATATTGAACTCAAATTCCAATCAGACCCAAACTGTGAGACTCAGGAAGGCTAGATTGGCCTTAGAAAGGACGCAAGCCTGGAATGGAAGATTGCAGTGATGGAGCTGAGAAATTTAGAGAACCAAAGCATTTAAGAGAGTAGAGAGAGTTAAACTATGGCTCCAGAGCAAGGGGACACAATCTTTAACTTAAAGCTGATGAACTCATGGAAGCTGTCAATACAAGTGCCATACAAAGGGCAGTATTATCATTTTTACTCATTTTTATTAGTTTCACTTCTGCTTTTATATCAGATGTGCGTCATCGTTTTGCTTTCATACAAATGCGTGGGTTTCTGTTGAATGCTCCGGTTTCCGCCCACAGTCCAAAGATGTGCAGGCTAGATGGATTGGCCATGCAAAATCATCCAATGTGTAGATTAGGTGTGTTAGCCATGGGAAATACAGGTTTACAGGGCAAGGATAGGTGGATGGGTCTGGGTGGGATCCTTGTCAGAGGGTCGGTGTGGACTTGTTGGGCCCAAGAGCCTGTTTCCACACTGTCGGGATTCTATAAAAAATATTGAGTGAACAGATAACCAATGACCCACTGCCCTTTAATAGGTAAGAAACTCTTTCAGAATGTTATGCAGAAATAAATCTGAGATCCCTTGCAAACTGGGGGATAAAATGGAAAAAAAGTAAATTATTGTCTAGAAATATTTACAGGACAATACATTAGTAACGTTCTCCTGCTCATAGTTGACAACCAAACCTAACTAATTGCTCAGGCTGGTCAACAGCCAGTCATGGATGAGATAAGCCCAAGGCATACCCAATTTTAGGCCTCAGGCTTTATCTCAAGTTATTCAGTAAAATGTGGATACTTGCTGGGTCTTCCCAGAGAACTCCTGGGCAATTGGAATTAGATTCTGAGCTACCCTGAGCTAGGATTTTGGGAAGGGCAGGAAGACAATTGGGAAGACAATTGGGAAGATTGGAAACAATCAGGAGCAAACTGAAGGAGCTCAAGTCTCAGAAAATAAAGCTCTACATTTAGATAAGTTTATTTTTTAACAAACATATCTTTTATTGCTTAGGCCTCCAATCATTCTTTCAGAGTCAATGTTCAGGCTAAACATTGACCTTGTTTTTAGGAAAGTCCAATTTTGTAAACAGTGTTGGTGTTAGGACTCACATTTCCCTATGTTTTAGCTACAGACCCTCAATACCCTGGTTCACTTTCCAGGTGAAAGTGTAAACTTGAAATTTTGAAAATTTTCCAGGATGTTGCTGGGAATGGAGGGTTTGAGATCCAAAAATAGACTAAAAATATTGGGACTGTTTTCACTGAAGCTTAGGAGATTATGGGATAACATTACTGAGGTTTATAAAATCATGAGGGACTTAGATAAGGTGAATGACAAGAGTTTTTTCCCTAGAGTGGGGGAGTTCAAAACTAGGGGGCTTATTTTTAAGGTGATAGAAGAAAGATTTAAAAAAGGACATGAGGGGCAATTTTTTTACACAGAGAGTGATTCATGTGTGGAATGAACTTCCAGCAATAGTGGTGGATGCGGGTACAGTTACAAGTTTTAAAAGACATTTGGATAACTTCATGAATAGGCCAAGTGCAGGCAGTTGGGACTATAACCTGGTGTCATGTGATTTCTGACCGGGTCTAGTTTAGTTTGGGAACATGGTCATTGTGGACTGTTTCCATTCTGTATGATTCTGTGAATCTAAAAGTCTGAAGTTCTGATATCATTGTGCTGATGATGGAATGTGGGGCCCTGGAGCTGCATTGGAAATTGAGAGATCTCAGAGTGTTAGAATAAATTACTTTTCTGAGCTTAAATACAACACCAGCAACTTCACGTTATGCAATATGACTGCTCCCGTATAGTACAGCGTGGCTTCCGCTCTGCTAAATAGTATCGCCATCAACAGCCACCAATTTCATAGTGCATCCATGCCTTTCTCTCCCAACTCAAACCTGGAACTAAATGGCTAAATGTGTAAAAGGAGAGAAAATTATTGTAAAGAAATCACATAGGCCCCTGCTAATAACTCACTGAATTTAAATGAAATAATGGACAGGTGAGCATTATGAGCTTTCATCCTCTAATAGATGTTTGTCCTGCCTTTACCATTACGGTGAGTGATACACAGTCTTCTCACTGATGGTGAACATTAGTGTGGCAATCCCTTGGAAAGAGGGTGATGCTCAGTCATTGTTGTATGAAGTGTCAGAACCCTGGGGAAAACTTGTTATGAAGTCATGAGCTGCACATCACTGGATACAAATACAACAGCGTGGGCAGAGTTTGAACTCTTTAGAACGAGCACTTCGTAACATATGCCAGAGTGAGACTCTTTGAAAAAGACTTAGAAACTCTCAAAGAAGAAAGATTAGTTATTACTTCATGTAACTGTAAGTCAGAGCCTGGTATAATATTATTATTTATGATAAAATGTAGTATGAAGTGTAATAAATAGTGTTACTTTGAACACTAAGCCTGAAGATAGTCCTTGATTTTGTCTTCTGTTTGACCAGTCTGTCTTGAACCTAAACTCATCGCATGCATGAAGTTACATACCAAAAGACTGTTTCCTGTCTCCACCACAATTATAGGTAGTTCATTCCATATCCTAACTGAGTGAAAAGTTTTACCCTCATTTCACCCTTGCTTCTTTTACGTAACACTTTAAATCTATGTCCTCTTGCTCTTGTTTCTATTACGAGCCGAAACAGTTTCGTCCTTGTTCACTTGAATCAGCCCACTCATGATTTTGAAAACCTCTATCAGGTTCTGCCGTCAACCTTCTCCCAAAGGAAAACAAACCTAACTTCTTTAATCTATCCTCCTAACTTCTTTAATCTATCCTCCTCTAATATGAACATAACATTTTCCATTCTGTAGCCAGTCTGTTTTGATTCAATGTTTGCCTCCTCTATCAACTAAATTAACCTCAAAACAGCCTCAGTTATTTGTGGTCACAGTATCACTAGGCTTGAGATACACTGACACTCATTATCACTGATTAGTTATAATATATTCTTACCTATACGTGCTGCAGTTCCTATGGGTTTGTTGTTTAAACCTGAAAGAAAACATATCATTTGTAACATTAAATGCATGAGAAGTGGTAAGCTGATAATGTCAGTAAAGTAAGATAGCAGTTTCACGAATTCAAATTAAGTTCCTCCCACACCAATCTTTTGAGTCAGAGATAGTAGGAAATGTCAATGCTGGACAATCTGAGATAACAAGGTGTAGAGCTGGATGAACACAGCAGGCCAGGCAGCATCAGAGGAGCAGGAAAGCTGACGTTTCGGGTCTGGACCCCTTCTTCAGAAATGGGGGAGGGGAAGCAGGTTCTGAAATAAATCGAGAGGCGGGGTTGGTGATAGAAGATGGATAGTGGAGTAGATAGGTGGGAGAGAAGACAGACAGGTCGAGGAGGTGGGGATGAAGCTAGTAAAGGTGAGTGTAGGTAGGAAGTGGGGTTGGGTGTTGGTCAATGAGGAGGGAGGGGCAGGTACGTGGGAGTCATATGTATACTTCTTTAATATTGTTGATCCTGCACCAATTTACTCATTACTCAGGTAGTAATACAGAAATTTTTAGTTCTGCTTTTTAATTTAAACCAAAGTGCTCATATTTCCTCAGCAGGACCTCTTTTCTTTTTTGACCGAGATTATTGGTACCTACATGGACGACAACAGCTGGATATTTACCGTCCGATTCCAAGTTCCTCTGCAACCCAGATGAGATACCCTGAACCAAAAACAGAAATTGATGGAAAAGCTCAGCAGATCTGGCAGCATCTGTGGAGAGAAATCAGAGATAATGTTTTGGGTCCAGTGACCCTTCCTCAGAAGGGGATCCTGTTCTGAGGGTCACTGGACCCGAAATCTGCCCTGATTTCTGAGAGGCCACCTTAGCTGACCAGCCCAAAGTGAAGGGATCGTCGCCGATGCCAGGATATCAGCCATTGATCTCAACGATTCACTCTCAATGGTCACACTTCAGCTGGGCACTGAGGAAGAAGGGGAAACCAGTTGGTTCTAATATGGGGCAAAATATGGTGCACTCCCACAATGCAATGGGTGCAGTCAAGGGGACCCTGAGGAAGCAGGCAACCTGTGTGACGCTTCCTGCTTGCTCCATCCACCCAATCGATGACTCTGGTGCCCATCCCATGCACAAAGTGAGAGCCATGAAGTCACACAAGACAGAGTGGAGCAGTCAATTAGTCCATTAAAACATGCTTCCACCCCCATGCCAATTCTACAAGAGCCTGACAATTTTTTGTTAAGTGTGAGTGTCAGGAATTAAGGCGATTTGCTGCTGAATGCTGCCCAACCTCATCGTCAGGAGAGGAAGCCTTCAGTACCAGTCACAGGGCCAACATCTGAGCAACAGGAGCATTATGAAGAGGAAGAAGCAAAAGAGGAGGAAATAGTTAAAACCAAACCCTTTCTGTCTGGCTGCCTGTAAATAACTTGCCTTATCACGGTGCCAGTAACCACAATCCCAACCTCATTCATCAACCAGCCCACGCCCAACCAACACTCTGTCATGGTCATGCAAGAAATAAAAGCCGACACCAATTTATACAATCCAAGCAGAAATTATAAATTAAATTGTTAAGTATTGAAGTTAAAAAAGCAACCAGTGGCCCTTATTCGTTCCCTTAGTGCCTGTCATCTCCATGCTTTTACCTGGCTTGGTACTCCTAGGACTAACTCAGTGATTGTACTAAGTCTGGTGGAAGGTCACTGAGGAGGATAGGCTACAGACAGTCTTGAGTGATGACCTTGGGCCACCCTGAGCCTACAAGGCCCAGGTACAGAATAGACCATCATGGTCAGGACTGCAGCAGCCTGGAATGGCTGGCTGACCAATAACAGCAAGAGTTTGTAAGGTTGGGAACAGGGATCACGATTATTTTCCTTCTTGAGTCTTCTTTGTGAGAATTTTTGGAATGCTACTTTAGTTTTCAGGGGGCCCTGATTTCATTCTCACTAGGTCCTTTATCGGAGGATGATGGTAAGTAGTAACATTACCTCATGTATTTATGTTGAAGTTTTTTAACATATACTAGGAACATAGGAACATGGGAACAGGAGAAGGCCATTCAGCCTATCGGCCCTGCCCTCCCATTCAATACAATTAGATTTATTTCTTTAGATAGATAAGACAGCACAAGTGCCAAAAGTTATATATACCATTCTATAGATTGATGTGTTTGTTAATTTTTAATAAATTCCTTTCCAAATCTCTCTTTACAGAATAAAAATTCTAACATCTGGACAGGAGGTAACTTATCAGGAATGAGAAAGCCCAGGACCATAAGAAGCTACAGCCCACATCACGCAAACCAACCTTTCATCCATTGACTCCATCTATACTTCTCATTGCCTTGGGAAAGCAGCCAATATAATTAAAGACCCCTTCCACCCCAGTTATAATCCCTTCCAACCTCTTCCGTTGGGCAGAAGATACAAAAGTTTAAACACACATATCAACAAATTCAAGTACAACCTTTTCTGCGCTGTTACTGGACTTCTGAACAGATCTCTCAAATTTTAATTTTAATGTTGATCTCACTCTTTGTGCACCTTCTCTGCAGCCGTAACATTGTATTCCTCACTCCGTTCTATTACCCTAATGTACATTGTATGGTATGCTCTGCCCATACTGCCTGCAAAACAAAACTTTTCACTGTACCTAGGTACATGTGACAAGAACAAATCAAATCAAGGCAAATGCAAAAAAAAATCACATCTGCAGCTCCTTTTAAAAAAAAAATTGCAAGCAGCGAGCTCTGCCCAGCACGCTTTCGATTCCCTCTGCTCATTTCAAATCTCTTTCTGCTCCACACTTCCGTTGAAAGTGACAGCTGAAGTCAACAGCAGGACACTGGCTGGCATTTTGCTGAGGCGGCAGGAGCTGGACAGCCGATGGGGGACCCGGGCTGCCTCTGCCAGGAAAAGTCTAATGCCAATCCGATGCCAGCAGCTTCCGTAATCAGCAGTTCCACAGCAGAGGAGGAGGAAGCCCGTAGCTGTGGCTGGATAGCTCCTGACATCGCTGAGCATCAGGGAGTAAGGAAGGTAGGGGAGTAGTTTCCTAGGGTTTGGAGTCTGGCATGCCAGGGCAGGCCAGTTAATAGCATCTGCCTGACAGTGGCTCTCAGCCTTCTGCCCTATGGCCGGTCGCTCAGTGAAATGCTGGTTAGTCTTTGATTGCGTGACATGTGCTCCAGCTGACAAGCTGCAAGTTGATCTGTCAGGCAAGCTGGAGGCCTTAAGTTATCCTTAAATAGAGGCTTCAGTTGGGGATGGGGTGGGAAGATTGTCTATGGACTTTCCGATCTCAGAGCTGAGAAGGTAGCAGACTTTGGCTACACCATCTTTCCACATAATTAAGTGGCCCTCCTGCCTCCATGCGCTCCATTTCTGGCAGTTGCAAGTTTCAGCCATTAATGTCTGAAGGTCCAACTGTGCAGAAAGGGCAATACATACAAAGTAACGCTGCTGTACCAGGATAGCTATCGGAGAGTGAATGCTTTAATTCACCCATACATGTAGAAACTCCATGGCTGGATCGACCCTTTGTGCTGGTGGGCCATTCTCTTACACAGAACACATGTCTGATTGATGGCTTCAGAATTGGAGGATGTAACACAGTCTGCACATCCTAGTGGGGGAGGGTGAGGGAGAAAATAGCTTGGCAGAGATAAACAGCACAGGAAGTGCACATTCCGGCAAGAGGAGTACAGCGGCCTGGGCCGCTCATCCTGTCCCATGCATTGTAGTGGATGCACTTTTAAGATAAGAGACAGTAGTGTTTGGAGCAGTCTTTTCCAATATCAAATTAAACAGGGTTGGGAAGATTTGCAGGCTGAATGTCAATCTTTTGAACTGTGACCTGATCATTCTCTCACAGACCTACAACTCCTGGAGTCGGACTTAAACCCAGAGACTTTGGCTCAAAGGCAGTGGCGGTACCTCCTGAACCACAAGGCCTCAATGAAGTCGAACCAAATGCACTGCAAGAGGTTCATGGTCACATCAGAAGTTTAGGATTAGTGGCCAAACACATTTCCTTTTCCTCTGCTGCTCATGTTTCCCAAGAAGTAATGTAAATATGCATGCCGTAGTTTAATAGAGTTATAGAGATGTAGAGCCGTACAGCATGGAAGCAGACCCTTCAGGCTAACTTGCCCATGCCAACCGGATATCCGAAATTAATTGCCAGTGTTTGGCCCATATCCATCTAAACTCTCCCTATCATATGTCCATCTTTTTATTCATTCAGTGGATGCCAAAGGTGAAGCCAATATTCATTGTTTACCCCTCACTGACGTTGAGAAGGTGATTGCGAGTTGTCTACCTGAACACGACGGAATTTTCTGGACCATTTTGGAGGGCCAGAAAAACTCAATCACAGTTCTCGAGCGTGGATCCTGGCCCCCAGATTCCCATACAAGACAGGGAAACTGATCTCCAATGTGTGGAAATCCAAGTGGACATGAGGAGGCAGTCTGACCACTGGCAACCTTATCTGGCCATCCAGATGGGCAGAATGGACAAAGGCCAGGAAACAGATATCAGCAGTGATGGGCTGGTTTGTTCAATCTATGCCAGCATGAATCAACTGAGAGCAGGAATGAGGAAGAGATGCATCAGCAAGAACAGTGGATGGTCAAGTAGGTAGCTGCTCACCTGAATAATACATTAAAAAATAATATGTAAAATAATTTCCTTCTCTCACAAATTCTTTTGAACGTTAAACCATCTACTCCATAAGCATTCTAATTCTAGCTCCCTGTTACCTCCAACCTTATTGCCAGCAATAAGTGCCAGGAGCTTCTTATGGACTTGTGACTCAGGGGAGGCTGAGCTAGCTTTCCTAAGTTCAACTTTAAAACCTTCCGCAATGGTTTCTGAACCTGACCTATGGATAATTTGGCTGGACATGAATGCATTTCTCTACCCAATAAATTCTGATTGTTCTATATTGTTAGTCCCCTGGGGAGGTTCATTTTGCAGCTTTGGGTAACCTGAATGTCAAATTGTACCAGCAAATTTGTTTCTGTTGCAGTTTCTTCTTTGCTTCAGGTTTAATGGTGTCTTAGATGAGGTCTGTGTAGTGATTGTAATAACATCAGCCAGGTGAACCTCACAGAATATGAATTCCCTGATTGGGCTTGTTAATCTGGTCCAACCAGGGAGCCCTGGCTGACAGTTAAGAACAGGGGTGTCAGACGTCCTGTTCACTCTGAGAGCTGGCTCTGAGTAAGGCTGATTAGTACTACACATGTCTAAATAAAGGGTGACTTGGTGATGGGATACTGGCCTATGTGGAGTTATTTCAGTCTGCAAATTGGCTGATGCTGTCTTTGCTTGATCATGATGGCTGATTCTATTGTAAATTTCCAGAAAATTGCTAATGAAGTTGAGGAGAAGGGGTTCTTGTGGGGCCGTGGACAATGCCCAGTGATCCAGAATTCCACTCCAGAACTGTTGACCAAGGAAGGAGCATTCATAGCACAATAAAACAACTTGAAAATCAATCCGCCAATCCTTTCCAACATACCAAGGGCAGGAATTAAGAGCAGGAGAGATTCTGGATCAGCCATGCTTGATGGGGAGTGGTATCCTTCAAGTTACAACTACTCGTCTCACTCTGAGAAAAAAAAAATGTCCTTTGGGACTAATGGTTAATTATGGACAGTTGTCTGAAGTTATCCAGATCCGCTTGAAAACCTAATCCAAAATAACATGAAAGAATGTACAGAAACTTCTCCAGGTCACTCCTACCTTTTCTCAAAGCTGAGTCACTGCCTGATTTACTCTTTCCAATGAATGATGCTCCCCAATCATATAGTGCTTCTCCTAAAAGAAAAACTAGCCAGGTCGTAACAATCATGATCTTCCCGTCTGGTCTTTGGTGAACTGACACCGAACTCACTTGCAGCTGCCTAAAGCAGGCTTTGAGGTTATTGTGATGTTTGCTGACTCTGTGAAGTGTAACAATGGTGTAGGGGTTTTTACTGATCAGTTTAAGACTCTGTGTAGCATCACCAGATGTAACCTCTGCAGGATACCTCAAGGACAACTTCTGTACCAAAACATTTGTAATAGCTGCAACCAGGGGTGGCATGGTGGCTCAGTTGCACTGCTGCCTCACAGCACCAAGGACCTGGGTTCAAATCCACCCTCAGGCAACTGTCTGTGTGGTGTTTGCACATCCTCCCCATGTCTGCATGGGTTTCCTCCAGGTGCTCTGGCTTCCTCCCACAGCCCAAAGATGTGCAGATTTGGTGGATTGGCCATTGTGTGTAGGTTAGTTGGGTTACAGGGGAATGGGTCTGGGTGGGATGCTCCAAGTGTCAGTGTGGACTTGTTGGGCTGAAGGGCCTGTTTCCACACTGTAGGGATTCTATGATCTACGATTACATTTTGGAATCTCGAAATTTGTTACTTTATTATAATGCTTTCTCATTATTCTTTCATGTGATGGTGGCATAAATGGTAAGACCACTGTTTGGTGCCCAACCCTGACTGCCTTTAAACTGACCAGCTTGCTTGGCTATTTCAGCAGGTACTTCAAAGTCAACCACATTGCAGTGGGTCTGAAGTCACATGTAAACCAGACTGAGTAAGGACAGCAAATTTCCTTCCCTAAAGGATACTAGTGAAGCTGATGGGCTTAAATGACAATTGTTTCCTGGTCCCCATCAGACTAAACTTTTTCCATTTATTAATTGAATTCAAATTTTATCAGCTGCGGTGTTGGGGTATGAAGTCATATGTTGGATTGCTAGCCTACTGACAAGAGCAGAATGCCAATTACTCTCTTAGTGTAATAGACAAGTCAAAATGGCAGCAATGTCAATAATGGTTGTGAGAAATTAAAATTGGTGTATTGTGTCCATTTATATTCCAATTTCATTGTTAAGGCAAAGTGATATGGCTCATTGGCCTGCTCAGACTCTGAAAATCAAGACCTCAGAAACAGATCCTTTTTCTTGTATCAATGCAATCTCTCAGAGTTCAGGTCCCTGGTGTATTTTGTGGTTTTCTGCATGTTAGGCTATGTACCATATACATAGAAAATCAGGTTCTTGTTGAGACAGATGTCTTGAAGTTTATAAATATCACTAACTACTGCTAGAATATCAGAGATCCAGTGCACAAAATCTGCATCTTGTTCTTACAGATATTATTGTTCATTACATTCATATAGTGACTAATTATACTGGTTCCAATTCAGAGAAAGAGTGCCTGAAGGTGAGGTGGTAACCTTTATTACAGAATGTCAAATTGCGATGCCTTGTAGCTGTCTTAAAGGAACAGGCCTGTCTAGTCTGAAATCCTATCCATAATATAACATTTTTTAAAGAATGGGAACGTTTTTTTGATATCACATACAAGGATGCGTATAAATATATTGTCTCTAAGCATTCAGATGATGCCTTGGTTGATGAGTGACATGAGATTTGGTCCTTTTACAATGATCATGATTTGGCAGTGTAGCTTCACTCTAGGTGTGCTATCTGCTGATGGATGTGTACCATTTGTCATAGATGTGTGGTTGTTGTCTTGCATTATGTTTTCAGTATCCAGATCATTGTTCTGTGTGCCGGGTGGTTGATTATAGAAAGTTTGGATATGTCATCTATCTCTTCACAGGACTTGACCATTGCTCATCACAACATTATATGACTGAGGCTCAATGCAATGGCATAGCACAAAGAGGACAAAAAGCAAAGAATGTTACAGCACAGAAACAGGCCCTTCGGCCCACCAAGCCTGTGCTGATACATGACTCCTTCCTAAACTAAAAACGTTTTGCCTCTAAAAGTTCCAAATCCCTCTATTCCCCATGTATCTATCAAGATGCCTGTGAAATGCAGCTATTGTATCTGCTTCTAACAACTCCTCTGGCAACACATTGCAGGCAGTTAGCACCTTCTTTGTAAAAAATGTGCCTCTCACATCTCCTGTAAACTTAAACCTATATCCCCTAGTAATTGACATTTCTACCCTGGTGAGAAGACTCCAACTATCCATTCTATCCCTGCCTCTCATAGTTTTGTATACCTCAGTCAGATCACCCCTCATCCTCCAATGTTCAAGTGAAACCAAATCAAGTTTTTCTAATCACTCTTCATAACTGATACCTTCCAAACCAGGCAACATCCTGGTAAACCTTTTCTGTACCTTTTCCAAAGCCTCCTTCTGGTAGTGTGGCGACCAGAACATTCCAGATGTGCCTAACTAAAGTTCTTTACAGATGCAGCATGACTCGCCAGTTTTTATACTCCATGCTTCAACTTTTGAGGGAAAGCATACCATATTCCTTCTTGACCACTTTATACACTTGCTCACCATGGGTCCCATGTGACTTCACCTTCTGTATCAGTCTGCCATGAGGACTCTTGTCAAAGACCTTGCTAAAGTCCATAAAGACAACGTCCATCACCTTGCCCTCATTAATCATCTTTGTCACTTCCTCAAAAAATCCACCGAGTTTGAGACTCAACCTTCCCCACACAAAGCTATGCTGTCTATGACTAATAAATCCATATTTTCCCAAATGTGAATAATCTAGTTCCTAAAACTCTTCTCCATTAATTTTCCTACTACTGACATAGAGCTCACCAGCCTGTAATTTCCTAGATTATCCCTGTTGCCCATTTTAAACAAAGAGAAAACATTGGATATTCTCCAGCCTTATGGGACCTCTCCTGTGACTAAAGAGGATACAAAGATTTCGTACAAGGTCCCAGCAATTTCCTCACTCCCTCACTATTCTGGGATTGATGCCTCAAATCCTGGGGACTTGTCCACCTTAATGCTTTTCAAAACAACCGACACTTCCTCCTTTTTGTACTGACATGCCCCAAGAATATCAACACGCCCCTCTTTAGACTCATCATTCACAATGCCCTTCTCTTTCATGAATACTGATACAAAGTGTTCATTAAGGACCTCCCCCCATCCTCCAGCTCCATGCATAAACTTCTACCTTTGTCCTGAGTGGACCGACCCTTTCCTTAGCTATCCTCTTGCTCCTTATATACATACTAAAGGACAACTTTTTCACACAGAGGGTGGTGCATGCATGGAATGAGCTGCCAGAGGAAGTGGTGAAGGCTGGTACAATTACAACATTTAACTGGCATCTGGATGTGTATATGAATAGCAAGGGGGTACAGGGATATGGGCCAAATGCTAGCAAATGGGACTAGATTAATTTATCTGGTCAGCACAGGTGAGTTGGGCAAGTGGGTCTATTTCCATAATGTATAGCTGTATGACTCTGACTCTATATAAAAAGCCTTGACATTTTCCTTAATTTTATTTGCCAAGGTCGTTTCACAGTCCCTTTTAGCTCTCCTAACTCCTTATTTAAATGTTTCCCTGTTTTCTTTATATTCCTCAAGGGTTCTGTTTGTCTTCAGTTTCCCAAACCTTACATATGCCTCCTTTTTCTTTTTGACTGAGCTTACAATTTCTCTCGTCATCCAAACTTCCCAAATCTTGCCATCCTAAACCTTTATTTTCACAGGAACATGCTGGTCCTGAGCTCTAATCAACTGATGTTTAAAAGATTCCCACCTTCCAGTCATGGATTTAGCCTGAAACAGCTGCTCCCAATTTACATTCAGAGATAGTAGGATGCTGCCGATGCTGGAGAATCTGAGATAACAAGGTGTAGAGCTGGATGAATACAGCAGGCCAAGCAGCATCAGAGGAGCAGAAAAGCTGAAAATGATTTTCTGAAGAAGGGTCCAGACCCGAAACGTCAGCTTTCCTGCTCCTCTGATGCTGCTTGGCCTGCTGTGTTCATCCAGCTCTACACCTTGTTATCCCAATTTACATTCCCCAGTTCCTGCCTAATATTGTGGTTGTTAGCCTTCCCCCAGTTTTGTACTTTCACCGGAGGACTACACTTATCCTTGTCCATAAGTAATTTAAAAATTATGGAATTATGGTCACTATTTTCAAAATGCTCCCCCACTGAAGCCTTGATCACCTGGCCAGGCTTATACCCCAATACCAGTTCTAATATGGCCCCTTCCCTAATTGGATTGTTTACATATTGCCTCAAGAAACCCTTAGGGTCACACCTAACCAATACCCTCCTCCAATCTGACCCCCTGGCTCGAAGGGAGTGCAAGTCAAAATATGTGAAATTAAAGCCTCCCACCACAACAAATCTGTGGTTTTCACTTATCCCATCCTCCTATTTTCTGCATATAAACTGACATTTTCCCAGCTGCCATCAGTTCTGAGGAAGGGTCACCGGACCCGAAACATTATTGCTGACTTTTTTCTTCACAGAAGACCTGCTGAGCTTTTCCAGCAACTTCTGTTTTTGTTGTTGCTGTTGTGTTGTTTTCCCATTTTTCCGTAATGTGTCTGCATATCTGTTCCTTTATTTCCCACTGGCTGTTGGCCGGCTGTAGTACAACCCTATCAAAGTGATTGCAATCTTCCTATTCCTGAGTTCTACACACATCGCCTTGCTGGATATATCTCCAAGGTGTCTGCCCTTAGTACAGTTGTGATATTCTCCCCCATCAGTCAGAAAATTCCCACCCCCACCCCAGCTCTTTTACATTGCTCTCTATCTTGTAATATTTTTTTCACAAACCTATGTGTCAAACTCATATGCTTTGTGCTGGTTCAAGTTGGGACTAATGCCTGTATCATATCATATCATAGTATCCATACAGTGTGGAAACAGGCCATGTGGTCCATCGAGTCCAACCAACCCTCCGAAGAGCATCCCACCTAGACCCACTCCTTATCCCATTGCTGCATTTCCCACCCTAGACACTGTGGGCAACTTAGCACAGCCAATCCACCTAGCCTGCACACCTTTGGACTGTGGGAGGAAACCCATGCAGGCACGGGGAGAATGTACAAACTCCACACAGACAGTCGCCCAAGTCTGGAATTGAACCCGGGTCCCTGGTGCTGTGAGGCAGTAATGCTAACCACCAACATACTGTATAATTGTTGTTCTTGCTGTTGCACTATTTTCTCCCTTCTTTCCAACAATGCGTCGTGCACATGGGGTTGATTGGTGAGAAAACAGGAGGGAAGATCCGTATGAATCTGTCTGCTCTCTGTGTGAGCTGTCAGTGAGGGCAAATTGATGCCCAGACATGTAGCATTCATATTATTCCAGTACATCACTCCAGTCCTGTATGTGGTCTACGATGACATCGAGGGTCATTAGCACACAATCCATTCATTCAACCCTTCGTCTACATCAGCATTTGTACAGAGGCAGTGGGAGGGTGATGGTAATGAGGTGGTGAGAGTTAAACGGTACTGTCACAGATTGGCAAATTCCAGGAATCACAGAGTTAAGGATCAAAGATTTGTAAATGGTATTGAGGTACAAACAATTCATGATCTACTTGAGTGGGTGGATAGGTTTGAACGGCTGAATGGTCTACACCTATTCTGAAGGAAGTAACAAGATATTAATTACAATGGGGCAAGTTTTGGTTGTATTCAGTACTTACACTGGAGGGGTAATTTTCCAACTTAATTTTGCCAGGAGAATTGAATTACTGTATCAACAATTCAGAAGGCAAGATGAATGCCAGGCTTGTCTTGTTCAAAGATATTGTAAAGTGCTGAGAGAGTTTTATTTAACAGTGAAAGGGATGCTGTACAACCACAAGGTCTCACATTTTCATGGGAATTCCCCAACTTACAGGTGGTACGGTGGTTCAGCTTAGCACTGCTGCCTCAACACCAGGGACCCGGGTTCAATTTGAGCCTTGGACAAATGTCTGTGTGGACTTTGCATGTTCTCCACATGTCTGCGTGGATTTCCTCTGGGTGGGCACACTCCAAAGATGTGCAGGTTAAGTGGATTGGCCATGCTAAATTGCCCCACAGTGTCCAGGGGTCTGTAGGTTAGGTGGATTGGCCATGCAGGGATAGGATAGGGCAGGGGGGTGAGTCTGAGTTGGATGCTCTTCAGAGAGTGGGTGTGGATTTGTTGGGCTGAATGGCCTGTTTCCACACTATAGGAATTCTATAAAAAACTTTGCTCTGCCTGCAGGAGGTTGAGCACGCTAGGACTGCAGCAGTTCACTTTATACTTACATTTTTCAATAAACGTCTAGACAGCCAGTGATGCTGAAACAATGTTGTGTATGCCTGTCTGTGAGCAATTTAACATACAAGTGAGGAATATATAAATGATAGAGTATAATACTACCTTTTAGCTTTGGCTAATTTCCACTTTCCCCCTTCCTTCAGACCTCTCCTGATTACATGTTCCTTTATAGAATCCCTGCAGTGTGGAAACAGGCCCGAGCCCAACAAGTTCACACTGACCCTTAGAGCATCCCACCCAGACTCATCCCGCTATAACCCACCTAATCTACACATCACTGAACATTACAGGAAATTTAGCATGGCCAATCCACCGAGCCTGCACATCTTTGGACTGTGGGAGGAAACCGGAGCACCCGGAGGAAACCCACACAGACACGGGGAGAATGTGCAAACTCCACACAGACAGTTGCTCAAGGGTGGAATCAAACCCGGGTCCCTGGTGCTGTGAGGCAGCAGTGCTAACCACTGAGCCACCGTGCCGCCCCAGTGCCTGTTCCACTAAGGAAACAAAAATTGACATTACATTGCTCCCTCACCCTCCATCCTGACACTGTCAAGACATGGCCTCCTCTTGTAGGTAGAAAAGTGAGCAATGTTGGGGTTACAAATAAAACTTCAGTGTCATATGGCTTAAATATTGAGACTACTGTGAGTGTGTGCAATTTTGAACAGAGTACTTTGATTTTGTTTCTTGCCGTGTATAATGGACAACATTGTGAAATGAAATATTGACAAGTTCTCAAGGTTTAGGGCAACAGTCACCGTTGAGCTGTGCCTTGTGGTTCTGATCCAACTTTACATTGGCGTTCTACTAAGATACTTTGCCAGATAATGTTGGTGAGCTGCGCAAAATGTGTGCCAACACTTTATGCATATGCAGGCTTTTTTCACGTGCACACTCAGGGTTGTGCCATAGTTAAATCAATATTAGTCCTCTCCAAAGGCTCCACACAAACTGCTCAACTCATCGTGCAAACTGGAGGATGCTGTTTCATTCCAGCAAGTTCCCTCCATCTCTGTAGCACCATCTGGAGAAGGAGACAACTCCAATACAATGTCCCAGAACTCTCTTGTTCAGGCTCCTGTCATTTCAAACATTTTGTTTAGGAGGGTGTGTCTGTTTAAGGTCCATTTAAGAGCTGTTGGCACCCAAAATCTCACCCCTGACAAGGACGAAGAGCCAATGCATTCTGCAGCAAAATATATTTAAATGAAGTGACAGCTTTAAAAAGGGTTTAGTTCCATTCTGCAGGTAGATGAAGAGCATTGAGTGGGATAACATTGATTTCAAAGTCTAAAACAGCAGGCAAGATCATGCCTGATATATACCATTTAATTTACATGCTTAGTAACATAAAAATGTATTGTTTATCTGTAACATATATTATAAAGGTCTTAATGGAAGTAATAATTATCCTAGTGGAATATCACTAAATCCATCTTCCAATTTGTGTTCTTCAATCAGAACACCATCTTCCTCACGCCTAAATTGTTCAGGGGACTTTATTTTGGGTTTGACTCTCTGCGTCAGCTGATGAAACTGAGTTCTGAACATCTTCTTGACCCCAGTATGCCAGGTCTCCAATCTGCCGATCAGTTTGAATTGGGAGTTTGCCGTTCCATTGGACATCTGATGTAAAGATTCTGGATCTGAAGCCATTTGACTCAAAGGCTCTGATGCTAATGGAGGATCCCACAATGTGGACCAGAGAGACAGGTCCTGGTCTTTGGAGAAGATAGGACTGCTGCTGCCTGTCGATAGGGAATCGGCGTCACTCTCTGAACTGACGGAGCCACTGAAATCTGGTGCTATTTTACAAATTAGAATGATGGGCTCAGACCGCCCCTCAGTGTTTGCATCTGCCCCGCAAATTTTTGCCTGCACCTTGGAAATCTCTTCCATTGTTGTAAAATCTCCACGCCTCCAATTGGTCAAGCACATCTTCACCTCCCCGTAGCATCCAGAATCTGGGTCTCCTTTCATCTTGTCATCCCCTTTCACGTCCTCATGTTTTACAGTTACCCCCTTCACTTGCCTTGCATTTTGTAGACTGTATATCTGCTCTTCCTTTAAGGCCATGGGGTGGTCTTTAGCATCTGATAGTGCCTCATTGGCCTTTGCAATGCTTCGACAATGTGTACAGCGTTTAAACACCACTTTATTTTGGGGAATTTCAAGCCCTGCCTCAGTTGTATCCATGTGTCTTTGCTTTGGACTCTGTTGAATACACTTACTCCATGGTTCAAACATCTTGGCTCTTGATGTATTAAAGAAAAATTTCCAAGATGCTACCTCATTGCAAAATGCCCTGCGTCCTTCTTCCCTATCACCAGCTATTATTTCAATCAGTACTGAAATCGATACCAATGTACTGAAGCAATCAAAGTATTGAGCCTGAATCTGCCAGTAGCTAAAATTATCTTTGCATATGGCTGCTTTATCAATCAGCAGACCTTTGGGCTTTGTGATGTTAGGCAAATGTGATGGGTTTGCAAGTTGATGTAACAGAGTAGTTTAACATCACTTGCCATAACTAGTCTGGCTAGGTTTGAACATTTAACTTCTAGATAGCTACTAACTAGTGACGTTATCCAGGACAAGAGATCAGCTGCTCTATTTCTAAAGCACCTACAGCGACTGAATTGCTGACACTTGGACACAACACAACAGATTCCGATCTCACAGCAAAGCCTTGATCACAAAATCCACACTGATGCTCAAACTTCTTTTGGATGCCACGATAAACCAAAGTCTGGTTTGCCATCTGTGGAGGATGTAAAAGATCCCGTGGTGCTATTCTGTAGTAAAGCAGATTTGTCTCCCTGATGTCCTCACCAATATTACCCCATTAACCACCATCATTAAAATGAATGATGCACCAACATCGCACTGTGTTTTTACTTGGGGCCTTGCTGTGCACATAATACATGCTGAGTTTCTCACAAGGCTGAGTACAAAGATATTTAAGTGGAGAAGTGGCAATAATGTTGTCTGAGAGATAAAAGGTACTGCAGATGCTGGAGAATCCGAGATATCAAGCATGGGGCTGGATGAACACAGCAGGTCAAGCAGCATCATAGGAGCAGGAAAACTTGACGTTTCGGGCCTAGACCCTTCATCAGAAATGGGGGAGGGGAAGAGGGTTCTGAAATAAATAGGGAGAGAGGGGGAGGCAGATAGGGGATGGATAGAGGAGAGGATAGGTGGAGAGGAGGCAGACAAGTCGAAGAGGCGGGGATGGAGCCAGTAAAGGTGAGTGTAGGTGGGGGGTAGGGAGGAGATAGGTCAGTCCAGGGAGGACGGACAGGTCAAGGGGGCGGGATGATGTTAGTAGATAGGAGATGGGGGTGTGGCTTGAGGTGGGAGGAGGGGATAGGTGAGAGGAAAAACAGGTTAGGGAGGTGGAGATGAGCTGGGCTGGTTTTGGGATGCGGTTGGGGGAGGGGAGATTTTGAAGCTTGTGAAATCCACATTGATACCATTGGGCTGCAGGGTTCCCAGGCTGAATATGATTTGCTGTTCCTGCAGCCTTCGGGTGGCATCACTGTGGCATTGCAGGAGGCCCAGGATGGACATGTCATCTGAGGAATGGGAGGGGGAGTTGAAATGGTTCGTGACTGGGAGGTTCAGTTGTTTGTTGCGAACTGAGCGCAGGTGTTCTGCAAAGCGGTCCCCAAGACTCCGCTTGGTTTCCCCGATGTAGAGGAAGCCACAACGGGTACAGCGGATGCAGTATACCACATTGGCAGATGTGCAGGTGAACATCTGCCTGATGTGGAAAGTCTTCTTGGGGCCTGGGATTGGGGTGAGGGAGGAGGTGTGGGGGCAGGTGTAGCACTTCCTGCGGTTACAGGGAAAAGTGCCAATGCTGTCTGAGATGTCTTGTGCTCCTATCCACCTGATTTCAGACATAAAATGGTCGAAAGAAAGACATACATTTATATGGTGCCTTTCACATTCTCTGGACATCTTACCACGCACGGCACAATTTTATATTGCATAAGGAGGATATAGGCATATGGGAGGATATAAGCATATGGGAGGATATAATTATATGAGGAAAATATTGTGTGGAGAAGATCTGATAATGGAGAAAATATGGCTGTATACAAGGACATGGTTGTATGAGGAAGATATGGCTGTATGGGATCTCAGAGTACAACAGGACTTGATGAGGTGGGTCAATAGGCCAAGGAGTGGTAGATGGACTTTAATTTAGATAAATGTGACATGTTGCATTTTGGTAAGTCAAGCCAGGGCAGGACTTATACAGTTAATAGTGGGACCCTGGGGAATTTTGGTGAACAAGGAGACCTAGCGGTGCAGGTGCAGTTCCTTGTAAGTGGAATCGCAGGCTAGACAGGATAGTGAAGAAGGCATACATCTCTTTATTTGTCAGTGCGTTGAGTATAGCAGTTAGGATGTCATGTTATGGCTGTACGGGACATTGGCGAGGCCACTTTTAGAATATTGTGTGTAATTCTGGTGACCCCTCTATAGGAAAGTTGTTGTTAAACTTGAGAAGGTGCAGAAAAGATTTACAAGGATGTTGCCAGGTCTAGAGGGTCTGAATTATAGCGAGGGTTTTTTTTCCCTGGAGTGACCGTATAGAGGTTTACAGAAACATAGAAGATAGGAGCAGGAGGAAGCCATTAGGCCCTTCAAGCCTGCTCTGCTATTCTTCATGATCATGGCTGATCATCCAAGTCAATAGCCTAATCCTGCTTTTGCCCCATAATCTTTAATCCCATTCGCCCCAAGTGCTATATCTAGCCACCTCCTGAATACATTCAATATTTTGGCATCAGCTACTTCCTGTGGTAATGAATTCCACAGGCTCACCACTCTTTGGGTGAAGAAGTGTCTCCTCATCTCCGTCCTAAATCATCTACCCGGAATCCTCATACTGTGACACCTGGTTCTGGACATACCCACCGTCAGGAACATCCTCCCTGCATCTACCCTCTCCAGTCCTGTTTGAATTTTATAAGTCTGTATGAGATTCACCCTCATTTGTCTGAACTTTAGCGAAAATAATCCCAACCTAGTCAGTCTCTCCTCACACGTCAGACCTGTCATCCCCGGAATCAGCCTGGTAAACCTTCGCTGCACTCCTTCGAAAGCAAGAGCATCCTTCCTCAGAAAAGGAGATCAAAACTGCACACAAAGTTCTAGGTTTGGTCTCACCAAGGCCCTGTATAACTGCAACAACACATTCCTGCTCCTGTACTCAAAACCGCTCGCAGTAAAGTCCAACATACCATTTGCCTTCTTTACCGCCTGCTGTACCTGCATGCTTACCTTCAGCAATTGGTGCACAAGGACACCCAGGCCCCAGTGCACACTCCCCTCTCCCAATTTACAGCCATTCAGGTAGTAATCTGCCTTCTTGCTTTTGCTTCCAAAGTGAATAACCTCACATTTGTCCCAATTATACGGCATCTGCCATTGATTTGCCCACTCACCCAGCCTGTCGAGATCATGCTGAAGGATCTCTGCATTCTCATCACAGTTCACCCTCCCATCCAATGTGGTATCATCTGTAAACTTGGAGATGTTACACCTTGTTCCCTCATGCAAATCATTAATATATGTTGTGAATAGCTGGGGTCCCAGCACCGATCCTCACTAGTTACTCCCTGACAATTTGGAAAGGACCCATTAATTCCTACTCTTTATTTCTTCTCTGCCAACCAGTTTCCTATCCATCTCAGTACACTTTCCCCAATCACATGCACTTTAATCTTGCATAATAATCTCTTTGACAAAGAAACTTTGTCAAACAGTTTCTGAAAGTCCAAATAAACCACATTGACTGGCTCCCCCTTGTCAACTCTACTAGTTACATCTTCATAGAATTCCAACAGATTTGTCAAGCATGATTTCCCCTTCATAAGTCCATGCTGACTCTGTCTGATCCTGACACTGCTTTCTAAATGGTCCATTAAAGTACTTGATAATGGATTCGAGAATTTTCCCCACTACTGATATTAGGCAATCTGGTCTATAATTCCTTGTTTTTTCTCTACCTCCACTTTTGAATATTGGAGTTAAAGTAGCTGCTCTCCAATCTACAGGGGCCGTTCTAGAGTCCGTAGAATCCTGAAAGATGACCACCAATGCATCCACTGTTTCTACAGCCACTTCTTTAAGTATTCTGGGATGTAGATTGTCAGGCCCTGGGGATTTATTGGCCTTCAATCCCAATGATTTCCCCAGCACCATTTCTATACTAATATTGATCTCCCTCAATTCTTCCCTCTCACTAAATCTTGCATCCTCCAATATTTCTGGTATCTGATTTGTGTCCTCTTTTGTGAAGACAGTACCAAAGTACGTATTCAGTTGCTCAGTCATTTGTTTGTCCCCTATTATACATTTCCCCCATTTATGTCTGTAGGGAACCTACATTTGTCTTCACCAATATCTTCCTCATTACATACCTATAGAAACTTTTAGTGTCAGTCTTTATGTTTCCTGAAAGCTTGCTTTCGTACTGTATTTTCCCCTTCTTAATCAATCCCTTGGTCTTTCTTTGCTGAATTCTGAACTGCTGCAAATCATCAGACATATTATTTTTCTTGTCCAATCTGTATGCTTCTTCCTTGGATTGGATACAATCTCTACTTTCCTTTGTAAGCCATGGATTAGCCTCTTACCCATTTTGCTTTTATGCGAGACAGGAATAAACAGTTGTAGCCATTCTCCCATGTGTTCCATGAATATTTGCCATTGCCTATCCACTGTCATCCCTTTAAGTAACTCTCCCCAATCTATCAAGGCCAACTCATGCCTCACATATTCAGAGTTTCCTTTATTAAGATTCAGTACCCTTGTCTCCGAATGAACTACCTCACTCTCCAACGTGATAAAAAGAACTCTATCATGTTATGGTCGCTCTTCCCCAAGGGGTGTCACACAGCTAGATTGGCAATGATTCCCTTTTCTTTACACAGTACTCAGTCTAAGATGGCCTGCTCTATAGTTGGTTCCTCCACATATTGGTCAAAAAAACCATCCTATATACACTCCTGGAATTTCTCCTCCACAGCATTGTAGCTAATTTGATTTGCCCAATTAATGTGCAGATTAAAATCACCCATGCTCACCAATATTCCCTTGTCACAGGCACATCTAATTTGCTGTTTAATGCCATTCCTAACATCACCGCCTCCGGTGACATCCAAAGATGTGGAGGTTAGGTGGTTAGGCCATGCTAAATTGCCCATAGTATCCAGGGATGTGCAGGCTAGGTAGCTAGCCATGGGAAATGCAGGGTTACAGGGATACGGTAGGGAGGTGGGTTTCGGCGGGATGCTGTTTGGTAGGTTGGTATGGACTCGATGGGCCTAATGGCCTGCTTCCACGTTGTCATGATTCTATGTTAACACAATGAAACGCTGATCTTGAGCTTGAACCCATAAGCTCCTATTTGATAAGAAATGTTAACACACTAACCTCTAGATGAGCTGTGATGTGGCTAAACTTTAACATTCAACCAAAATGGTCTGTGAATAACTGGAAAAGTTACATGCATATAAAATATTGCAAACCTTTATTGTTAATAATGCTAACATTTTCAATTGCAACTTTATCATATCTAGCAGTTATTTGACGCGCATCAGCTACAGAAGTATAGTTTAAAGAGACAATATCGCTTTTTCTAAGTGGAGTGACAACGTGGAATTTAAATCTGTCTGTGGTGGTTTCAGCGCATAGCAGATAACGTAGTTTTGTTTGTTTGGATGACACCCACCAAATAGCCACTCTTAAATCCACCAACTTCACCTACAGTAAATTGCATCATTTCCTATTGCTCAGGAAGAGGGAATCATTCCTCAAGTGGATCATCCCGCCTTGTGACAGGCTGAGGCATGCATTTCACCCCATGAAAGTTTAGCTTCTGTTTTGGGTTGAGGGATGTGGTGGTGGGGGGGGAAGTACATGTGGCTGAGATGGGGAGGACAGGGAGAGAAATTTAATTTAAAACTCTGTCTTTAAAATAAATGATCAGGCAGGCCCCAATACCAGGGCAGCAGATAGGACCGGGCATCTCTCTCATACCTTAATGATGGTCTTTTCATATCCTTGAACCACCTCACACTCCATTCTGCCTGCTACTGAAGATGGTGAGCACTTTCCATCATTGCTTAGGCGAGACCAGGAGTTCTCATTTGCGGAATACTGCGCTGGATCAATGTGGAGCTCCATGGCTTGGTGGGGGTGGGGAAGCAGGAAGTAGTTACACTGTTTTCACTGCACACCGACCAATCATAAAATACAAGTGATGTTGCTGGGGCAGGGTACTGGTGAAGGGGGCGGGGTGACAATGTAAAAAGTTACAATGTCGTTGGAAGATTTCTTGTCTTAACTTTTCATCTTGTTCTCATCAGGACAATTTTCAAGAAATATCAATTCAAGGGGAATACCAAAATTTATACTGCATCAGGAGACAGTGCTGATTGGTTGGCAAGTGGTTGCGTTGCCATGGTGAATGCACCATGCAGTAGCCTTTACAGCAGCAACATGAGTGTCATTCACTACTAAAAGAGTGCTGATGTGAAGTTAAAAAGACCTTCTGCCTATCCCACAAATAAGTAATGTGGTCTATCAATTGCAGTGCCAGTGCGATGCCAGATATGTAGGCCGTACATCACAAAGACTGGTCGGATCATATCTAACATCATATTCCTTTGCAACTTTGTTATAGGAAAGGTACCGACTCTAACTAATCCATGCTTATAACATTCTCAACGCAATATCCAACATTGGATGGGATTCTGCAATTTGACAACCATTTTCTGGATAATTCTGTGTGCAAAGAATTACACTGAAAGCCAACTGAATTGGGTTCACAGTATGGTACAATTGCATGTACATATTAATACACAGGGCCATGCGTTTTGCAGACAGGAAAAAACATATACACACACAGCACTTGTTTTAATTGAACAAAATAGTTGACAGGCATTTGCTGGTCCATTTCTTAAGATAATGCCCCAAGCAGAGTCAACCTGCTTGGTTTAAAATTTAAACAAAGCCTGTCAATGGAACTGTCAATCAACAATGACTGGTGCATTTTCCATGGCATTTTCTTTTGGAATCACCGTCCACTTGTCAAACAATTAGCATTCTCCTCTCATGTGGAATTATCATTGGTTTTGTCCTTGAACGGATACTCTTGCAAATTGTCCTGATTAGTGCAAAGTACTAGGCTCTGACAAAATGTCACAGAGATGTCATGCTGTGCGCTACCAAAGCTACAATACCTTGTTGCATTGACTGTACGGGAACAGGAATTAGGTCAATAATTAATGCACTTCAGTGCCAGACTCTGAAGGTGGACATCCAAGTGAGTCAACCAGAGACAACGTGCAGCAAAAGTAATTAGCGTGTCTGCTAGAAAATAACACCGGAAGGCGGCTGATCTCTGAATACTTTTACCTTGTGAAACAATTGAATAACAGGAATGTGGGAGAGAAGGTGTCTAGACTGATTTCTTTGTCTAGACACAACACAGAAAACGAGTATATACAGGTATTGTCTCTTTAAAGGTGAAACACTGCAAGTTGCATACATATCATTACAGGAAGGCAGTCAGAGAAACATTCATTTGGCAGACTTTCTCGTTCCATTCTCTCAATACTTTAAAAAAAAGCATAATTTAATAATCAATACTAATGTTCATCCTCCAGTGTCAATGAAACACATTCACTTATTGAACTAGAGCGATGTCACACAGAACCCAGATACATTAGCTCTCTTTATTAACAGCATCCACAAGCCTTTGAAAAACAATACCAGAAATAGTCAACTACACAGAAAATTCCACCAGTACCTGGGGTCATATTTATAGCAGGGCATTAGTACTCAAATGCATGGACTCAAACCAAATAGATCAGCCCTTTTCTTTAGGCTTAGACTTGCTATATTTCTGGCTCTTTCCTCTTGAGTTTAGATTTTTAGCCTTATTTCCAACATTGTAGCCACATTATTTGCCCCAACAAACTCTCATTTCATCTGGAGGCTGGCTGTACACTCATTCGAATGAGAATAATTTTGCCAAAAATCACCTAAAATTGGAGAAATCATGAGTTACAGCTGCTGCTTGCAAGTTTGACCATTGATACAATAAGTTTTATTAACCACGTAATTTTTGTGTTTGGATTTTGTTACCAATCACAAGCCTCAATCTTGCAACAACACCTTTTAATTTAAGCACATCTCGTCTGCTTTGGCTTTATCAGTTCTGCAACAGCATGGGGTATAAGCAGAGTGAAGTTCTTTTTCACTGTTCTATTGAACACTCCTAGATTAGCTACAGCAATCAGAAAGTGCAGAATAATGTCCTTGTTACTCTTTGGAAACCATGCCGCTTCTCGGCAAAAAGATTCCTCTCCCCATTTAATAGTTCCAATTCCTTATCCCTACAACCCCTCTGAGTAACAGCATCAGGTTAGAGGATGATTAGTGTGAAATTGTGAGCAATATTGCCTTGTGGATTCATATCACAAGGAATGGCTTGACACTACAAGAACTCCTTTCCTTTAGGGGTGATTTTATAATCTACTGCACCCTTGTGCATTTGACCTTGGAATGTAAAATTGGGCAGGGACCCAATAAGCTGCAAAGTTCTGTAACCGAATTCACACTGACTGGTATAAGATGATGTTTTTGATAAAGTTGTGAAGGTGTCATCCCTTTCCTTGCTGTTTCAGGATCTGAATCTAAAATGGTTGTTATCAAATGCACTGTTTAAATTTTGAACTTCACTTCGTAGCAAGCGCTCCCGCTATATTATTCAGGCCTCACATGCACTTTTCAAATTGCAAAACCTCTGCATAACAAAATCAAACCTGAAACTGACTAAGACTTCTTAATGCTAGGGGCGCTTTCCCAATAGTTGCACGTAGTTTGCTTATGTGTTTCAGAGATAAAGCATAAAGCCTTTTGTGAGCTTCAGTAATCTACAAATGTAGGAGCGTTGGATCAGGAACAGGCCATACAATTACTTGATCCTGTTCTATCAGTCAATTTGTTCATGGCTTATCTGTGTTTTAACTGCATTGCTTTGATTCCACTTTTACTTAATGCCCTGAACCCAACCAATTTTGAAAATTTGAATTGCTTTTAATAACAGCTTTTTAGTCTATGGGGCTCCAGATTCCCACTATACCAGTAAACAAGTTTAAGGATTGCAGTGTCTTTAACTTTTAAAAGATTTCTGACAAACTGCATCCATGAAAATATCACATCTAGCGAGGCAACTGACCATCGATAAATAATGTAGGCTGCAACGTTAGACTTTTCAAAGGCTCGTATTCTGTAAGTCTACTGCCTTAGAGGCTACAATTCCTTCCTTATATAAACCTCATTCATCTTGAAAATAAATAAATAATCAGAGCACCACTGAGGTAATACTGAACTATGACTGATGTTCAGATTCACTGGGCACGAGTCTGTTCAGAAACACTACACTGGAACAATACTTACATAATCTCTAACATGCCAAGCAATTTATCTTTACCATCCAGGATGTGGAAGGTACAATAAAAACAGGGATGTATCTGCTGAAATAATTCTGGTGTCTTAGGCAACATGGCCATTAATAGGCAGAGGGAAAAATGTGAAATGCTGAGTGTTAGCAGTCAGAAAGCAATTTTCTTCCCTCTCAGAATCACTTCCTGACTTGGAATTAGAGCAAATTTCTTTCGGCTGACTGTTACGTCTCCCTTCTGACTGTGGCATCTACAGCAGAAACCAATTTCCAATGACTGTGTATGGAAGATTCCACTTCAAGTGACCGTGCCTTACCAAAGGCCTGTCATACCCACAACCAGCAATCACGGGAGACCACTTATCACTGGGCGCCTATTACTAGGAGTTGTCAGGTCAGCCCCTGGTAATAGTGCTGTTTGCCTCATTAGATCTGAGGAACATCTGATCTGGTGCACACACAACTACTAATGATCTCACAGGAAACTCCCCAATATTCCTTACTTTGGGCATGTAGTATTTGCAGTAACATGGCAGCCATGTGACTTTAATGAAGATGCCTTATATTTTATCTCTCCAGCCCATAACAGAATGTTTGATTCATCATGGAAGTGGAGTTAAGTCGGAATGGATAATATTTCTGCGATACTTATTGGAAATGCCCAAAATCAGGAGTGGATTACTATACAGGCTTTGATTCCTTTGACCCCAGCCCCGACATGCCCAATGAGCAATCATGACAGATTAAGCACAGCTACAGTCAGATTGTTCCTGTTAGTATCTATACTGTTTATGGATAATTTCTGCATTGGATTATTTGACACCAACAAGTATCAGCTGATACTTAAAAATATGTTATTTACAAAACCCTTCCTGAAGCGTAAGGAACCACATTGTTTTCATTTGGTCATGCCCATTCTTCAGGTTGTTGGAGACAGTTTCACATAGTTTAGCAGTCAGGAAATTATGTTGGCCTCAAGATGCAGTCTGCAAGCGGGAATCTGGCAGCCCAGTCAATCCTGGCTTTCCATAGCGTCGTAGCCTGGATTTAAGTTGGGCACAAAACTGGAAAAGGAAAGATACATGTCAAAACATAATGGAAAAATGAGGAGTACATATCACATGGTGTTAACCAGAACCTGACAACATCCTGTCAAACTGCACCTTTCCAGAACTGTCCAAGAGGATACTAGATCCCAGATGCTTATTAAGCATACATATCAACTCTTGTCACTGTAGT
Source organism: Ginglymostoma cirratum (assembly GCA_024137785.1). NCBI lineage: Eukaryota > Metazoa > Chordata > Chondrichthyes > Orectolobiformes > Ginglymostomatidae > Ginglymostoma > Ginglymostoma cirratum. Next base: position 29,858,210 of record JAHRHZ010000042.1, on the reverse strand, counting down.
TATTAGAATCACTGTGTAGAAGCAGGTCATTCAGCTCATCAAGACAACACTGACCCTCTGAAGAGCATCCCATTCAGACTCACCCCCCTACCCTATACCTGCATTTCCCATAACAAATACACCTAGCTTGCACATCCCTGGACACTACCAGGCAATTTAGTATGGCCCATCCACCTAGCCTGGGAGGAACTAGAGCACCCCGAGGAAACCCATGCAGGAATGGGGAGAATGTCCAAATTCCACACAGTCTCCTGAGGCTGGAACTGAACCCAGGTCCCTGATGCTGTGAAGCAGCAGTGCTAACCACTCAGTCACCCAGCCTGATGGGATGCTTAGCTTGGAGGATGGTTAGGTCAGCTGTAATGAGAAAGAAGCCCATGGTCCTCTGGGATATGATCATTTTCATTCATTCATTTCTGTGGCCTACTCACATCCAGATTCACTGTGCCCTCCAGTCACACATGATCCTCTAGTGGGATCTTGGCCAAGCTGGGTTTCAGCCCTTATCTGTTTCAGATTAGTGATTGCACAATTCCCTCTGAGTTAGAGGTCATGTATTAAAGCTCCTTGTCAGAGATGTGAACTTGTAGCCAACCTGTTTTCAGTGTGGAACATATGGAGTGATGCATCAACAGCTTTGCCAATGAGAAAATAAGAGGAAACCCTAACTGCTCACTCTCTATCATGACAAGTGAAAACAAGCAGAAGAGATGTCCTGACAAACATTTAACCTTCAACTAACACAACCTAAAAATACCCCAGAATATCTGGTCATTTACTCCTTTTTACTTGGAGGCCTTATCATCCACATATTATCTAATAGGTTTCTCTTTGTTGTGACTGAACTTCATTGGTAATAACGTATTTTGGCAGAAGATGATGATGCTAAGAAATGGAAGCAGGAAATGATCATTTACAGAAAATGCTGGAGAAACTCATCCGGTCTGGCAGTGTCTGAGGAGAGAGAACCAGAGAGCTGAATCTTGGTTTTTTACTCAGCAAAGTCTGGGATGTGTCGAGTTTTTTGGAGGGATTCCTACTGCGAGACCCTAACTTCACTTTGCCTCACCCTGTAATCTTTGACTCCAGTTACATCAACAAACTACATGTGAGAGGTGCTACATAAGTACAAATCTGTCCTTTTTTTGTACTCTGGCTCTAAGACAGTGTAGTTAAGAGTAAGGTTATTTTTCCTTAGCTAACAAGTGGGAGGGCCACATTACAGAAAAAAACAGAAGTAGTGTTTTCTTCTTGTTTCCTGTGGGGAAATCCCTGATTTGCATTCAGCAGAAACCAGATTACCATCAGGAGGTGATGGAAGGTGCAAGCATTTTATGACATAAGGGCATTCTGCTTGCAATCTTCACCAAAATTATGGCTACATATGTGGTCATAAAGAATACATTTGAGAGTAGCACTGCTCAAGCAACTATATTTGGTAAAAATGTTATCGTCAAAGCTTTTTCTCTTTCTCAGCCGCACTGCACTTTTTTTGATATGCACCATTCTCTAGGTCATGCTGTGAGCAACTGGTAAACAAACAGGAAAAAAAATAAATTCTCAATTACCATCCATGGGATCAAGAGGGAGTCTCATTTCTCCTGACCGTACAAAACTAATCCTGGTCAATAGGTGTTATAAGGTAACAGCCCAAGAAGAAAGATCCCTGCAGCTAAATCAGCTGTTGTAGTTTTAACCACATATCTTATAGTAAATTTTCAATAACTTTGCATATTGCACAATAAACTGACCAGATGTTGGATGATGCTTGTAGCAATTGTAACACGGTCAGCTAAGGCAGCATGGTGGCTTAGTGGTTAGCACAGCAACCTCACAGCAACAGGGACCCAGGTTCAATTCCAACTATCAGTTTCAAATTTGCATGTTCTCTCCATGTCTGCATGCATTTCCTCCCACAGTCCAAAGATGATCAAGTTAGGTGGATTGGCCATGGCAAATTGCTCCCTAGTGTCCAGGGATGTGTAGGTCAGGTGGATTAGCCACAGGAAATATAGGGTTACAGAGTAAGGGGATGGATCTGAGTGGGATGCTTTTTGGAGGGTCGGTTTGGACTGAATGGCCTGTTTCTACACTGGCAGGATTCTGTTCTAGGTGGACGTCATAGAATATAAATTCCTGATTGGACCAGATTAGCAGCCCCAATTAGGGAGCTCTGGCTGACAGATTCAAACAGGAGTCTCAGACAACCTTATGCTCTGAGGCAGCTCAGACAGTGTCAAGGAATATCCATGTGTAAATCAAGGATGGCTTGGTGATGGGATACTGGCCTCTGTGGAGTTATTTCATTGCTAATGTTTGTTCTTTCATTGAGTCTTCCCTCCTACCAAACCAAGATCTACAGGTGACTATCCCCCTGATTTCAATTGTGTGGGTTGTAGTGGCCAGGCTTGGAATAACATTGGTAGAGGAGACAAATTTGCTTGTCTGATTCAGAATCATATAGAGTGTGGAGAAGAAGCAAGAGAGTGCAAAGGAAGGACATTCATCATACAGCTTATAGATTTTGATATCTGAAGGAAGAGAAATAGTATTACCTTTTAAAATGTAGTCTGTCAGTAAAACTGGTACCTTCTCACTGTCCTCCTTCATGGCCAGAAGGACTGAGGGGAAAAAGATCATTAGATTAGTGACTTCAAACAGTGAACTTCCTGGTGCATGTCAACCACATTTTCCCTGTACCCTTGAAGTTGCGGGCTTAACCAGTAAGGACTGCCAATCCGTCAGCTCCCTGCCCAAGCAATCATAGCTTGGAAGGCACCAAGCAGTGAGTCATGACAGTGTTTTTGCCAACACAGGTTCCTGGCTGGTAATCAGGGCAATAACGACCCTCAAACACAATTGCTCTACCACTATTGCTCTGGCAGAATAGAATTAAGTTAGCACAGAATGTAGGAATTTAACGGAAGATCTGGGGATTGGATTATTGTGAGGGAGACAGGTATCAGAAATTGGGAAACTTCATACTTTGGTGGAACTTCTGTTTAAAAAGGTGATATGCCTGCTATATTTTCATTCCAGGAATGTGGGAGTGGGATGGCGGTGGGTATGAGGCAATGAAGCTGGCTGTCAGGGGTGAGGAGTTCCCACTTCCACATACTCTGGCATCAGGCCCACTTTGATGAATGTTAGAGCCTTGTACACATGCATGTTCACACTTTCACATATTCCCCTGTCTCTTCCATGCCCCAAGCCTTTTTCTGATTCACGTGCCCTCTCTTTGACCACATGTCGGACGTACCCACTCTCCTAGTTTCTACTAAGTACTGAACTAGAGGCATTAAAGAACATAAGATATCGGGGAGGTGATGTCCTAATGGTATTATCACTAAGACTATTGATCCAGAAACTCAGCTAATGTTCTGGAGACCTGGTTTGAATCCTGCCACAACATTTGGTGGACTTTGAATTGAAAGAAAATATTTGGAATAAAGATTCTACTGGTGACTGTGAAACCATTGACAGTTGTCATGAAAAACTATTTGGCTCACTAAGGTCCTCCAGACAAGGAAATCTGTCATCCTCACCTGGTTAGGCTTATATGTGACTCCAGACTCACAGCAATATGGTTGACTCTCACTTGCCCTCTGAAATGGCTGAGCAGGCCATCAGTTGTACCAATCACTACAAAGTCTCAACAGAGGTGAAACTGTACTGACCACCTGGCATCAACCAATGCACCAAGAAAGACCATGGCAGAAACAGCCCTGTCAATCCTGCAAAGTTCTCCTCACTAACATTTGGGGGTTAGTGTCAAAATTGGGAGAACTGTCTCACAGACTAGTTAAGCAACAGCCTGACATAGTCATACTCACGCAATCATACCTTACAGACAATGTCCCAGACACCACCATCACCATCCCTGGAGATGTCCTGTCCCACCGGCACACATGGCGGCAACACAGTGGTATACAGTTGGGAAGGAGTTGTCCTGGGAGGCCTCAACTCTAGACCACAAGAAGTATCATAGTTTCAGGCTAATAACACCAGGAAGGAAACCTCCTGCTGATGACCACGTATCATCCTCCCTCAGCTGATGAATTGGTACTCCTCCATGTTGAACTACACTTGGAGGAAACACTGAGGATGGCAAGGGCACAAAATATATTCTGTGTTGGAGGGGGGGAGGTTTTACAATCCACCACCAAGACTGGCTTGGCAGCAGTACTACTGATCAAGCTGGTTGGGTCTTAAAGGACATAGCTGCTAGACTGGGCCTGCAGCAGGTGGTGCCGGAACCAACAAGGGGGAGAAGCATACTTGATCTCATCCTCACCAATCTGCCAGCTGCAGATGCATCCGACCGTATCAGTAAGAGTGACCACCGCACAGTCATTGCGGAGACGAAGTGCTGCTTTCACATTGAGAATAACCTCAATGTGCTGTGTGGCACTATCACTGCGCTAAATGGGACAGACTTTCAACATCATTAGTAACTCAAAATTGGGCATCCATGAGGTGCTGTGGGCCATCAACAGCAGCAGAACTGTACTCCAGTACAATCTCCTGGGCCGGCATGTCCCCCAACTCAACCATTACCAACAAGCCAGGGAATGAACTCTAGGTCCAATGGAGAGTACAGGAGGGCATTCCAGGAGCAACACCAGGCATGCTGAAAAATGAAGTGTCAACCTGGTGAAACCACCAAACAGGACTATATGCATGCCAAACTGCATAAAGAGCAAGTTGCAGTCAGAGCTAAGTGATCACACAACTAATGGATCACACCTAAGCTCTGTAGTCCTTCCACATCCAATCATAAATGGTGGACAATTAAATAACTCACTGGAGGAAGCGGCTCCACAAATCTTCTCATTATATTGCACCGATGGCAGCGACTGGGCCCAGCGTGGACTTGTGGTGAAAGATTCTAGTGAGACGGCAGAGGGGCGAGTAAGGAACCCGGTACTGCCGTTGGCAGCTGCTACTTTGGTGGAGGTGACGTCAGCGAGGTAGGCCCAGAGGCAACCAGATGGCACTTGAGGACCAGTGTCTTCGATGTTGGTCGGGTCTGGCACTGGCTGGGGCGAAGCTGTGGTGAAATGGCATCGCCTCGATGTCGGCAGAGAAGGCAGTGTGTGAGGTCAGTGTCAAAATTGAGAATGTCGGGCTTCAGCTGCAGTGATGCAGGTGAGGTATTACACTGAGCCACGTCTTCGCTCTCAAGTAGGTCAAAAGGAGCCCTTGGAATCATTTTAGCAGAAGGCAATTGGATTTTTCCCAGTGTTTTTGTGGCCCAATATTTGTTCCTTGACCACTATCCCTTAGAACGATGGTGTGGACATTGTGACATAGTAGTTTGTGGGATGTTGCTGTGCATAAATTGGTTGCCACACTTCCTATATTACAACAGTAACTATATTTCAAAATTACTTAACGGGATGTCAAACACTTTAGGATGTTCCAAATTCACAAATTGAGCTATACCACAGGCTGATCCAAAACAGAAGCAGACCATTCGCCTCAACATATCTGTGATGGCTCTTTGGTACAGCTATCCAATTAATTCCATAACCTTGCTCTTCCCCACAGCTCTGTCAATTCTGCCCTTCAAATCTTAACAAAATTTTCTTCTGTAAGTTAATCCACATATGGTTCCATTACACCGTTAGAGCACAATATCTTGCTATTTATTATGTCACAGTTTGCCAATCACATTAAATTGGTATCTTCAACCACTGAAAATAGGTTCTCCTTAGATCAGCAAGAACATTTATGATTTTGGACACCTCGATCAAATTTCTTATTAACCTTCTCTAGGCTAAAGAGAACAGACCCAGCAGAAACAAGTCACTGCAGAGGCTGAAAGTATCCAGCATGTGTGGGCAATGTTTGTGGAAATGTTTAGATAACACAGTGTGGAGCTGGAGGAACACAGCAGGCCAGGCACCATCAGAGGAGCAGGAAAGTTGACGTTTCCGGTCAGGACCCTTCTTCAGAAATTATATTTGTGGAAATGTTAACCTTGTTTCTCTCTACAGAAGCTGCCAAGCCCTGATGAATATTTTGATCACTTTCTCTTCTTAATTCCAACTCCTCCAGGTCTCTCCCCATAAATCAAGACTCCCTTTATTGGTGACATTATTTGTTAATTTTTTTGTCATTTTCACCAGGATGTAGGAATAAATACAAGCCTTTTGTTTTCTTGTACTCAGACCTAGATTTTGCCCTTTAAATCAACAGAGAACCTGGCGCCGTGGTTCATTTCAAAAACTTGTTTCCTTTGAAATGAGCATCAATAGTGAGAATCTGGCGAACATTGTAACTGTTCTCATGACCTCCGTGACTGACCTCCATAGCTCTTCACCAGCTTTGCAATGTCGACGTCAAAACAATCTATGCTAGAATCAAATCCTGTCAATGGAGTCGGCCTCATCAACAGCCACTTACAGTAACGTGCAACCCTTAATGATGCCAACAAGAAATGGAAATCATAACGGAAAACAAAAGTGATGAAGGATAATTTCTAGTTCTTTGTACCCTGATTAATAAAGTAGTCAATTAAAGAGGGCACTTGACTGGCAGCATAGGGTACCTGGGGAGTTGACACCCTTTAGTGTGTTGCTCTCAAGCAGCTAACACCACAGTCTCCATCTGGCTGAGTCAACGTCATTACACAAAGCCAACAGGCGTTTAGTGGCTTAAACCAATGAACTGGAAAATTGCGGCTGGAGCTAAGATGTGAATACCTCTAGTTAGAATTAAGGGATCCAAAAGAACATTTTCTTTTTAAATACAAAACTTCAATTCCTGGTCTCACTTAGAGGCATTACAGTCTTTTGACCCAAACAAAATCAGCTTCAAGCCAACGTTGTGGGGAGGATTAGTCTGGTCACTGCACAGGGACAATGCTGTTGTGTTCATGAAGACCGTGGTCAAAATTTTGAACAAAATCATAAGAAGTTTCATCGGATAGCTTCATGATGTTGCTGACCACCAATGCAATCTATCCCCAGCATGTCCAGATAGAACAAACGATTGAATAAGGAAGCTTTTGAGTATAAAAGGAGAGAATTAGTCTTTTGTGTGCTTTGCACTCCCAGCATCAATACATATGGAATATACAGTGGGGAATAGCAAATTGTGCAAAGTAAGCCAAAAACTGACATCTGGATGGAACAACATTTGGCATTCCATCATTATTTCAGTGAAAGGGATGTGCATGATTTATACTGCATGACCTAATATTTTTTTCAATGTACACATGCTGCCTGTTTCTGGACTAGTTCATGTTCCAGAGTTCACAAGTGCCTTAAGCAAGGTCAGTCTCACTAATTGCTCAGTAAGAGAGAGTAGAACTTACTATGCACATCACAGACCAAGAAGAAACAGTAACATGTCGAATCTTAGCTTTGAACCACTGATGCTCAAAACCTAGAAACCAGGGCAAGGTAATAACCTCAAATCACTGAATTCCGTCCTTCCCAATTTCAGAGGGATTATCTGAAAGGAGATTATAATATCACCTAAATTTAGGCACAGAGGGGAGAGAGTGGACTAGTGCATCCATTAGACTTCATAAAGTCTCTCACTAGCTAGTTTGAGGGGTCACTAGCAGCAGAGTGATCACCCACAATCTAAGTGGTTTTTTTTTAGATTTTAAAGGCATCAAGGGGTCTGGAGAGAAAGTGGGACTATGGCAATGAGACAGAGTATCAGTCATGATCATACTGAGTGGTGGAGCAGGCTCAAAGGGCTGGATAGCCTCCTGCTAATCCTAGCACCCATGATGGGCTGAGAAATAAGTCACTGAGAAAGGAAAGTACAGGTTAAATTATTTACATTTGGCAGCAGGGGAAGTACAGCAGTGAGAGGTGTAAACAAGAATAATGTTAGCTTCACAGCAGAGAGAAGAAAGCGACACCAAAAAAGGTGCGAGTGACAGTAGTTCTGTGTGTATCAGACTGGTAACACTGCATTATCCTAATGGCAGGACAACTTAACTGTTAACCTTCGTGCAAATTGATGGTGGCACATAGTGGTGCTGTCACTGGATTAGTAATCTAGATGTCTAAACTAATATCCTTGGAATATGGGTTAATATTCCACCAAGATAGGTAATGGAATTTAACTTCAATTAATAAGAAAATCTGGAATTAAAAATTCATCCCAGTAATGGCAAGCATAAAATAATTATTGATTGTTATAAAAATCCATTGACTTCACGAATGCCCTTTCCTCTAGGGTTGGAAATTTGCCCTCCTTACCTGCTCTGGTCTCCAACTGACTCCAGCCCCACAGCAAATACCAGTTAAATGAGCCATCCAGTGCAAAGAAAAGTAGAGATTGGCACCTATCCTCTCCTCTATCCATCTTCTATCCGCCTCCCCCTCTCTCCCTATTTATTTCAGAACCCTCTTCCCCTCCCCCATTTCTGATGAAGGGTTTAGGCCTGAAACGTCAAGTTTTCCTGCTCCTATGATGCTGCTTGACCTGCTGTGTTCATCCAGCCCCATGCTTGTTATATTAGAGATTGGCAATACCTATCCCAAAGACACCCACATCCCATGATAGAATACAATTTACAATGAACAAAAGAGTGGAGCTGAAACATAAGACACAGAGACAGTGATTTAGATTCATAACTCCTTATTAATCCCCACAGTATGGAAGCAGGCCATTCAGCCCACTGAATCCACACTGACCCTCCAAAGTGCAAAGTACCCAGGTCCATCGCTCCCACCCTTACCCTGTAACCCTGCATTTCCACCTAATTTGCACATCCCTGGACACTGTGAGCAATTTAGCATGGCCAATCCACTTAACCTGCACACTATGAGCAATTTAGCATGGCCAATCCACTTAACCTGCACATCTTTGGACTGTAGAAGGAAACTAGAGCACCCAAGCAGAAACCCAAGCAGACAAGGGGAGAATGTTGCAAACTCCACACCTAAGGTTGGAATCAAACATGGGTTCCTTGTGCTGTGAGGCAGCAGTGCTAACCACTGAGCCACTGTGCCGGCCCTGATTAATGGTCAACCAGGAGATGGGAAATACTTTTAATGGATTATTCCAACCCTCTGGCACTGTGACAATTAATTTACACAATGAATTTCCATTACTAGGGAATATAATCTAATAATTGGACACCAGGTTAATTGTGACTTCTCGCTCTGGGGACTGGGGTCCAAGTGCACCCTTGGGTGATATGATGCTCATTTGGGTGTCAATGTGAAATTGCTGGCCAGTCTGAAGCAAGTTACCATTGAGCATTAAACCAGTTGTAATTACATTCACTGAAATCCAAAGGGTGGTTATGTTTAGTGCGAATGGAAAACTGGTGACATATTGGGTTCACGTTTGGCTGAATTAACAGCACAAGTTTAATCTAACCTTTGTTTAACATGTAACTCCAAAAACACATGAACTGCCATAAAAATAAGAATTGCTCGATAAATTAGGCCAGTCAGACATTTGCAGAGATAAAAAAGAATAATTCTTTCACTCATTGACCTTTCATCAAAACAGTGGCAGCCAATTTCAAACTTGCCTAATAAAAGTGCCAGACTGTTCGCAACAAAAAAAATAATGAAATGAAATTGTGCAACTAGGGATTTTCTTAAACAACTCACTTGTGGTCAGAATCTGAAGGTCATCAACTGTTGGAGGTGTGTTCTTCTTCTCATACGGTATTACTGTGGTTAAGTACTAATCATAAGAAGACACTTTGTTAGCACAGTAGTGATTATTTGGTACATTCCATCCAGCTGCTACTAATGCTGAAATGCTATAGTACAACCATTTGTTTGGAGAAGAAGTGGGCATGGGTTTCTGGTCAGTTTAGTAGGAAGATGCTAGGGTATTGGTAATGTCACTGGATGTGTATTCTAAAGGTCCAGGTCAATGTCCTATGGATAAGGTTTCAAATTCCACCATGACAGCTGTGGAATTGCAATTCAATAAATCACTGGATTTGAAAACAAATCTCAGTGATTGTGACCATGAAAACATTATCGATTGCTGTTAAAAATAATCTGATTCATTATCGTCCTTTCTTCATGTGAACACAGACACACAATAATACAGAGATAAGAAGGTGTAGAGCTGGATGAACACAGCAGGCCAAGCAGCATCAGAGGAGCAGGAAGGCTGACATTTCAGGCCTAGACCCTTCTTCAGACTCTCCAGTGTCTGCAGTTCCTGCTACCTCTGAAACAATTTTAACCCCACTGCGAAGCCTTTTCTAAGGACGCCTGCCCATTTCTGAAGAAGGGTCTAGGCCCAAAACGTCAGCCTTCCTGCTCCTCTGATGCTGCTTGGCCTGCTGTGTTCATCCAGCTCTACACCTTCTTATCTCAGATTCTCCAGCATCTGCAGTTCCCGCTATCTCCCACACAATAATAGTCAACTCTTAACCGCCCTCTGAAATGGTGAGAGGCAATTAGGAATGGGCAACAAGGCTGGCTTCACCAGCAGTGCCAAACTCCTTGAATGAATAAATGAAATAATGGTCACGGTTCCTGAAATGTGTGCAGTTCAAATATATTTTTACTTCAGATTTCTTCAAAACATAATTCACTGTTCCAACTTTCACGACAGATGGAGTTGTGCAATTGACAGTAGCACTTTGGATTAAGAACCTTGTGGCTTTAACACCTAATGGTGATTGAGTGACACATTCAGATTCTATTGAATAATCAACAACAATGTAGGCTGTGTGATGGCATATGTCACCTCTTGTAAATTCTTCAGCATAAAGAATGGCTTTGCACAGGGTTGTGATAAATCAGTTTGAGTGTAAGAATGGACAGGTTCTTCTGCTCAGTGTTTCAGTAATGTTGCAATTCGTCAACCAGTGAGAGCCAATATTGCAGGCTGTAAGCTCGTGTTTGAGGATGTCAGCGAGCTGCTGACTGCTGTCGTTTTAGGATGTAGTAAATTCAATGAGTTTCCCTTATCGTCCAGTGCTGGCTCATTACTGAAGAAGCTGTACCTAGGTACCTTGTACCACAGACTGGGCCATAAGTGGAGACTTGTAAACTTTTCACTGTACTCATTTGAGTACATGTGACAATAAAGCTAATTCAATCCAATTCAGTGTTGCCACCTCAGGCCTGACATATTCCTGGAGGCTTTACGACATGACCTCTTGCCTCTAAACACCTGTCCCTGCATCAGTATTTATCCCGTCTCTGTTAGCTTTTTAACAGACAATTTTCTTCAGCGATAAAACAAATGGATTCAACAGCATATCATTTTATTCAACGTGTCTATGACTTATCTTCACAGTTCCTTGTAGCAGTGTCCAGAAAAAGAATCTTTAATAATTACCTGAATTTTAGAGTGCTGACAACCCATTATAAACAACAGGATGCAGGAACAACACAAAGTAGCTACCTGTTTCTCATTGCCAGAATTTCCAAATGTCTGTCGAATGCCACTCTGGATGACACTGGAGATTCCTTCCATGCTAAAACGCTAACAGCCATGTTGGACAGAAGGAAAGGAGGTTATCAGGAGACATTTGAAGTCATGACATACAGAAACCACAAACTCAACCTAACCAGCATCATTAACCAGATAAAAAGTCCCAAGTGACTGCACAGCAGAATAATCAATGATATCGAACCAAAATGGATAATAATGTCATTTCAGCATCTTGTAGGAAGAGGTAGAAAGATGAGGAGATTCAGGGAGGTAGTGGCCAGCCTAGACACCTGAAGGCACAGCAACTATAGTGTAGTGTAGAATGTAAAGGGACTTGAAGTGGATGCAACGTCCCTGAACCAGGGACACCGACTGACTTCCAGGACAGGCCTGATTGTTGCCATGTGATGTCATTATAAGCCAGTGAGTCATGTGGCTGATCATTAATATGTATCAGTAAATTTGCATTAATTAATCACTATCCAATCACAATGTTGAAATAGTCATGAACCGTTTTGTCATAATCATCCCAACAATCTGAACTGATACCGTTTTTTTGACGGTCACCATTAAGCCATACACTTCCATAGACTTTATAACACAGAGCCAGGTTGTTTGGCCCAAATAGGCAATGTTCGTGTTTTTATCTACCTCATAAACCTTCTTCCACTTTATTTCATAGAATGTTTGCAGCATAGAAGATGGCGACTTTGCCCATCATGTCAATATTGGCTCTCTGCAAAATAGCTCATCCCGTTCCCCTTTCTCTACGGCCCTGGAAATTTTCCCTCTTTGGACAATTATCCAAGCCCCTCTTGAAAGCTCAGACTGAACTTGCATCCCCCACAAACTCAGGCAATGCATTACAGATCCTAACCACTCGGTGCAGAGAAACATTTTCCTCCTGTTACCATCAATCCTTGTGCCAATTATCTTTAACTTCTTTTTAATCACTCATGTGATGTGGGCAACACTGGCTGGCCAACAATTATTGCTCATCCCTGCTTGCCCTTGAGAAAGTAGTAGTGAACTGCCTTCTTGAACCACAGCAGTCTCTTTACTGTAGGTAGGCCCACAATGCCGTCAGGGAGGGATATCCAGGACTTTGATCCAGTGACACTGAAGGAATAATGATATGGATGGTGAATGGTTTGCAGGGGAATTTGTAGGTGGAGGTGTTCCCATATATTTGCTATCCCTTGTACTTCTGGGTGGTAGTTGTCATGGATTGAGAAAATGCTGTCTAAGGAGCCTTGGTGAATTTCTGCAGTGCATCCAGGAGGCAGTACACACTGCTGCTACTGATTGCCAATGGTGGAGGCAGTAAATGATTGTTGATGTGGACTGCTTTGTCCTGAATGGTGTCAAGCTTCTTGATGTCATTTGGAGCTCCATGTTTCTTAACCAGTCTGCCAAAACAAACAGTATTTCTCCATCTACTCTGTCCTGGACCTCTCCTGAACTTGAATGTTTCTACCAAATTTCTGCTCAGTATTGTTTTAGGAAAATGACCACACTTTGCCGAATCTATTGACATGACTGCTAGTCCATCATTGCTGGAAATATTTGTCTAATGCTTAATTTGAGTCAAAGTCTAAGACTTTGGCACAAAAAGCTGGACACCATCAACTGCCTGCTGCACTGTCAGAGATGCTTTCTTTCAGATTAGTCATTAAGCTTAGAGCCTTAGAGTGAGTAGAAAAGATCCCAAGGCCCGATTTTGAAGAGCAGCAATGGGCTACATCACTATCGTGGCTAACGTGTACTCCTTAAGCAATTCCTAAAAAGAAAGGTTCTGATTGTTTGCTTTCTCACTGTTTGTGGGGTCTTTCTGAGCACAGATTTGATTTGTTTCCTGCATTAGAAGGGGAGTGGCAACACTTTATTAGCTGTGAAATAATTTCAGTGTCCTGAGATTATGAAAGGAGTGATATAAATGCAAGAATTTATTTATTTAAGGTTATTTTCTCACCTCTGCACTTTCTACCTTCACCTCAACCCACAATAGCCTTCCCCTGTGGATGGGGTAGACACTCATTTACTTTCCAGGCCTTGGGCCTACTCTGCTCTTAAGATAGCTATTGAGTGGTTCAACAAATTAGCAGGAATTGCCTTGCATTCCCCGATGTCTCTTTTTTTTTGCGGTTGATCTTTAATCCACTTACTGTCAAAATTTACTAGAAATGTTCATGCATTGACATGAGGTAGAGAACAAGGTTCAGCTCCACCATTGTTTGCTAATGGTAAAAAATCTGCTGGCACATGAATGGTAAGCCAAGTAGGCAAGAAAACCATAGTCCATAAAGAACAAGTTAACATTTACATATCACCTCGCGCAACATGGTGGCTCATGATGATTAGCACTGTTGCCTCACAGTACTAGGGACCTGGTTTTGATTCCAGCCCTAGATCACTATCTATGTTCAATTTACAGATCCTCCCTGTGTCTCTGTGGGTTTCCTCTGGGTGCTCCAGTTTCCTCTCAAAGTCCACAGATGTGCAGGTTAGGTGGATTGACCATGCTAACTTGCCCGTAGTGGCCAAGGATATACAGATTAGATGGATTAGCCATGGGAAATGCAGGGATAGGGTAGGAGGCTGGGTCTCGGTGGGATGCTCTTTGGAGGGTTGGTGTGGACTTAATGGGCCAAATCGCCTGCTTCCACACTGCAGGGATTTTATGATTCGTTCTGATCAGGTGAGGAGGGTTGAATTAGTTCACTCTTTTCAACCTCTTACTTGGCCACCACAAGGAGTTTATTTTCATTTTAGCATGCAGCTATACATCATTCCAAAGCAAATGTAGTTAGCTAGTTCACCAGAAATGATATGGAGCCAATTATGAGGTTTGCTTGAATAAAAGAAAGAACAATTTTATTACATGCTAATCCTGAGGACAGTTCACGCAAGTACAGGTATGAAGCATTCAAGAGGGCACTGAATGATTATTTGAATAGAAATGGTATGCAGAGACATGGGGTAAAGGCAGGAGATTGAATAACTAGATATCAGAACGAGGGCAGGCATTATGGGCTGAATGCCATAACAACTCTGTGAGATACAACGTTAAAAGAGGGTAGTGTCCAGTACAAAGGAAGATAAAAGAACATGCAGTTTAAAGTCCTTAGGTTGTTCTTCAGGTATTAGGTTTTAATATGAGACTATGGTCGGTTACAGTTGTCCTGAATCTGCAGCAATAATTAATCTGAGATATCTTAGAGTTCTCAATGATCAACTGTTTCTACAATTTGCTTTGTCACTGAAGCTTGTCCTTCTTAAAAGGGTAAAAGGAGGGATAGAGAAAGAGAGACAGAGAGAAAGAAAGAAACAGAGAAAGAGCAAGAGAAAGAGACAGAGAGAGAGCCTTCTCTGGTTTCAGTTACAAATCTATCTCCTCTGCTCTGCCAAAAGTAGCTCTCTGAAATATAGCTGGTTTGTGTATTCCAATGTTTGGGTTTCTTGTTTTCAAACTGGATACTTGCAAGTCAACCTTTCAGTTCTGACATATGAAACTTATTATACAGGTGTAAATCAAAACAGTGATACAGGTTTCTTCATGTTTGACTGGTTTTGTATTTCTGAGAGAAATGTTAATTTCAATTCAGGCTGATTCTTGTTTATTATTTTATGAAGCTTGTCTCAACCTGTGATCAGCTTATCAGCGTGACCGTTTAAAAGACTGTGTCTTTCCTTTACAAAGCAATTTCAGTCAATGGAAGTCCCAGGTATTACAATCAGCTGATACAAACCAAAAATTGATAGTTCGCATTTTATTGCTATTGTGTTACTTTCCAACTGCAAGAAAGGAACATAATCAATATTTGTTCCAGTTGTT
The DNA here is from genome assembly GCA_024137785.1 of Ginglymostoma cirratum. Classification (NCBI taxonomy): domain Eukaryota; kingdom Metazoa; phylum Chordata; class Chondrichthyes; order Orectolobiformes; family Ginglymostomatidae; genus Ginglymostoma; species Ginglymostoma cirratum. Next base: position 29,842,987 of record JAHRHZ010000042.1, on the reverse strand, counting down.
TACACTGACCATTCCCTTACAAAGTTGGTATGGAATAACAAGACAAAAGTTGGGACAGCTAACACACACACACACACACACACACACATACACATACTCCACACTCACTCTCTTCATCCTAATCAGGGCTCAATACTTGCTTTGGGAAATGGAGTTAGACTCATTCTCTGAGCTGTTCCACCTATCTGAGTTTTAACCCTTCATTGCCCAGTTGCACAATCCATGCAACAGATTCTGGCATTTTCCCAAATTTGATTTCCAGTGGATGATAAGTTGAGCGGATAATATTTTGATTTTAACCTCCTCTAGGGCAAACGGACTTGCATCCTGTACCTCTCAATCAACTTTACATCAACTCAGTGAGACTGGTTGAGCTTTGCATGTTGCTTCTGTTCCTTTGGTCTCCTGGTAAAGAACTGCATTTCAACTTATGAGCCTGCCCTTGGTGCTTACCACCAAATGTCTGCAGTGTGATATGTTCTCATCCCTCTTCCCTTTGGATGGGAATAGATTTTCCCTTAGCCTATTACACTTGCCTTCAAACACTACTGCCATCAGGTGGACGTTCAACTATACTGCACTGTGACTCTTCAACTAAGTGAGGCTTCACTTTCACTGGGCCTGTATAAGAACTCCTTTGAATCCCTTTTAAGTTTAGCATGAAGCTACTTGTTAACTATATCTCTTGCTCTGTCCTATCACCTTTTGACACCTTCCTGCCCTGGCACTTTCTTGCCTTTCTTTATGGCTATTAGCCTAGGTCCAGTTAAAGGCAGTTAAGTGCCATGACCGTTATGGATTGTATCCTGGGATCCTGAAAGAGGTATCTACAGAGACAGTGGATGCTTTGGTCATAATTTTCCAAAATTGTTGGATTCTGGAGAATTACAAGAGGATTGGAAAACTGCTAACGTCACACCCCTATTCAAAGAGGGAGGGAGGCAAAAAGCAGGTTGCTAACCTAACGTTTATTTTTGGAAAAATGCTGTATCAATTATTAAGGAATTGATAAAAGCACATTTGGAAAATCATAATCTAATCAAGCAGAATCTGCACGGTTTCATGAAAGGAAAATCATGTCTGGCTAATTTATTTAAATTTTTCAATGAGAGTGAATAGACGGGAAGCAGCAGATGTGTTGTATTTGGACTTCCAGGAGGTGTTCTACAAGGTGCCCCACAAACGGTTAATTCATAAAAACCAATGGTATTGGAGGTAATATATTGGCATGGAGACAGAATTGACTAATGGTAGGAAACAGAGAGTGGGAATACAAGATATTTTTCAGGTTGACAACCTGTAACCAATGGGATTCCACAGCTTTCAGTGCTAGCACCACAACTATTTACAATATGTATTAATCACTTGGAGGAAGGAAGTGAACGTACTGTAGCCAAATTTGCAAAACACAAAAATAGGTGGAAAGGCAAGTTGTGAGAGCGATACAAAGGTTTACAGAGAGATATTTTTGGAAAGGCAAGTTGTGAGAGCGATACAAAGAGAGATACAAAGGTTTACAGAGAGATATTTTTGGAAAGGCAAGTTGTGAGAGTGATACAAGAGATACAAAAGTTTACAGAGAGATATTGATAGGATTAAGTCAACGGGCAAAAAGTTGGCAAATGAAGTATAATGTGGGAAAATGTGAAGTTTTTCAATTTGGAAGGGAGAACAAAAGAACAGTATTATTTAATGACAGAATCCCTGCAGTGCAAAAGGAAGCTACTTGATCCATCGAGTCTGCACTGACCCACGAAAGAGCACCCCACCCAGACCAGACCCCATAATGCCACATAGTTAATCCACCTAGTCTACACTTCCTATATTTAGCAATTTAGCATGGCTGAGCCACCTAACCTGATCATTTTTGGACTGTGGAAGGAAACCCATGCAGATGCAGGGAGAGCATACAAACTCCACACAGTTCGTGGCTGGAATCGAGCCCTGGTCCTTGATGCTGTGAGGCAGCAGCGCTAACCACTGCGCCACTGAATGAAGAACAAATTGCAGAAAGCCGTAACACAAAGGGATTTGGGAATTCTTGCGCACAAAACAATACAAAAAGCTAGCAGACAGGTGCAGCAGGTAATCAGGAAGGCTAATCAAATGCTGGCCCTTATTTCAAGGGAGTTGGAGTATAAGATTAGGGAAGATTTTGTGCAACGAGTTCCTGTTTTATTGTTAAAACTAAATCTGCAGGATTGCATGCTTGTAATTCAGTGAAAAACTGCTGCATTAATTAATAAAAAAAAAATCTACCAAGTCAGATTTCAGTTGGGGATCTTACTTGCTCAGTCGTAAGCTGGAATTTTAACAATAGTTGTCCTTTGGAACAGAACTTTTGCATTACTGGGAAAAGAAGGCACATTTTCTCAAGCTCTTTACCGTGCTTTCATCAGGACAATTTTCAAGTATGAATAAAGTAATTGGAAACCAAAGTTTATACTGTATGAGAAGAAAGTATTGACTGATTACCGAGTGGACTCTGGTTGTGATATTGTTTAGAGAATGTACCAGTTAGATGATGACTGACAGTTAACTGCCAAGTTTGGCTTAAAGTTTAAACCAGGCAGGTTGACTCTGCTCAGTCAAGCATTATCCTGAAAAATGAACCGGAGAAATGAATGCCACCTATTTGCTGATTTCAAACAGATGCATTATGTGTACATTTTCACCCTGTTCGCAAAAAACAGGGCCCTGAACATTTAGACCAATTATGGAACTATATCTAATACTGTATTCTGTTTTGGAGCTTTGCAAAGACAAGCTGGTTGGGTTTGCAATGCCAAGTTACCCTTTCAATTCTTACAAAGACAGTGTGTTTCATTAGAGACCTTATCCTGTCCTATGAAAATATTAACGTCAAATGTGGATTGCTTAGCACTTCAATATTACATCCCAAGAAAACCTCTTCGCAGCTTTTTTTCTGAAATGGCTTTTGAAGGAACTTTTTTTAGTAGGCTACTCCAATTTCACCCCAAATGAAATATAGTGAACTGGATCATTAGAACAATAAGGGAACAATTATAAGGTTTTCTTGAATTAAAGGAAGAGCAAATTAATTACTTGCTAATGCTGAGAAAAGTAATAACGAGACTCAGGCACGCACACAAATCGTGCATTGGACTGATCAGCTATTCCAGAACCCATTGAGCAGGACAGGAAGCAAGGCACCCTTGATCCCTTGGGACTGCCTATGAGAGGAGAGAAACCTAAGGGCTTGAAGTCATGATCTGGTGACGCGACTCCACAGCAGCTGAGGAATTTAAATTCAATTAGTTAAGTAAACCTGAATTAAACAGTGAGTGTCCAGAATGATGTTTTTGAAACTGCTGCATTATTGTTTTAAAAACAATCTGGTTCACAAGTGTCCATTAGGGAAAGGAATCAACTACCCTTAGCTGCTTTGGCCTACACATGACACCAGACACACAGCCATTAGGTCTAGACGCTTCACTGCACACAGTTCGTTAGGGCCCTGTTCAGCGCAATTGGGGATGGGCAATAAATGCTGATCTTGCCAAAAGCATCCACATCCCATGACCAAATGAGAAAACAACATAGGAGAGATTTAGAGATAGTTAGGGCCTCCTCTCCATGCCTTCCCTGAAGGAGAAATCTACCACAGAGCTGAGACATTGGCAGCATCCCTCTTCTCCTAATACGTCATGCAACAAAATTAATCTTATTTATTCACGGCATGTAGATATCACTGAGAGGATCAGGATTGATTCACCATCCCTCATTTTCCAAGACAATAAAAACAGAATGGCATGTTGGGCCATTTCAAGCTGCTGTGGGTCTGCAGTCATGTGAAGGCCAGACCAGGTAAGGACAGCAGATATCTGTGGCTCAAGAGCAATAGATAGGAATTTAGAACAATCCAGTAGTTTTATGCCCCAGACTAGTTATTTCTCGATTGCAGACGTTATCTTAGTTAACTGAATTTAAATAACCGAACTAAGTTCACTGCTGCCGTAGAGTGTCTTGAATTCATATCGACACTACATTACAGCAAAACTCTAGACCAAGCATCCAGTCATCTATAATTCTGCCCATATAAAAATGAAAGAACTTTGATGGGCAGCCTCCCAAGGCTTGGCAGTTAATGAAGAGCAGCAACCTGTTTTCAGCATACAATAGTCAGGGCCTCACCTTCACAGGCATGTGACTTGCTCTCTCCTGCCGGAAACTTGCTGAAATGCCACCTTTCTCCTTCTTCTTCCTCTTCAGTGTTTCCCGGTGCTCTTTCTGCTTGTTCTGTACCTCGAGGAGGATGGAGATGAAGCTGTTTTTCACCTCCTTCTCAAACTCGAGCTCGTCACGTAATGCCAGCTGTTGGATCAGCTCCTCCGAGTAATCTTTAACGGCCAATTCAATCTGTGCCAACAGCTCGCCAACCTCAACCTCAGTCAGCTGCTTCACGTCTGTACAACCAGAACATACAAAGCAGGGGTGAAATCTTTGATCACAAATCAATTTAAATCCTTCCTGTCTGCGATGTCATTCTTGCTGTATTTATGTATGTAGCTCTACCCCAATTTAATATCCATCAGACTATTCTTTATGCTTCTGGCTGTAGATCAATCAATCTTTCCCAGAACTCTCTGTACCTCACTCAGGTCTGCTGTGCATCCCCATTCCCGTTGCGTCACCACCGGCAGCCACACCATTTGTCACTTAGATCCCACCGACCGTAACTCCCACCCTCAATCTCTCCAATACTCCAGATTCCTCTTTCCTTTTAAAGCTTCCTTTAACCTGGTTCCATTGGCAAAACTTTCAATTAATGCTGCATTAATCAGTTAGCCCCCTCTTGATCATTCTTTATCGCATGCACCTATTCATGCTTCAAGTAAAACTGTAATTAACTAGATCAAAAATGAATAATGGAATTCTTACAGTGTGGAAGCAGGTCATTCAGCCCATCGAGTCCACAATGCCCCTCCAAAGAGCATCCCACCCAGACCCACCCCTATCTCTCTAACCCTGTGTTTACCATGGCTAATCCACCTAGCCTGCACATCAAGAGCAATTTCCCATGGCTAATCCACCTAACCTGTGTATTTTTGGACTTTGGGATGAAACCCACACAGACAGAGGGAAAATGTGCAAATCCTATACAGACAACCACCCAAGGGCGGAATAAAACCCAGGTCCCTGGCGCTGTGAGGCAGCAATGCTAACCACTGAGCTATCATGCCACCTAAGCAGACCATTACTCAGCTTTTCGTGGGTGAAAGAAAGAGGAATTTTAATACCTACTCACCCAGAGAAAACAATAATAAAAGCACGATGTCAAACGCAAACACAAACAGAACTAATATGTTTAAAAAGGAGACAGTGAGCGGTAAGGAGAGGAAGAATAAAGTTTGTGCAGAGATAAAAGGTACTGCAGATGCTGGAGAATCCGAGATAACAAGC
>JAHRHZ010000042.1:29791050-29837163 GCA_024137785.1 Ginglymostoma cirratum | reverse complement strand
GCTTGACCTGCTGTGTTCATCCAGCCCCATGCTTGTTATCTCATAAAGTTTGTGCAGTTTGAAAGTTCTTGGTGTATTAGAATTTTAACCTGGGACAACTTGTTTAATTGTTTCCTGGCAAAGCTTGTAGATATCTTCGTGCTCTCAGTGAATGTTTGTTTTCTCAATTTGCTTTCCACTGGGCACTGTCTTCTGTGGTGATCAGGAAAACAGAGAGAGAGAGAGAGAGAGAGAGCAAAAGAGAGTAGATAAAAGAGATAGAAAGCCTTCCAGATTATTTTGGCTCTGCAACCACTGAGATATGGTTTGTTTTATTTCCTAAATCTGGTTTCATTGCCTGTCCAAGCTGGCTAACTGTCAGGCGTGCTTTATATCTCCCAACATGTGAAACTAATGAAAATACGAATTAAAACAGGAGATGCAAATTTCTTGATGCTGACTCAATTGCCTGGTTTCAATGTCTTTCAATAAAATGTGAATTTCAGTGCAGATTTGTTATTTTATTCCATATGGGTCTTTTGGATTGCTTCCAGCTGCACTCAAGTGATCATGGCAGCCATATTAGTTCAGTTCTTCTCCTTATTTTGAAACCATGGAAGGTTTCAGGTCTAATACTCAGATGATGGAATTTAAAACTTGATAGTTCACTTTTACAACTATCACACTCTTTAGCTTATTGAGTTATTGTTGTAAATGAATCAATTTTGCAAGTGTAGCAAGCTATTTAAAGTCTAATGGAGCATTAGCCTTCATCGCAAGAGGATGTGAGTAAGGAGTAGTGGAGTTGCTTCAATTGTATAGGAAAAGGTTTAGACTGCACCTAAAGAACTGCGTGCAGTTTTTGTCTCCTTATCTCAGGAAGGATATTATTGTCATACAGGGAGTTCAGTGATTGATCACCAGACTTGTTCCTTGGACCACATGACTGTCCTATGAAGAGAGACAGGACTTCATTCTCTAGAAGTTTGAAGAATAGAGATGATTTAATTGAAACCTACAAAATAGGCGAAGGATAGGCAGGATAGGTACAGGTAAGATCTTCCCCTGGTTGAGGAGTCTAAAAACCAGGAGGTACAATTTTAAAATGAGGGGGCATGCCATTTTGGACTGAGATGAGGAGACATCTTTTTAGCAGAGAGTTGTGATCATTTTGGAATTCAGAAGGCTGTGGGATCTTTGTCTTTGAGCATATTTAAAGTAGAGGTTGAGAAATTTTTAGCTATCAATTGTGTAAAGGGTTATGGGGACAATGTGGGTAAAAGCCATTGAAATGTTCAATCAGGCATAATTTATTTAAATGACAGAGCAGGCTTGATGGGCTGAAGGATCTACTTCTGTTTCTATTTTCTTAATTTAGTTAGACCATAGTGTCTAACTCAGCCAGATATCAATGATTCTCTACATAAACCTCTCAATTAAATGTTAACCAAAAGTGAGCACTTTCCTTTGATGCACACAAAGAGTTTGTGAAGCAGACTAATGAAAACTGATTGATTCTAAATTTGGAGTAGCCAAAAATAACATTCAAGCACACTGTCACTACTGATCTTTATTTCTAAAATCATTTCTGCTCTGGAGATTGAAACTCTCAAGTATTTTTCAATCTATTCACCTCCCTCACAAAACAAGAAGGAACCTCCGATGGACAATGGGCTGTTATGTGGCAGACAGAGCTCAATTTAGATAAATGTGAGGTGTTGCATTTTGGTAAAGCAAATCAGGGCAGGACTTATACACTTAATGGTAGGGACCTGGGGACTGTTGCTGAACAAAGAGACCTTGGAGTTCAGGTTCATAGTTCCTTGAAAGTGGAGTCACAGGCAGATAGGATAGTGAAGAAGGGGTTTGGTATGCTGGCCTTTATTAGTCAGTGCATTGAGTATAGGAGTTGGGGGGTCATGTTGTGGCTGTAGAGGACATTAGTTAGGCCACTTTTGGAATACTGCATTTAATTCTGGTCTCCCTGCTTTAGGAAAGATGTTAAACTTGAAAGGGTGCCGAAGAGAGTTACAAGGATGTTGCCGGGGTTAGAGGAATTGACCTATAGGGAGAGGCTGAATAGGCTGGGAGTATTTTCTCTGTGGCATCAGAGGTTGAGGGGTGACCTTATTGATGTTTATAAAATCATGAGGGGCATGGATAGGGTGAATAGCCAAGGCCTTTTCCCCAGGGTAGGGGAGTCCAAAACTAGAGGGTGTAGGTTTAAGGTGAGAGGGGAAAGATATAAGAAGGACCTAAAGGGCAGCTTTTTCACACAAAGGGTGGTGCACATACTGAATGACCCACCAGAGAAAGTGGAGGAGGCTGGTACAATTACAACATTTAAAAGGCATCTGGATGAATACATGAATAGGAAAGGTTTAGAGGGATATGGGTCAAATGTTGGCAAATGGGACTAGATTAATTAAGGATATCTGGTCAGCATGGATGAGTTGGACTGAAGGATCTGCATCCCTTTTGTATGGCTCTATGACTTGAAAATAGTTTAACTTAAATAAGATGTTGCAACCTATATAGGGGAACACAAGATTTTCTTAGCAACAAACTAATATATTATGGTTTACTTGGTAAAACAGGTTCATGTTGTGGGAACAAAATGCCACAAAATTGGGTGGGAGATGTATTTAAAATTGAGTGTTCAGTAATCTTCAAGATACTTAAGTGAGTGAGTCCAAGGGAAAAAGACTGATTCTCTCGCAACCGGCATTTCTTTCCTCTTCACAGTTTGTGATTCTGCCCATTCTTGTATCATCAGGAAATTTGGCTATAAAACAGTTGGTCCATTCATACAGTCATGCAGCATGGAAACAAACCCTTCGGTCCAACTATGCTGACCATGTTACCAATCTAAACTAGTCCCACCTGCCTGCATTTCACCCATATCCTTCCAAACCTTTCCTATTTGTGAGCTTATCCAAATGTCTTTTAAACGTTGTAACTGTACCTGCATTCACCACTTTCTCTGGCAGTTCATTCCATACATGAACCACTCTCTGTGTAAAAGGGTTACACTTCATATCCTTTTTAAATCTTTCTCCTCTCACCCTAAAAATGTGCCCCATTGTTTTGAAGTCCCCAACCCTAGGGAAAAGGCCCTCGTCAGTCACCATATCTATGCCTCTCATGATTTTATAAACCTCAATTAAGATCACCCATCAACCTCCTATGCTCCAGCGAAAAATGTCCCAGCCTTTCCAGTCTATTTTTATATCTCAAACCGTCCGTTCCCAGCAACATCCTGGTTAATCTTTTCTGAATCTTCTTCGATTTAATAATGTCCTTTGGTATAACTGGATGACCAGAACTGCACACAGTACTCCAGAACGCCTTACAAACTCATAATGATGTCCCAACTCCTATACTCAAAGGTTTGAGCAATGAAGGTCAGTGTGCCAAATGCCTTCTTAACCACCTTGTCTACATGTGACACAAATTTCAAAGATTAAACAGTAAAGAGCCCAGCTCTGATCTCTGCAGCATTCCCCTCGTTGCAGGGTGTGTGCCAAATTATAGATGATGCACTGATCTAACTCTGTTTCCTGTTAGTTGATCAATCCTCCTAAACACCCCAATTAAATAAGCTGTTATTATGTGCAGTTCTTTCATGGGTCATTTCAACAAATGACTTCTGTAAAGCCAAAAACAGTACATTTGCTGATTTGCCTTTCTCTAACCAGCTTGTGGCGTTCTCAAAGACCTCAAAGATGATTTTCCTTGAACAAAACATGCTGACTCTCCCTGAAAGTATTCTGAATTTCTACATGTGACATTACTACTTCCTTAATAATGGATACAATGAAAAAACCATCTTACGATTTTCTGATTTTTTGATCAGGTTAACTAAAGGGATGGAGGATGTGTTCTAATGATGTGAAAATGGTTTTGCCTTATCCCTTTTTGACATTTAGGCCATACGATGTGATACTGGACCTTCGAGAGTTAAATTTTAGGGGCAGGTTACATAAATGTGGCTTCTATTCTCGACCAAAGAAGATTGAGAGCTGACCTGATCCAGGTCTTTAAATTGTTAAAAGAATTTGCTACTGTAGACATCATTTATAATAAATGTTGTAGAGAAATTATTTTCTCTGGTGAAGGAATCAAGAGTAAGGAGGTATAATCTGTAATATTACAGCTAGGCTGTTCAGGAGTGGAATCAGGAGGAGCTTCTTCACACAAATATTACATAAATTTAGACCTCTTTCTCCAGAAGGATTATGCATGTCGAGGGTCAGCTGGAACTTTCACAACTGAGATTGATCGAATGTTGTTGTACTCCGATTTTAATACTTATGGAGAAAAGTTTGTGAGAAGGAGATGAAGTACAGATGAGCCAAAATACAATTAGATGGCAGAGCAGGCTTGAGAGACCAAATGGCTCTGCATGTTCCTATCCTCACACTTTGCCCTGAAGATTGATCTATCTGGGTTGTTTTAATGGGATATTAACTACAGGGATATAAACACTTTTTCCAGTAATGATTCAATCTGGGTATTTTTGCCCAAAGCAGTTAAGAGTTGTTCATTATAAATGCTTGAGGTATATCTGTATAAGACATTTATTGCCAAATAGGACAATCTCTGACAGAAAGTGTCATATTCCATTCTGGTTAACCAGTAAATCAAATATGAAAAAAAAGGAGGTTTAAAGGTTTGGCAAACATCTGTAGCTTGGGTCGTGGATGAGGTTATTGACTTGCTCACCAAGCTGGCTTGTTCTCATTCAGACATTTCATCACCTAGCATGGTGACGAAACATCTGAACAAAAACATGCCAGCTCGGCGAGCAAGATTCTCAAATAATCTTTGAAGTGAAAGTGAAGGAATTTTGAAATAAAACCAGAAAACATATAGTATCCAATATCAGAGTTAGAAACGCCGGTCCTTTTAAGGATCAACTTTAAGATATTTCTCTAACTAACCTGCCCATGTGTCCATATACACTTGCGGAGGACGTGGGACTTTACTCTGGATTTCCAAGTCTAGAGACAGGGAGTCACAGAATTAACAATCCAGAAGGAGGCCATTTAACCCATCATGTCTGTACTGGCTCCCGAAAAAGCTACCCAATTAGTCCCATTCTCCAGCCCTATTGTCATTGCCCTCTAAGTTCATCACTTTCAACTATATTTGCAGCTCTCTTTAGAAACGTCATATGGAATCTGCCTCTAATGTTCTCCTGGGCAGTGCATTCCAAATCCTAACAATTCTCTGAGTCAACAACTTTTCCCTTGTCTCACTCCTAGATCTCTTGCTGACAATCTTGTGACCCGTAGTTACTGGCCAACTAGTGGAAACAGAATGCCCTTCTTTACCCTGTCAAAATTCTTCATCGTTTTAAACACCTCAATAAGGTCACCTCTTAATCTTCTCTGATCCAAGGAGAATAAGCCCAATCTCTCTAATATTTCCTTGCATCTAAAATCTCTCATTCCTGGTATAATCCTAGTAAATCTCCTTTGATTTCTCTCCAAGGCTTTCACATCCACCTTTAAATAAGCTGCCCATAGGTGAACATAATACTCCAAATATGGTCTGCCCAATGATTTCTGGAGGTGTAGAGTCACTTCCTTTCTTTTATACTCTATGTCTCTATTATAAACCGAAGGATCCTATTAACCTCCTTAACAATTATTTCAACTTGCCTGGCCACCTTCGGAAAATTATGCACTTGAACCCCAAGGTCCCTCTGTTGCTGTACTCCCCTCAAATTTGTACCATTGAGCCTGTACTGTCTCCATCACTACAAACACCATTGCACCAAAAGAGCCCCAAGGGTCAACTACAGCAGTTTCAGAGTTAGCTGAAAGAAGGTGATGCTCATTGGATTTTGTACTGAAGAGTTAGCTTCGCCCCTTCCAACTCCATTTTAATTTAACCTCCCTCCCCGTCTCCCTACCACGCCCTCACCTTTGATGGTTTGCATTGCCCTTAACAGACATTGCATGTAAATTATTAAACTGGAAAACATGGATAACTTACTGATAGTGGCTAATAGATAGAAAAAAAATACTGTGGGTCATTTGATTTTGGGAATTTAGTAGCGTGTCAGAGCACTTCTGAATATAAAAAGAAAAAAATGAAAAGTTGGGTTTGGGACTCTTCTGGCACAGTGGTAATGTCTCTACCTCTGAGCTAGGAGCTTTGGGTTCAGGTCCCACCTGCTCTAGAGGTGTATAATAATATCTCTGAACAGGTTGATTAGAAAATATCTGCACACCAGGACATTAAATGGAATGTCAATATACATCAATTTCCATTTTGATTTGGCTCCCGACTTCTTCCTGACTTTTAATGGTCTGCATTGCCCTTAATGGGCTTTTCATGTATTAATCAGTTGGAAAATATGGGTGATTTACTGGTGGTGGTTAATAGATGAAAAATATCTCACATGATTTGGTGAGGGAATAATAATGTTCAGTGGTGTAAAAGTTGTCTGGATATGAAAAAGAGTTGCGATCTTTCCCAACTGCCTTCCTCTCTTCTGTGGCTATTTTCATGCCTGGCTGCCCTTAGAGATGGAGCATGCAGTGCCCATCAATAGTCTTGATGCTTTTAGGGAGAGGTGGGCACTGCAGGGTGTGGAATCTCCCCTTCCAGCTCCATTTTGACTTGACCCCATCTCTCTCTACTTAGCCCTCCCTCACATTTGGTGTCACTGTGTTGATGGGCTCTGCTGGTCAGTTGGAAACATGGGTGATTTTGGTGGTGGTGCATAACGGGTGAAAAATGACAGGGCAGTTTGGTGATGGGAACAAAAATTGTTCAGTTGTGTGCAAAAGCACTTCTGGATATAAAATCAATGCAGTAAAGAGTTGGCTTCTTGTGAAGCTATCGTAGTATCCCTACCTTGGAGCCAACAATCCCTGGTTCAATTTGGAAAAACAAATTGAGACCTTCCAGCTCCATTTTCATTTAATCCCCTCCCCATTTTTGATATTGTTGCCCCTCATGAGCAGTGCTTGAAAATTATTAATTGTTTGATCAATGACGCGGGTGATTTGGTGAGTTGTTCTGTTAGCTGGCTGATAGAGCGAGAGGAATCAAAATCAAAAGCTGGCTTCTCCCCCAGTGATGAGTTGGCTTCTGGACAGGGTAGGGATTTTGTTGCCAAATTCGACATCTGGAACTTCAGTCTGTGAAACACATGATGGGTGATGACTAAGAGAAGGAGCGCATTCCCAATCATCTGATTCCACAAGAAGGCTTGTTACAAGTTCACATACACTTCCTCTGTTGCAGTACAGCCAGAATCATAAATTAATCTAATTACAGGCATCATTGTATTGTAGAATGGTGGTGATCAAAATTGGGCCTTACTAATTCATTTTACATTGACAAACAAGAGCCACATTTCCCCCCCCCCCCCCCCCCCGACCTTATGCATAAACCTGTTCCTTGCTGCACACGGGGTCTGAACTAAACTGACCTTACTTTGCGCTAATTTTGCACATTAGGTATAAAAGGAGGTGTGAAAGAGCAAATAAACAGAGCTCCACTAATGCTAGCTACAGTCATCCACTCACTCTGACTTAGATATTAGTTCTGAGGAAGGGTCACTGGACCCAAAGCGTTAACTCTGACTTCTCTCCACGGATGCTGCAAGACCTGCTAATCTTTTTCAACAATTTCTGTACTTGTCTCTGACTTACAGCATCCACAGTTCTTTTGATTTTCATTAGATATTAATTTTACCTGTTAATCTACTGAATATCTTGCAGTTATTAAGGCTTAGCATTAATGTGCTATTATATGTGCTTCCACCTAAACATGTTAATCATGATATGATCATTTATGGTTATAATTCTGTCTGCCGACCCGAGAAAAGGAGTGTAGCTGATTCACTTGACACCTTAAACGTAGTTGGCTGTTGGCGATGTTAGCATTAATATAATGTAACCCAGTTAAAATGAAGTGGTACATTAAGACATATTTGGGGCTCTGGTTCTTTCCTAGATGTGAGTGCTGTCAGTTTCCCCAGACAATTTAATGGGGGGTTAAGATGAAGGCAATTCATCAAGAACCTTTGATTAATATTTCACACAGTGTTAATTATGTTCCTATAACCCAGCGTTCAGAATGTGATGGCAAAAATTTCAATCATTTGATGATTTGAATGAGGTCAAATTCAATGGATTTTAGTGCTTAAAAGGTGAACTGATTTCAGCAATTTGAATCATGAACTTTGTGGTGAAAGCTGTACTTGCACTAAGAAACTTCCTAATTTCAGGATGTGTTTGAGTGTTTTGAAGCTTTGTAAAAAGCTATCTTGGCAGCAGTTTATGAAGTATCATTTTAGTTCAGCCAGAGAAATGCTTCAGGCTGGGGTGGGGCTGGAGGGATTTTGGGGGAGGTGAGAAATGTGCTTTCTGTTTCAAAGTACAAAAGAAAGAGAGTCAAGAGTGTCTATTGATGACGAGAAGTAGATATAGGAGAAGGTCATCTCAGCTCCTGAAGCCTGTTTCACCATTTAATAATCTATCACTATGTTCTTTCACCTCAGCTACATTTCCTCGTACGTTCTCCATATCCCCTGCTTGTTTTTATTGCCAAGAATCTCTCAATCTCCATTTTAACTATTCACAGTGATATCTCACCATGGTGGAAGAATTTCAAAGATTCATAATTGTCTGAATAAAGAGAGTTCCCTTCATCTCAGTCCCATGTAGCTGACTCTTATCCAGAGGCAATGCCCCTTTGTTCTGGGCTGTCCAGTCAGGGAAACAACCTTTCAGCATCTACCTTACAGATATCAATGGAATGCCGTCTCCTTCTTCTCAACATTAGAAAATATGGGCCCATTCTGTTCAATCTCTGCTGACAAGCTAGTCCTTCTATCCCAGAGATCAAGTTAGTGAACTTGATCTGCTGAGGCAGTTTTGTTTATATCAGCGTTTATCCACTTTATTGACATTGATCCACTGTGTTTAAATGTCCACTCGCTTTGTGTTAGATTATGAGAGTCTGGTAACTGACCTCTACTTACTGTGGTTAAGGCTGGACTTGGCTCAGAACTAAAGTAAACAGAAACCACTGAAAGACCTTGGACCTGAGCTGTAAGCATAAGCAAAGACATTTTGTAATTGTAGAAATATTTAAAAACTCTTGTAAATAGACTTGTTGTACACATTGATCTGATATCAAATACACCACACTTTCAGATGCACAAAATGTATTCTGAGTGATGGTGGTGCAGTCTTTTATAAAATAATATTACATGTGTGACAGATGTAATGCTCCTGGCATTACATAGTGCATTTTTATTAGTTGGTGCAATAAAAGTGGATAAGTAAAAGTGCAGATCTGTTATGACCAATCTAAACTGTGACACAGGCTTGATTGGCTTCCTCTGGTTACCACATTCTAACCTTCGCCTCAGCGTGGGTAAAACCACAGGAAATTAGCTTTCAGCTATAACTTTACAGGAGCCTGGAACTGTAAAATATTAACCTGTCATAGTGGGGAAACTTTTCCAAACCACTCATGCAACCATACACCCGACTATGCCCCCACACCCTCCCCCCACCCCCCCCCAATGTTAGACTGGGGTGATACAGTGATCCATGTATTGATAATTGACAGGCACCTCACCTTCCACCTGGATGTTATTGTTGCTGCTGGATGGTTTCAAAACCTGGACATCCTGCGAGACGACTGAGAGTTTGTCGGACTGTGATGGAGTCTCTTCAATCTCAGGGTCAGGGGAGTTCTGCATCATCTCTTCAATCTCCTCAATGACCTGCAGGTGGATGAGCAGACACTTACATCCCAGATATTCTGCTAACTCGACTCTTTTCAACATTTCTTTTCCCCTTGGAGTTCTGATAATTGTTTGGAGGCATTGGATGGTCGGTGGGTAAGTGCGTTACCTGCTGTGACAACAATGCACACAGACTGTGTACGTTTCAGGTTCTTACATTGTCTGGTCTGTGCTGAGCTGTGGGGGCAGGGGAGCAGCTGCTTTTATTGGGAAACGTGCTTCACCAATCATTTATAATTTCATTTCAAGCTGCCTCACCTTTCACCCTCCATTCACCAATATGTCTCCATTTGGACAACCTCTCCTTTTCCTTTGATGGTCTTGCCCCCCAGTAAAGTTTTTCCTCTTTTCCCATTTTGCTCCTGCTCCAATATCACAAGCTTGAGCTGAACTGGTTTAATAAATCATTACTGGTTGGCACTGCATCTAGACCTATCAATTCTCACTCTCCTTGGGTAGAACCACACACACTACTTAATGATCATTCTGGATAATCTCTGGCTTCCTATCTCCAACCTTTACAGATTCCTGAAACCCCTCTCTGCTGTTCTTTTCGCCCTTACAACCAATAACATGTGCAAGGAGCTTATGGACTTCTTGGTCATGAGAAGAAGGTGCCACTATCCCTTCCCTCTGGGAGTTGGTTAGCTCAGTTGGCTGGCTCAGTTGCTAGAAAGAGTAACACCAACATTGTGGGTTCAATTCCTACACTGGCTGAGATTACCATGACAGATTCTCTTTCTTAACTTCTCCCCTCATGTCAGGTGTGGTGACCCTCAGGTTAGACCATCACCAGTCATCACTCTCTAATGAGAGAGTAGCTCCATGGTCTGGTAAGACTATACTGATTTATTTCTTCCCCACACTTTCAAATCAGGATTCTTGCTGCCCAAGCTAAACTATTGGTCATCTCCATTTATTTTCTATCTCTCTCATGTTTTGTTCTTGTGACCCATTTTCTGCCCTCTTGAGCCCATTTCTACTTAATGTCCAGCCACCTAGCTTCCACTCCTGGCTCCCATACCAACTTCTCAGGGCCTGGAGTTTAATCATTGCGGCCAGGATTTAAGGCACTTTCTTGCAATAGCCCCTAACTCTCCATTGCAGAGGGACAATGGTAGATCAATAACCACCCATTATACTTCTGTCGTATTTCCAGCTTCTACAGAAAGTAATGATTCACCAAACTTGGGCTGAATTTGAGAATTTTCAGCTAATATTTCAAATAATAAAGGCTGGGGCTTTGTCAGCTGGGTTCTCATCGTTACTCATAAAAATAAGATAGTACAGATGCTGGAAATCTGAAATAAAAACAAATAAAATGGAGAAACTCAGCAGGACTGTCACAATCTGTGGTGAGAGAAATAAAGTCGCTGTTTCGAGTCAAACATGATTCTCCTTCATAGAATAGAATCCCTACAGTGTGGAAGCAGGCCATTTGGCCCATCAAGTCCACACCAACCCACTGAAGAGCATCCCACCCAAACCCACCCAACTACCCTATCTCTGTAACTTTTCATTTCCCATGGCTAACTCATGTGGCCTGGACACTATGGGTAATTTAGCATGGACTATCCAACTAACCTGCACATCTTTGGACTGTGGGAGGAAAGCAGAGCACCCAGAGGAAACCCATGTAGACGTGAGGAGATTGTACAAGCTCCACACAGACAGTCACCAGAGGCTGGAATTGAACCCAAGTCCCTGGCAGTAGGAGATAGCAGTGCTAACCACTGAGCCAGCGCACCACCTTTCAGAACTGTTAAATCTGTTTCTCTCTCCACAGATGCTAAGCTTCTCCAGCTCTTGGTGTTTTTATCTTAAAGTTGTTCGCTCTGTATTTTCAGTATCCCTCAGCCTGGGATTGAATGATGGGTAGCGCTTAGTTCAGTCTGTTCCTCCCCAGATGTTGTTTGCACTGAAGAGTTAGACTTCCTTTTGCAGCCAGACTGTGAGTCTCTCTCGAAGATGATGGTACCAATGGCACATTTCAGTTGATTTTCATTTAGCTTCTCTGTGTGTGCTCTTTGTTGGCTGTGGACATTTACCTGTTCAGCTGTGAAGAGAGGCTCCTCACTATTGCAGGATACAATGATGTCCAACTTCTCGATTAATTCTCCATCCTCAGTGATACTATCCTTGTCACTGACCTGAACAAGACATGGGAAAGAGAGAGGCAGAATAGCACTATTGAATTACATCTTTTCATGTTCTCCTTCAATATATAAATCACAAGTTCTTCAAACTAGTCTCTCTCCTGCAATGGGAAAGTCAAAACCATCAGCAAACAAACACTTCTCTTATTCATTCACGAGATGATGGCATCACTGACGAGGCAGCATTTATTGCCCATCCCTAATTGCCCAGGGGGCAGTTAAGAGTCAGCCACATTGCTGGAGGTCTAGAGTCACATGTAGGCCAGACCAGGTAAGGATGGCTGTTTCCTTCCCCAAAGGACATCAGTGAACCAGATGCTTTTTTTTCCCCTTCCCCCTGACAATCAACAATACATTCATGTCATCATTAGGCTCTTAATGCCAGAATGTTTGTTTTTTAAATTGAATTCAAATTCCACCATCTGCCATGGCAGGATTCAAACCTGTGTCCTCAGGACATTACCTTGGTGTCTGGATTACCAATCCAAAGGTAATACCACTAGACCATCAGCTCCTTTACTAAGCAAATTGCTGGAGCTACAGACTGACAAGTACCGAGGTCCTGATGGACTTCATCCTAATATCAGTCAGTTGATGTTTTAATTTTAATTTTCTGCAATTCCTTTGATTTTGAGATTTTCCCTTCAGATTATTAATAAAAAAGGAAGAAGGCGGGGAGCAGGAAACAGATTAACATCTGTCATGGAAGCTTTTCTAAAAGAAGTTACAGCAGGGCTGGAGAAATTTGAGGTAAGCGGGGAGCGTCAACATGGTTTTGTGAGAAGGAGGTCATGTTTGAACAATCTACTGGAGTTTTTTGGGGGATGGGGTTGTAATATGAACTGTGGAAAATAGGAGAACTGGTGGATATACTGTGCTTAGATTTCCAGACGATAGCTAGCTGCATAAGGATTAAATAAAAGTTCATGGTGTAGAGAGTGGCATAGTGGCATGGATAGATACTGCTGGCTGACAGGAATCAGACATAAGTGTAATTGGATCTTTTCAGGTTGGCAAGATGTACCAAGTGGTGTACCACATGGACCACGATGGGACATCAACTGTTAACCATTTATATAAATGACGAAGGGAAGGAAGGTATGGTCGCCAAATTTGCTGATGACGTGTAACTGGGCAGCAATGGATCTTTCCCAAGATTAAGTGCCTTGGGGGGTGAAAGCCAGACAAGTGCTGCTGGTCAATCAAAGGCTACGAGCTCTATTGACCAGTTACACCAACTTGGTGGTAACATCCAACAAGGTTAGACTCCAGGTCACAGAAGGGGTGGGGGTGGCCCGCAGACTGTGGGTATCATTGAAAGCCATGTACCTTACACCCCACGTTTAACAACTTTCACACACATTTCCCCGCTAGAACTCTTCCCCTGCCACATGAACTGATCTACTCTCAGTAAATCTGGTCCCTTGCGGGGAATTTATATGCCAATGTTCAGATTGCATATCAACCAGGCTGCCTTGCCCACGTTACTGATCAGCTGAAAGTTGCCTGTCATGTATCCTGTGAACATGCTCCTGACATGCCATCTTGCCAAAAGGTTGGCATCTGCTTTCCTTTTGTGGGTTGCTGATTCTATCCATTTGCTGAGCAGGGACTAAAAGCTTCAAGCGCCCAGTGATGGTTGAACCGTGGTGAATATCTCTCTGTTCAGGGCCTTCCTGACCTGAGGTAGGTGCTGGTTGACTAGTGGGCCATGATAGTCCCTTTTGTTATAACTGCATTAAACAGAATACAAGTGCACAGATTTATGTAAAAGCTTCGTTTCAGTTAGCCACGCTCCATAAATTTCATATCCCACTGATTACTAGCTCCCCATATTTATACAACCAACTCAAAATCAATTGCCTCTTAATTAATGTATCCATTCATCTGTTCCCTCATTCCATTAGGTCTCAGGAATTCCTTCAGACCACATTAGATAATATCACTTGTCACCATTGGCTACAGCCTGTGGTTTCCATTCTCTATGCCAAGTGACTTGTGGTCATTATTCATAACCACTGATTCACCTATTGTGTTAATGCTTTCAAAAGCCCTTCATTAGTTGCAAAACACTTTAGAAGATACTGATCACTTAAGAGGACTTACATCTTTTCACAGAATTTAAAAAATGCCAAGGTCCTGCTTTCAGCCCTATTGCCAAAGATAGCCTGACATGAACAGACATGATTGCTTCATGAGTGCTGAGTAACTGTGATATCTGAAGCTTTACCAGAATTCTCCTGACTGTAGCAGATCCTGCTTTCAGTGTGGCAAGCCAGGATAATCGATAGCTACATATCCTGCTTAGCAGTGACTACTCATCTTGGTAAAGAGAGCAGAGAGTTGTTTTCAGGTACATACCAGTGCCAGCTATCCTCATTGTTACACTGGTCTATCTAGTGTCTGCAATGCTCAGTTGCACCCTGAATGTTCTTGTTGGCATGTGGCAATACGACCGTGTGCAGGTATTGTCACGTAGCTGGCTTCAGGTATCGCCTTTCGTGACCCACCCAAAAGGGAATGTGTTTGCTGCTCCATCACTGAGCTGTAAGGTCATGCCTGTATCTTGAATATTTTGCTCTTAGTCACTTCTTTGACTCTCTCCGCTGCAGCCTTGGCAGCGTTAAAAGGGGGATAAGATCCTTCAAAGCTTTCCAAGGATCTTCAGGATTGAAACAAAGGAAGGCCTGCCTTTATATGGTGCTTTAATACAAGCACTGGCTGTCTCAAAGTGGGTTAGGCTTGAGGTAAGGTTTAGGGTTAGAGTGAACACTAACCCAAACCCTAACCCTAATTCTATCACTGTACAACCAATAAAACATTCCTGAAGTGTAGTCACTGTTGTAATGTAGGAAGCGTGACAGTCACTATGTACACAGCAAGATCCCAAATCAGTGCTATGATAATGACAGTACAATTTGTTGATTGAGGAATAAATATTAGGCATGACACCATGGATAATTCTTGTTCATATTAACATCTTCGAATTTCTTAATATGCATCCAAGCAAGCAGCAGCTTTGGTTTAACGTTATATCTATGAGGTGGCACTTCTGACAATGCAGTAATTCCTCAGTGGTGCTCTAGCGAGTCGGCCTTGGATTTTCTGCTCAAATTCTAAGGCGGGACTTGAACCCAAAACCCTGTGACTCAGAGTGCTTCATAGTGAGTCACAGCAGACAGATTATGATGATTTCTAATTTAATACTTTCCTTCAATTGTCCTTTGCCTTAAATTTCAATCTCATTAAACTTAATTTCATCCTCAATGTTCTATTGTCAGCACGGGTGGGATCCTGCTCCAACCTGTCTCAACACACACAGTCCTCGGGTTACAAATGGGCTGTTTCTGAGTCCTTTTGCAACTCGATTTGTATGCAAGTTGGAACACAACGCAAGACAATATAGGAAATGTTCATACGTTGGATATTTTAAATTACACCTATGTACGGGATCGCATTCGTAAGTATGAGCATCTATAAGGTGGTCATTTATAGACGCATATTGAAAGCCATGCAAATGAGCAAATAATTGGATGCCAACATTGAAACAGAACCTGTCAATAGCAATATGGTCTAAACTAATTAATTATAGTCCACAGACGTCTCTCTTCGTTAAAGATGATTGAAAGTTTGAGTGGCACCACTCCACAAGCAAGAGGCAAGGTCAGAAAGCAGGTCGCCATGTACTGCCATAGTCAGTATGGAGATTGAACGTGCACTGCAGATCGCACTCTGTAGCTATCGAGCAATTGTTGAAAAATCAAGACGATCTAATGAGGTCCCACTCTGTCATTCATTCCCCTTTGCCTTGATATTGTTAAAGGAATTATCTAATTTAGTTATGAATTCATTTGTAGTCCTTATCTGTGATAGAATTTCATCTTCTAAGTGCAAACTGTGTTAAGAAATTCCATGCAATTGTTCCAAGGAAAATCACCACAGCAAAATCAATCAAGTTGCAAAAGCGGCCTTGCAGAGAAGGTGTGAGTCCACACCCACCTTGTGCACAGTGACCCGCTGCCAATGATGAAGCTCCAATTATGCCCTGCCCTGCACCTTGGGCAATTAAGACATCCCCTATATCACTTCGAAGTTCCTACAGGGGGCTTTGGAGACAAGTGTTAGAGCTAAAGTAATTCAACACCGTTCTCAGTTCACAAAATGCTGGGCACCTGCAGATCTCTGATTTTTCAGATTGAATCTTACACTGACATGAATCTACAAAAATAATGTCATGCAAATTTGCCTTGGGAGATTGCAGGGAGAAAGGATTGAGAAAGGGGAGCATACATTTAAAGTAAATGACAAATAAAAAGCAAAAGCAAAAATGAGGTAGAGATACTTTTCCATGCAGTGAGTGGGTTAAAGTCAGGAATGCACTGCCTGAGTGTTTGGCGGAGGCAGATTCAATTGCAGCATTCATATAGAACTAGACTGTTATCTGGAAAGACAGAATATGCAGGATTACAGAGAGGAGGCGGAAGAATGGAACACAACAAATTGCTCATTCAGAGAGCTGGTGCAGACTTGATGGGCTGAATGGCTTCTTTCTGCACTGTAACATTACAGTGATTTTATTGTCACTAACAAACAGCCTATTTCCCACACAGCCCCATCTACTTTGCCATTGCAATATTGCCCAAGATAAATTAATGATAAGTCAATGATTGCAACTACTGTCTAAGTATGACCGTTGCAAATTATAATTGTAAAAAATTCACCTCATGGTACTCTGCTTTGACAACTGTGACCTCTGAACTAATGTAAAAATGCCGAAGAAAATGTGTGTTAGTATCACTGACTCTCCAGCAACTTATTGAGCCATGGGTCAATGGTAAATATCTCTTACCATTTTTTTAATTTCAGAAATATACTTTATTCATTAAAAAATCTTTACATACATATATAGCCACTAGAGCAGTTTGATTCTGCACACAGTCTTTACATAGATAGAACAAACAAACACAAAGCATCTCTTACTTGTACAAGACTATATTTACATACATTTGAGGCACTGGGAGAGTCCAATGACTGAACAGACCCCCACTGTACTTTGGCAGAAAGACCTTAGACAGTGGTCTTTCCCCAATGTGCCTTGGCAGCAGCTGCCCAAAGATTTAGACCCTCTCTCAGCACGTAGTCCTGGACCTTGAAATGTTCTAGTTCGTAACACTTGGTCAAGGTCAATTCTTTGGTCTGGAAGACCAGCAGGTTTTGGGCAGACCAAAGAACATCTTGCAGTGAGTTGATGGTCCTTTGGGTGCAGTCCTGGGGAACATAGTCCACAGAGTCCTGTGTCATGGAGCTGCTTGGGACAAGCCTCGACAAGAACCATTGCATCTCCCTCCAGACTTCCTTTGCAAAGGAACATTCCAGAAGGTGATTTGTGACAGTGTCTATGCCACCCCCAACTCTCCCCTCAGCACCACCGCCACACCCCCCACCCCCACCAAATCCAGTTTGAGGGCATTGTGCAGTGGCACAGAGAATCTGGGCATACATAAGGAATCTGACGGGCAGCGTCCTTCTCACCACCAGCCAAGCGATGTCTTGGTGCTTGTTAGAAAATTCTGGTGATGAGGCATTCTGCCAAATGACTTTGACAGTCTGCTCAGGGAATGGCCTTGACAGGATCCACCCTCTCCTTTTCACGCAGAGTCACGAGGATGCTATTTCCTGATGGATCTGAGGTCAAAGTTGTTTCTCTTTGCAAATATCTCCATGAAGGACTGGTAATACAGAACAGTACAACAACTTGGAGCGTTTTGCCGTAAGGAGACCAGTCCCATCCTGTACAACAGCAGGTAGAAGCACAGTACATAGTGACACCTGGTGTTTGCATACTGAGGGTCTACGCACAGCTTGACGCAGTTGCACACAAAGGTGGCCATCAAGATGACGGTGGCGTTGGGTACATTCTTCACCCCCTTATCTCTCACCTTTAAGAAGGTTCAAATCCCACTCCAGAGGCATGCATATAAAACCTAGGCTGATATTCCAGTGCAGTACTGAGGGAGTGCTACACTGTCAGAGGCATCACTGGTTGGTGAGATGTTAAAACAAATCATAGGCTGTGCTCTCAGATAGATGGGAACTATCCCTTGAAACTATTTTGCATAGACCCCATTGGTGTCCTGATTTAAAATATTGCTAGGTGAAAATCAGATTGATCATTATTTTGGACCTCTGGGACAAAACAATTGTTCTGCTTATTCATTGTGTCGATTGTTCAAAAGCGCTAAACTGCTTGTAAAGCACTTTGAAATGTCACAAGATCATGAATATGAATAAATTCAAGTCTTTAATTGATGGAGGTGGTTTAGTATTGATGGCGCTTTTGTCATTCTGGCCAAGATTGAATAAACATGACTACAACCATTTAGGTGACCAGACATCATGAAAGCAAACTATATTTGTGGTACGGAGGTAGTATCCCTACCTTTAGACCAGTAAGGCTGAGTTCAAGCTGAAGCTACCCCAGAGATATGTCATAAAATGTCTGTGCAGGTGATTAAATGACCATGAAATGTAAGATCAAAAGTAGGCCACTCAGCCCATCAAGTCTGCTCTGGCATTCAATGAGATCATGGTTGATCTGATAAGTCTCAACTACACTGTCCTGCCTTTTCCCCATAACTCTTGGTTCCTTTCAGATTAAAAATCTGTCTATCTCAGCCTTGGATATACTCAATGACCCAGCCTCCACTGTTTTCTCCAGTGAAGAATTCTACAGATTTACTAACCTCTGAGGGAAATTCCTCCTCAGCTTTGTCTTAAATGGGTGACCATTTTGACTCTCCCACACGGGGAAACTACCTTTCCACATTGAACCTGTCAAGCCACCTGAAACTCATGTAATGTTTCAATAAGGTTGCCTCTCATTCTTCCACATTTCAATGAGTACAGGCCCAACTCAACCTCTGCTCATAAGTCAGTCTCTCCATCGTGGCCTTCTCTGGACTGCCTCCAATGCCAGTATATCTTTCCTTGGGTAAGGAGAACAAAACTGTTCTCAGTCTGCCAGCTGTGGTCTGACTAGTGCCTTGTATACTTTTAGCAAGACCGCTTTACTTTTACACTTTGCCTTTGAAGTAAAAGCCAACATCCCACTCGTCTTGACTATTACCTGTTGAACTTGGATGCTAACTTTTGTGATTCATGGCACCAGGACTTCCGATTCCCTCCATGCTGTAGCTTTCTGCAGTTTTTCTCCATTTAAACAATATTCAGCTCCTCTATCCATCTTGCCAAAATGCATAATCTCACATTTTCCCACATTATATTTTGTCTGCCTAGTTTCTGCCCACTCACTTAAACCAGTCTATACCCTTCGGTATAATCTTTATGTCATCCTCACCACTTGCCTTCCCACCTATTTTGTGTCATCTGCAAATGTGACTACAACACACTGATATCCCTCATCTGAATCATTAATATGTATTGTCAATTAGTGTGGACCCAGTACTGATCGCTGTGGCACATCACTAGTTACAGGTTGCTAACCTGTAAATGACCCCCTTATGCCAACTCTCTATCTTCTATTAGTTAGCCAATCTTCTATGCATGCTAAAAATAATTATTAAAGTAATAATCATAGAATCCTTGCAGTATGGAAGCTGGCCATTTGGCCCATTGATTCCACACCAACTGTCTGAAGAGCATCCCACACCCCTACCCTATCCCTGTAACCCTGCATTTCCCATGGCTAACCCACCTAGCCTGCCCACCCTTGGGCACTATGGGCAATTTAGCATGGCCAATCCACCTAACCTACACATCTTTGGACAAGGTCAGAAGTCACATGACACCAGGTTATAGTCTAACAGGTTTATTTGAAATCACAAGCTTTCAGAGCGCTGCACCTTCATCCCGACGAAAGCTTGTGATTTCAAATTAACATGTTGGACTATAACCTGTTCTTATGTGACTTCTGACCTCGTCCACCCCAGTCCAACACCGGCACCTCCACATCTTTGGACAATGGAAGGAGCACCCGGAGGAAACCCACGCAGTCACGGGGAGAATGTGCAAACTCCATACAGACAATCACCCAAGGCTGGAATTGAGCCTGGGTCCCTGGTGCTGTTAAGCAGTAATGCTAACCACTGAGCCACCCTAAATAGAAATTATAACAAATTAAAAATAATTATAATGGCACAATTAAAGTGAAACAATCGCAGTGCATCAGGGCAGCACTGTCAGACAAAGACCGATAACCATGTTCTGCAATCAATGAGTATGGACAGACTTTATGATTTTTGATTCACAGAATTGAGTCAGTGCCTACACCTTGTTATCTCAGATTGTCCAGCATCGGCAGTTCCTACTACCTCAGTGCACATCATGTTCCGTAACTCTCAACATGAAGCATTTGGAGCTGTGCAATCACAAGATGAGGTAGGTGATGAAAACGCTAAAAATAATCGCTGAGTGAACTGCATTAACAAATGTGAATTGCAGCAAAGTACATAGCCCTAGTGAATACAAATAGTAACATTAGAGACCACTCAGGTGCAATCTTTACACCTACAAGTTGTTGGTTTCAGAGGTGTTAGCTGAGATTCAACAAGATAAAAGGTCAGCACTTGCATTAGGGAGAAAGACTCTGTTAAACTCTGTGACTGAGGCAATTGGGTGCTACACAGATATGTAAACCTACCCTGGCCTAAGTTCATTCACAGCACATCAATGAAAAGATTATATAAAAGTGTGAATTTTCAGACTTGCCTTAAACCTGGGGTGCTAAAGTGCAGCTCCTCAGTCGATTCCCTGTTGCTCAGATCCCAGTCAGTTACACTCCAGCAACTGGCATTGGACAGATAGCCTCTAGATACCCAATTTCTGCCAGGCTTTGTGCTAATTTTATGTTAATTTAATTCAATGCTAATTGACATAGCTCTCGTACCAAGTGCAGGGGAGGCACAGATGGGCTCAGTGAGGCTGGGAGCATGAGCCTTCGGCTGCGTGCTTGGTATTTCCTTATAGGACAATGCAGCCTTTTAAATACAATCCAGCTGCCATCATTTGGGAAATGATCTCATTTGTAATGCATAATAAAAGCTTATGAATAAATTGTTCTGCAATTCATCTGTTTAACAGTTTATTAGGTCTACATTGGTACACAGAATTTCACAGCTCAGAAACAGATTTAGCTAGTGGTAAATATTGGCAGAATATGGATATTAGTCTGATGTCAATAAACAGAAGCATGACCAATTCATTCAGAACCATAAATTAGTTACAATGCAGGAAGAGGCCATTTGACCCATTATATCTGTGCCAACCCTCTGAATGTGGACTGCACATTACCTGCTCTCTCCCTGTAACTCTAACCCTTCTTCATTTTCAAATAACAATCCAATTCCCTCTTGAATGTCCGATTGAACCTATCTCCACCACACTCTCAGGCAGTGCATTCCAGACTTGAACCACTCACTACACAAGACAATTTCTCCACACTTAGAAACTGTGCCCTGTCATTCTTAATCCTTCCACCAATGGAAACATTTTCTCCCTATTATGTTCCCTACCCTAACCCATCGATTTTGAATGCCCTGATCAAATCTCGTCAACTTTCTTTTCTCCATGGAAAACAGTCCCACTTTCGCAATCTATCTGTGCAACTGAAGTTCTTCATTCTTGTAACAACTCTTGTGAATATTTCTTGCACTCTCTCAAGTGCCTTCCCATCCTTCCTATAGTATGGTGACCAGATCCAGACACACTACTCCAATTGAGGATGAATCAATGTTTTAGACAAGTTTAATATAATCTTCTCACTGTTGTATTATAAGTCCCTATTATTAACTGCTCTTCACCTGTTCTACTACCGTTAGTAACTTATGCACACATACATCCTGGTCCTGCTGCTCCTGCACTCACTTTAGAATTGTACACTTTTTAAAAATATTGGCTCTTTTGCCGTTCCTGTCAAAATGCATCACGTCACATTTCTCCGTGTCAGAGAACGCCTCACTCAATGTCATTCATACCTTATTTCATCTCATCCTGTCAACATACCCTTTTAGTCCTTTCTGCCTCCTGAAAAGTGACCGTGGCAGAGTTTATTGGAAGCTTCTCAGCATTACTCAAGGTTTCTTGGTAAACTTCAGGATTAACAAAAGATAGCACCACTCATCCAACCCACTCACCCCCCTAGGTCTGCCTGATTAGCCCCAGTGGTACATTTTGCATGGCGTGAGGCTGGCTGTCAATCACTGCATCCTCCTCACCTAGCCGCAGCACCAGTAGTGACCACTGCTCTTGGTGGCACTGCTGAGCAGTAGGCCCTCTGATTGGGTGGCTCCCCTTTGAAGGCAGGCAGGTATCATCAGTTCTTTGCCACTGTAAACCTGGGCTCTGCTGACAGCTGAAATGGGTATGACCCGTCTACTTTTGGCTGGACCTCCAGAGAGAGCGATGAATTTGCTAATATTCTAGCTCAGGGCTAAGTAGACCTTCATAATAGATTAGAATAACTTTGTTACTGTTGTACACCAAGTCTGAATTCTCGCTGATGACCCTTGAACTCATTTGCATTTCTCCTCTTCATTGGCTGGCAATTTCACAACATGATGGCCGTGGTGACAATTAATTTGGCCAATTTCACGTTTCAAATTAAAGCATAACCTTTGACTGGTAGGCCTTGTATGAGATGCAGAGGATGCTGCGGCTAATAAATATTTTGCTTTCATCTACTTATATATAAACTTCAGAAGTTTAAATGGATATTGGGTTTGGGTTCTGGTGCCTTTTCAATAGAAGAGCATGTCAACATTTCCTTTTCTTTTATTTATTTACTCATGGGAAGAGGGCATTGCTGGCTGGACCAACATTTACCGCATATCACTAGTTATCATTGAGAAGGTAGTGGCGAGATGGCTTCCTAAACCTTTGCAGTCATGTTCTGTAGGTTGACCCCTAAGGCCTTTAGGGAGGGAATCCCAGGATTTTGACCCAGCGACCGTGAAGGCATGGCAATATATTTCCAAGTCAGGATGGTGAATGGCTTGGAGGGGAACTTGTAGTTAGTGATGCTCCAGATAGGGAAGGTGACTATTAATCGAGAAGCCCAAAGTGATGTTCTGGGGACCAGGGTTCAAATCCTGCCATGGCAGATAGTGGCATGTAAATTCAATAAGTATCTGGAATTAGGAGTATAAAGATGACCACAAAACCATTCTCGACTGTCAGGAAAAGCCCATCTGGTTCACTAATGTTCTTTAGTGAAGGAAACTGCCATCCTTACCCAGTCTGGCCTACACGTGACTTCAGATCCACAGCAATGTGGTTGACACTTAACTGCCCTATGGGCAATTAGGGATGGGCAATAAATGCCGGCTTAGCTAGTGATGCCAACATCCCATGAATGAATGAATACAAAAATATTTTCAGCCCTTGACCTCCTAGATGGAAGTGGGTTTGTAAGCTGCTGGCTAAGGATCTTTGGTGAACTTCTGCAGTGCATCTCGTAGATGGCACACACTGCTGCTACTGAGTGTTGTTGGTAGAGGGAGTGGACGTTTGTGGGTGTGGTGCCAATCATGCTTTGTCCTGTTTAGCTTCTTGAGTGTTGGTGAAACTACACCCATCCAGGCAAGTGGGGAGTATTCCATCACTTGTGCCTTGTGCCTTGTAGCTGGTGGACAGGTTTTGGGGAGTCAAAATGTGAGTTACTTGCTACAGTATTCCTAGCCTCTGACCTGCTCTGTAGCCACTGTGTTTATGTGGTGAGTCTATTTGAGATTCTGATCAATGGTAAATCCCAGGAAGTTTGTACTGGGGGATTTAGTGACGATAACACCAAGGGTATAGTCAGATTGTCTCTTATTGGTGATGATCATTGCCCCGCATTTGTGTGGTGTGAATGTTACTGGCCACTTGTCAGCCAAAGCCTGGATATTGACCATGTTGCATTTGAACATGGACTGCTTCAGTATTTGAGGAGTCGTGAATGGTGCTGAACATTGTGAAATCATCGGTGAACATCCTTACTCCTCACTTACGCCAGACGGAAGGTGATTGATGAAGCAGTTAAAGATGGTTGGGCCTAGGACACTACCCTGAGGAACTCCTGCATAGATATTCTGGAGCCGAGTTGACTGATGTCCAACAACCAGAACCATCCTCCTATGTGCCAGGTATGACTCCAACCAGCAGAGAGTATGGCTCCCAATACCCACTGAATCCAGTTTTGCCAGGGCTCCTTGATGCCACGCTTGGTCGAATGCAGCCTTGATGTCAAGTGCTGTCACTCTCACCTCACCTCTGGAATTCAGCTCTTTTGTCCATGTTTGAACAAAGGCTGTAATGAGGTCAGGAACCAAGTGGCCCTGGCAGAATCCAAACTGGGCGTCACTGAGCGGGTTATTGCTGAGCAGGTGCTGCTTCGTATCACTGTTGATAACACCTTCCATCACTTTAGTGATGATCAGGAATAGACTGATGGGGTGGTAACTGGCTGGTTTGGATGCATCTTGCTTTTTGACTACAGGACATAGCTTGGCAATTTTCTATATTGTCAACCAGATGTCAGTGTTGTAGTTGTCCAGAGAGTGACAAGTCCCTCCAGGTTAGTTTGAGAATTTCGGTTTAAATTAAAAGGAAGTCAGATAAATAAAAGAGGTAGAAAAGCATATAAAGATATGTTGATGGGCTAATATTGAGTAAACTGTGACAAGTGGGACACTTGACAGCGGTTCTCAACAGACTGAAAGGATTTTTCCCCTTGTGAGTGGGACAAGATATGGAGAACACGGTTTAAATATAAGGGGTCTTCCAAATAAGGTGACCATGAGGAGAAATGTTTTCTCCCAGACAGCTGATTGTCTTTGGAACTTGTTTATCCAGCGAGCGGTGGAGGCATAGAATCATAGAGTCATAGAGATCGACATAGAGAAAGGTCCTTCAGCTCATTACATCCGCGGGGCAGGGTCAAAGAATATTTTTAAGACAGAGGTAGATAGATTTGACTAACAAGCAAGTCAAAGAGTGTAGGGGTTAAGCATGAAAGGGGAGGTGAGGTTACATTTGAATCAATTACAATCTGATTAAATGGTGGAGCAGGCTGAAGGAGCCAAATGGCCTATTCCCGCTCCTAAATCATAAATACAAACAATGGCACAGAACTCATGTTTCTGTGCTTTCACATAACTATAAATTGTTATGTTGAATTATTTGAATTCAACATAAAGGAACTAAAGTACTGGCGCCAGCAGAATTTACTCAAAATCCAACTGCTGGCCCCATGTAAAGGAGACCTCTCCTCCTGACATGGACATAACAGGCCATGTGCCTTCAATCCACAGCAATGTGATTTCTTCCAAACAACCTTCTGATGTACTCAGCCACGATATTCTGTTCAGGTTAAATACGTCTGGACATTGTTAGAATGTCCATTTCCTCTGAGTTAATCAGAAAGCAAATACCTAGGAGGAGAAAAAAATCAACACCTAATAGTCAATACTCAAAATGGTGAAAAAGTCTACAAGGTACGAGGTATTTACTCAATGTTTTAGAGTGTCTAAGTGCAAAAGTCCTCTTTCCAAATGGTATTGTGCTGATTTTATCCACTGATGTGAGTCAGCGCCTGTACCTTTGTCTAGCTGCACTGCGGAGTTCCACAGCCTGGTGAAGAACAGCAGACCGAAGACTGGGAGGCTGACATTGCCTGACAAAGTTCCATTCGCCATTATTTTTATGCCAGCTTTAGCTTGTTATTTCTTGGCTAGCAAATAAAGAAATCGCAGGCAGACACTTATAGACTGAAATACCATTTCAGTCAATGTGTGATACTCATTGTAACCAGTACCAACAACGTTTGGGTCTCGTGATACAGCAAGGTGAGATAAGCAACTGCACCTCCCAAAGTAAAATTCCAAATATAATGATGTCCCTCAAAACTTTGATAATAGTCGAGGTGGGAAATTGATGAAAATTGATGTGGGCGGCACAGTGGCTCAGTGGTTAGCACTGTTGCCTCACTGCACCAGGGACCTGGGTTTGATTCCACTCTCGGGTGACTGTCTGTGTGGAGTTTGCACATTCTCCCTCTGTCTGTGTGGGTTTCCTCCGGGTGCTCCGGTTTCCTCCCACAGTCCAAAGATGTGCAGGCTAAGTGGATTGGCCATGCTAAAATTGCCTGTAGTGATCAGGGATGTGTAGATTAGGTGAGTTATAGGGGGATGTGTCTGGGTGGGATGCTCTGAGGGTCGGTGTGGACTTGTTGGGCCAAAGGGCCTGTTTCCACACTGTAGGGAGTCTAAGTCTAAAAACAGACTGTTAAGTGTTTCTAATTCTGACTGGAGGTATTTCTAGACCTATCACCACATGGTCTTGTGCCTCCAACCATCTTGCTCTCAAACATCCTAACGGTAGTGTTCAGCTCATAGAACATAGCTTTCCAACTGCACAGAAAGACAACAGAGAATATCATTAGATAACAAGGTGTAGAGCCGGATGCACACAGCAGGCCGAGCAGGAATGCTGATGTTTCGGGCCTAGATGCTTCTTCAGATTTTTCTTGGAAATGAAACGTCAGCCTTCCTGCTCCTCTGATGCTGCTTGGCCTGCTGTGTTCATCCAGCTCTACACCTTGTTATCTCAGATTCTCCAGCATTTGCAGTTCCTACTGTCTCTGAGAGAATATTATTAGCTGCTTGAATGTTTCTAGGCTGTTGTAGGCCAAGCCAATGCATTATTGACTATTTTATTGTACTAATCACTTTGAATCACGTAATCAGGCTTTAGTTCCCTTCCTATTAATGAATGTAAGCTGGTTGTGCTGAAGTTGGGTGTGCCAGGTTTATCTCATGGCAGCGGGGCAGGCATCAAAGAAAAAGTTGGTGTTCTGACTGAAGAGATACATTGTGGGCATGAGAACAGAAGATAATGGTCAAGCAACAGATTATTGCTAACAGTCTGAAACTGTGTTGGAGCAATGGGGGAACTGTGTCCCAGGGATTTTGTGACCAGGAAGATAAGGGAGTTTGAGATAACAGCCACTTTTCTTCAAGCACAGCCTTAAAGGAAGGCCAGAGAAAAGACATCTCTGGTAAGAGCTTCAAACAGGAACATGATGTAATTAGAAGTTAATTAAATGGAGCAAAACCAGATATTATGTTGTATGGCAAAATCACAGCAGGGGAAGATGTATGAAGAAAATCTTCATCAACAACTTGCGACTGAGTCGAGTTTAATATACTCTCCAACGTCACACCAGGAGATCTGATGATGAATTCACCGCCTGAGACAGATCTTGGATTGTTGGCTTTCCAAGCACCCACTGTAATTGTGAGAATGGACCATTGCTTCATTGTGTAATAACCCTGTATCAAGTCAAGTTGGACAGTATCCTAGCTGTTCTGTGCATTAGTACCTGGACCAATACCTTTACCCAAAAAGCAAGGGGGGGGGGTCTGGGTTTATACTGTCAACAAAACATTTTCCTCCAGTATTGGTACAACTAAGAAAGAAAAGTTTCCAAACAAATTGAAAAAAAAAGATTTTTTTATAGCAAATGACTTTTCGCCTCTGTTTCACAAAAAAGTGGCCTGGATATTGATCTTTCAACCAGGAGGGTTGGCCACCCAACACACATGGAACAATCAACCACTCCAGCCATGAACCTATTGAATGACAGAACAGGCTTGAGGGGCCAAACAGCGCACTCTTGTTCCTATTTCTTATGATCTTAACAGATTTGCTCCCCACTGGGAACCAGCCATGCTACAATAATTTCCTGTCATCTCTGCTTCTCCAAAGCTTTATCAGTACTGAGTACATTTTCAACAAAGCTGTCTGTAACTCTGTTCGCGCAGATTGAATGGATTCATCTGTGCACCAGTTTCTGAAAGTGCCACTTAAATTATTGCACGCATTAAATTGCTCCATTCAATTCTTGCTAATCAACATCTTTTGCAGCATCTCTTCCAACACCAGCTCGAGAGCTGATAGTGTACTAACAGACAACAAAATTGCTCTGCAGCATCACTGGTTAATGGTTAAGACATTTGGCAGTATCTACTCTTGGGGCCCCTCCTCTACAATGCACATTCAGGTGGGAGATCCAGGAAACCTGGTACTTTGTGCCTTGCACCCCTTCATCCATCAGATGTTCCAGAGGTTGAGGTCTGTTCTGGTTTATGTACCCAACCTCCATGCAAGTGATCGGGTGACAACAGGGAGCTACTGAGGGTGAATCACTAGGCCTCAGTGTGTGAATACTCAAGAGCTGAGAATGAACTTCGCTGGGGGTATGGGTGGTGTTGTGAGCAAGAGAAGACAGGACAAAGAGGTTAAGGATGGGATGTTGACTTTGAGCGGAGGAGTGGGGTGTCCTGAAGGGCAAAATTGACAGTAAGGGTGGAGATGTCACGATTAAGAATGACAGAGGTTAAGGTGAAAGTTTTAGCCTTTAACTTTGCCCATGCAGTTCAGTGCTGGTTTTTGCTGGAGGTGCAGGTTTCTAAGGGTGCAAGCCAAAATTACAAGAGGGAAGCAAAAGCGAGAGTTAGGCCCGTTTATTCTCATGTGGAATGACTAATCCCTGCTCCACACATGGCTAATGAAAATCTTAGCCTGGAATTTCACCACAGTAGAAATTTGAAGTCCTTCCCTCAAACACACGGCACTTCCCATTTTCACAGTGGGGAGAGGATAGGATTGAGTCATGGAGGCAGCTGGCCATTTAAACTACAAACTGCCTCTGCTCTGTATTTCAGTACCACAAGGGCGTGATGCCTGAAATGTGCTGAGCACAAGCATAGATATCATCATGGGATATCTCTATTGGAGATCAGGTAATCTTCAAGGATGGTTAAGTGCCCTTTGGGATTGTTAAGTAGGCATCATTCTCGGGTGAGATCCCCCAATTTATTTCAGTTCCATACAGATGTGCCAAGCTGTCAAACTCCTCGATGAGAAGAGACTAACAGGCTCCCCTTCCTTATCCATTCACCTCCCTCCGTTGCTGACAAAAAGAACCCTCTCTTATATCTGCTTTTCCACCAGACCAAATGAGTCTTAAGTTTGTGTCAAGATCAAATTTAATCAGGTTTATCAAATTAACAAAAATGTGAGTATTTAATTAATAAACAGGAAAAGAAATAATAAAGCAACTTACATGCGTACAAATTAGGAATAAGAGGTCAATTCAACAAAAAGATAAAAGTTTAAAAAAGATACAGACAGATCAGTATCTGAGTTCCATACAAAGTAGCAGTGACCTGTTATATTT
This sequence comes from Ginglymostoma cirratum, assembly GCA_024137785.1. Taxonomy (NCBI): domain Eukaryota; kingdom Metazoa; phylum Chordata; class Chondrichthyes; order Orectolobiformes; family Ginglymostomatidae; genus Ginglymostoma; species Ginglymostoma cirratum. The sequence goes on along the minus strand of JAHRHZ010000042.1, from coordinate 29,808,011 downwards.
GTTATGATGGATGATTCTGGTAGAACTATGATTAGTAGATAAACAGTGGATTTCAAGTTCCTGGATCCGCAGGTCAGCTGAAGGGCCATTTTTAACTGCAGTTTGACTTGTTTTCAGCAAAGAGAGAGATAGATTTCATTTCATTGCATCTGCAGTGCAGGGGTGACTAGGGATTTTCTCAGCTGTGACACCCACCACGCATAGAGACCAGGGTTGGAAGTGGCTTTTAACTCCTTTTGTTAAATATTCTTGAAAACAGAACACAGAAACCACTGTCATCCAAACCATGCTCTGTTCTTCTAACCTGCTCACAGTTTGAGATACTCACAGACCATTACAGTTCAGTTTGCAGCACATTTCTCCTTTTGAAGTTTTCTTCAGGCTTGATATTCCTAGGTTGCCTTCATACTGAGGATAATCCAAACAGGCTTTCCAGACAGTGACTGAACTACATTGCTCAGAATTTACATTCCCAGTTATTTTTAGGCTATATATTCTCCTTAGAAAAGTATCTGTTGCTATTAAATGTTCAACAGGTCTGCAGATAATCCAGATTTATGTTAAACGCATAAAAGTTAAGTTCATTGGAGCTGTCAATACACTCATCAAAATCAACTGTCAGTGTCAAGAAGGCCCTGTCAAAACGAACTGTGAAACAGAGTTGTCAAACAATCAAGGCGTTTAAATGACCTGCTCTTTAACTGTTTAATAAATATCGGGACTGTTAAGAAGGTCATTGCTTGCGATCTTGCACTGTCTGTTAACATAAAACAGAGGGATCCCTCTACTGGATTAGTGATGATTGATTGATTTCATAAGCATTCATTACCACAGTCTCTCATTTTATAGTTTGAAAGACCACTCCAGTGGTTATAGACTCTTAGAAGTGGGACTAGAAATAAATTCTAATGCTTTTTTATTGTAATGAATTATGTAGTTTAATCTTACATATCAGTATGTTATTTGCAACATGGTGAAGTCTTACAATGCCTATTTAGAACTTTATTTAAAAAGAATTTTATATTATTGTCTCATCTCTGCTTGGGTGGGTACAAGGTGAGTTGGCATGGTAGTTGTTGGGCGAAGGGTGATTGGTGAAAGAACAGCTTGAGGGCAGTAAGTTGGCATGTTGTCTAAAAAGGATCATGGGGTGTGAGGTGAGGGGCATAAGTAGACATGAAGGTTATGAGGGTCTGTGGGAGAATGGTACAGGGGAATAGATTCAAATGAAGGGCATGAGGGGTCATGGGGTTAGCAGAGGGACATATGGTGGCATGGACACCAAGCTAAATCTCTAGCCTAAAAAAGAAGACAGATGTAAAGGAAAGAATTTCACATGCTGCATAGTACTTGCACCGAGAAGGTTAAACATCAAGACCTTTGGCTGCATCTCATGGTAAAGTATTCAAGTCGCCATGTAGCACAGTGTTGGCTAGAGTCTTCATGAATGAGAGCAGATTTATTACCTGTCAGATGATTTACACGTATTTTTAAATTGTGTACTACATAGAATTTATAACTCTAAGACTATTTGGCCCAACTTGTCTAGGTTGAAATTCACTCTCCTCCTCATTTAACCCTATCAGGATATATTCTTTCTCCCTTATGAACAATATAGAGCCATAGAGTCATACAGCATGGAACAGACCCTTCAGTCCAACCAGTCCATGCCGACCATAAACCCAAACTGAACTAGTTCCACCTGCCTGCGCTTCGCCCATATCCTTCCAAACATTTCTTATTCATGTACTTTTCCACATGCCTTTTAAATGTTGGATCTGCACCCATCACTTCATCTGGAAGTTCATTCCACACACGAACAACTCTCTGTGTATAAAAATTGCCCCACAGGTCCTTTTCAAAATCTTTTATCTCTCACCTTAAAAATATGCCCCTAGTCTTGAAATCCCCCACCCTAGGGAAATGACAGCTGCCATTCAGCTTATCTATACCCCTCATGATTTTGTAAACCTCTATAAGGTCACCCCTCAACCTCCTATGCTCCAGTGAAAAATGTCCCAGCCTAACCAGCCTCACCTTATAACAAACCCTCCAGAACCAGCAACATCCTGGTAAATCTTTTCGGAACCCTCTCCTTCCTATAACAGGGTGACCAGAACTGAACACCGTACTCCACAAGTGGCTTCAGCAACGGCTTGTCAAATCTCAGCATAATGTCCCAACTCCTATACTTAAAGATCTGAGCAATGAAGGTTTCCATTTAAGTATCTCTGTCCTATTCACCTCAAATTCTTTGGGTAGTGATGAGTTCCAAATTGTAACCACTGTCTGTACCTTTGTTTTAAGACCAGGAGGACATTGCCTTTGATTTTGCCACATTAAACGTGAATCCTGAGGGTAAACTAATGACTGGCTTTGAAACAAAAAGCAGCTGTGCTTTGGCCCATTGCATTGGCCTGTGAAATGTTGAGTTGAGTGTTGAGCACTGTTGAGGAGCGTTTGACATTTCAAGTCCTGGAAAATATAATTCTTTTGGGATCCTTAGGATGCAGCCCCTGTTAAACAGAATTCAATACATTGAATTATGGTTTACAGAGAAATATTGACTTATGGATTGTGGCTTTTTTATTTTCATATCAGTCACTTTCCACTGCAAAATTTAGTTTCAGAATTTAGATTCATTTTTCACTGTTGTAATGACTCCACCGTAAGGACCCAGACAGAACTGTATAGTAAGTGATGGATTGTGGTAGTCATACCATAGAATGCAAGATATTTGGCTACTTATATCATTCTATTCATATTTCTCGCTCACAGACGAAGCAGAACTTTTAGATTCATTACGAATGCGCTTCTTCACTTGTTAGGTGTGATTTTCTCTGCTTTCTAATTAGTTCTTGTCTAGATTTGTTTGGTCACTGAATTGATCGCAGAATTGCTATGTTGCAGAAGGAGGCTGTTCGGCCCATTGTGCCTGCACCAGCTCTCTGAATGAGGATTACGACTTGGTGACATTATCCTGTCTTTTCTCCCGTAACTTTGAATATTATCTTTATAGAAATAATCATTTATTGCCCTCTTGAAGCCTCAACTGAGCTGACCTCCTCCACACTTCCTGGAAGCATGCTCCAGACCTAACCTGTGTGATTTTTCTTTCCACATCATAGTTGCTTCTTTTGTGAATTACCTCATATTTGTGCCCTTTCGTTCCTGATCCTTTTATATCATTTCATTACCGAGATAACCAATTGATCTCCCACGCTGCTGCTCAAGTCGAAAATAGTGGTTTGCAGCAATAGACATTTTTGTTTCAATGTTTGCATAAAATACTGGCTGCAGGTCACTTCGAGGTACAAATATGCACAAAAACATTTAACAGTCCCTTTTCTCCAAAGGACCTCATCATATGCTTCAATTTTACCTGACTGGAGAACAGAAATGCTTTTAGTTATTGACAAGAAGTCAAAACTAATATACAATTCCCCTTTCCTTTAGTGATCAGTAATTGTTTTGAATTTTCTTGCATTCTTGGTAAGCTATTAGTGGTTGTCAAAAGAAACAAGTCATTCTGAAAGTTAGCCTACTATCACTTTGAACAAGTTAAATTTTGCAATGCTAAGATCAGCAGGCATAAAACACCAGCCTTAATTACATACTTTACTGCAAATGTATGTAAAATATTCATGTTTGTTCTACATTCATTTTTGTCTTCCAAGGTGCTGGAGATTGCAGGTTTGGGAGGGTTTGCTGATAAATGTACCGAGTGCTGAACTGTTAATGTGAAGTAGAGAATGTCAATTCTGGGGTTTTATTCGATATGATAAAGTATCCACAGAAACCCATCACGATATTCAGAGATAGTAGGAACTGCCGATGCTGGAGAATCTAAGATAACAAGGTGTAGAGCTGGACGAACACAGCAGGCCAAGCAGCATCATAGGAGCAGGAAAGCTGACGTTTCGGGCCTAGAGGGTCTAGCCTCGAAACGTCAGCCTTCCTGCTCCCATGATGCTGCTTGGCCTGCTGTGTTCATCCAGCTCTACACGATATTCAAAATGTGAAGACATCTGCTGTGTTGGGGATCAGTTACTGAGTGCAGGCAATTCTGTTACAACTGCACTTCACTGCAGAGTTACCTGCCTGCTGCTGTGTGGTTTATTTTGATTACGTTGGTGGTGCTTCCCTTTTCCTGCTGAGTAGTGTGCTAACTAACACGAGGCATGGAAACTAACAGAGTCTTACTACAGCAAAGGGCAAGCCATGTTCAATCACAAATACATCCCTGGAGTGTAGCATGCCTGAATGCCTAGACATTGCACATGAGAAAGTGGTTCAGGGACAAACTAACGGTCCTTTCTCAGCTTCAAAAAGCAAAATTGCTCATGGATCTGAATCTATTCATTACAGTGCTGACTGTGTCAACTCTTTATCTGGGCTGGATTTTATAGGCCATCATGGCTGCCGCATGTCCCTCAGCTAAAGAGTTGGTACAGAGTGGGCTCAGGGAAATAACGGCAGTCATTTAGTGTCAACGCACTAGGTGTACAACGCACAAAAAAAAGGCTCTTTGACCCATCCGTGCTGATCAAAAACAGCCACCTTACTATTCTAATCCCATTTCCCAGCACTTGACCTGTAGCCTTGGCATTGCAAGTGTACATCAATATACTTCATAACTGTTAGGAGGGTTTCTGCCTGCACCACCCTTAAGACACTGATGTCCAGATTCCCACCATTCTCTGGGTGAAAAGGTTGCTCCTCATATCCCTTCTCAATCTCTACGCCTTAAATCTATGCCACCTGTTCTTTGATCTTTCCACCAAGGCGATAAAGGTCCTTCCTGGCAACCCTGGCTATGCCCACCCATAATTTTATACATCTCAATCATGTCCCCCCTCCCTCAGTCTCCTCTGCTCCAAGGAAAATAACTCCAGTTTATCCAATCTCTCTTCATAACCAAAACTCTCTGGCCCATGCAATATCCTGGTAAATCTCCTCTGTACCTTCTCCAGTGCTATCACATCCCTCCTACAAAGTGAATTCCAGACAATCCTCTAGCTGTGGCCTAACTAATGTTTTGTACAGCTCCAGAATGACCTCTCTGCTCTCAGCAAAGGCCAGATTAGGAGGGCCTGATGAAGAGGATGCGGGAGCTGGGGAGCATAAAGTTTGAGAGGTCCAAGTTCTGGTGTGGGGGTGTGATGGAGACGAAGGGAAGTGTGATCTTGAGGGGCGTGGATGCCTCAAATGGGCACAGCGGTCCCACAGGAAACTTGCTCCATCCATTCCTGCCATGAGTAAAATAGCTGGGCTGGGAAGACACTGAGCTGGATGAGCCATTTAAATACTGTGGCAACATGAGCAGGTCAGAGGATAGGAATTCCGTGGTGACCAACTCACCTCCTGACTTCCCAAAGTCTGTCCACAACAAACAAGGCACAAGTCAGCAGTGGGATAGAATACTCACCATTTGTATGGATGAGTGCAATCGTATCAACACACAACAATTTCAGCACTATCCAGGACAATGCAGCCAGCTTTTCCGGCTGTCACCTTCTACATTCACTCTCCACCACCAATGCACAGTAGCAGCAGTGTGTACTATCTACAAGATGCATTGCAATAACTCTCCAAGGATCTTCCAAACCTGCAATCTCTATTGCCTTGGATGACAAGGGCACCATAAGTGAGAACACCACCACCCGCAACTTCCCCTCCGAACCACACACCATCCTGTCATTTCCTGGAACTCCCACCCTAACTACATTGTGGGTGAACCCACCCTAAATGGACCGCAGCGATTCAGAAAGGAAATTCATCACCTCCTCCTCAAGGGCAATTAGGGATGGGCATCAATTACTGGCCGTGCCAGTGACATTCACATCCCACGAACAAATTTGTATTTCGAAAAAGATGGTTATTAATTGGCTTCACAAGGCCCTTAATAGGCCTATGTGTGGAGAAGTGACCTACTCAATTCTCTGCTGTACCGTATCCCCCATAACGTTCCATCCAGACCACAGCAGTCTGTTCACTGATGGGAAGGTCTTGTGCTGGATTTAACAAGCAGCCTCCTCGCATGCACCATCACCGGCATCCAGTACGCCCCATCTTCAATCCTGCTGGTGGGGGATCTTATCAAATCCAGCTCCTGAGGTGCCTTTACTGACTGTATTCATTGTAGAATAAAGGTTTGCTGTACTTTTACTCTAAAAATAGCATGTGCAAAAGTAGTTATGAGACGTCACACCCCATGGAACTGGAAGCTGAGCCTGTCATGTGGTCCCTTACCATCCTGCTGGGCGGGGGGAGAGCAAGTAGTGTCATGGTAACGGCACCAAGCTAGCAATCCCAAACCCCAGATAATGTTATGGGGACACGGGTTTGAACCTCACCAAGGCAGATGGTGAAATTTGATTTCAACAATGATCTGGAATGAAGAGATAGCCTAATGGTGACCGTGTAACCATTGTTTATTGTCATGAAAATTTACTCACCTGGTTCACTAATGTCCTTTAGTGAAAAGACTCTGCCATCCTTACCTGGTCTGGCCTGTATGTGACTCCAGACTCACTGCAATGTGATTGACTCTTAGTGGAGGATGGACAATAAACATTGGCCTTTCCAGTGACATCCTCATTCCATGAAGAAACATTTTTTAAAAAGTAATGCATAGGCCTGATCTTATTACATGTAAACATCTTGTACAAGACCACAAAAAGGTTTTTACTGACTGTATGATGGTGATAGCCCATGGAAATACTCCTCCTGTGGGGTTTTTATAGACCAGGCAAAACATTTGGTATTTGGTCTCACTTACATAATTTATTCTGTTCCAAATGAACAGTTTGTTTTAAGCTTCTCAGCTCCAGCTAGAATCTTTGCCTTGTTAATTTCTTGACACTTTAAATATGGATCAGCCACAAGCTGAAATGAGAGTTATCCCGCTGACTGTGAGCCTTGGTATAAAGCAGCAAATTGATTCAGAGAACATTCATTTATAATCCTGCAACAATTGGCCTGAGTATTTAATCCAGTTCTTTTGTCCATCACTAAACTGCAACAACCAGATCACTTCACACTTTTCTAAACTCTAAATTCATTGTTCAGGGCCACAAGAATGAAACACAATATTAGGATTGGCAATGGGGAGGCTTGTCATGGTGACTAACCTAACTTCACATGGTTTACATATATACCATCCTGCGAGCAATTTGCTTATTACTATCCCTCCATTACAACAGTGGCCACACTTCAGAAGTACTTCATTGGTTGCCAACTATCTCACAATGTCCTGAAGGCATGAAAGACACTATATGATTGCATCTAGCATCAGAGGAGCAGGAAAGCTGACGTTTCAGGTCGGGACCCTTCTTCAGAAATGGGGAGGGGAAGGGGGCTCTGAAATAAATGGAGAGGGGGGTGGGGCGGTGATAGCAGGTAGATAGTGGAGTGGATAGAGTGGAGAGAAGACGGGCAGGTCAAGGAGGCAGGGATGAAGCTAGGAAAGGTGAGTGTAGGTCAGAAGTGGGGGTGGGGATTGGTCAGTGAGGTGGGAGGGGCGGATAGGTAGGAGAGAAGACAGACAGGTCAAGGAGGCGGGGATGAGAGGGGGCGCTGGTCTTGGGATGAGGTCGGGGGTGGGAAGATTTTGAAGCTCGTAAAGTTCCCATTGAGACCATTGGGTTGTAGGCTTCCAAAGCGGAATATGAGGTGCTGTTCCTCCATTTTCTGGGATATTCTACCCTACTTTTTGAAGGAGGCAGATGTATCTGTACCAACTCATAGAACTGTAGAATCCCTATGGTGCAGAAAAAGGCCATTCAGCCCATTGAGTCTGCACTGACACTCCAAAGAGCATCCCACCTAGACCCCACCATATCCCCGTAACCCCATAATTACCACGGCTAACCCACCCAGACATCCCTGGACACTATGGGACAATTTAGCGTAGCCAATCCGCCTAACCTGAACACCTTTGGACTGTGGGAGGAAACCAGAGCAGCCAGAGGAAACCTACGCAGACACAGGGAGAACGTACAAGCTCCACACAGACAGTCACCAGAGGCTGGAATTGAATCTGAGTCCCTGACACTAAGAGGCAGCAGTGCTAACCACTATGCCACCCCAACTCCCTAAGGTTCTAGTAATTATACCTGACTGAATTTAGTTACACTTCCTGCTACCATACAAGAAAACTTCTTCTTCAAGAAAAGTGCTTCTTCTGCACCTTCTGCTACAAATCATCCTCAGGCCCAAGACAGAGCAATGTGAACCATCTTAAACAGCCCTTCCCCAATACCGTATACTGGTTGAGATGATAAATACCATTTCTGATTCCTTACTTCAGGAGTGGTAGGCCATTCCATTATTCAATCCCACAATGGTCTACAGTGCGCAATCTGGCGTGATTCTCCAGGCGACACCTCTGGGCCTGATTAATCTTGGTGGGTTGGCCCCAGATGTTGCAGGCCCAGACAGAGGGCCTACAGTCTGGGAAGCCAGAATCACACCAGGAGAGGTGGCTACTCCTCAGGGAGTCAGAGGGCAACTCAAAATGAACTGGACCTCGGAATGATTCCACAAAATGGATTCAAATTAGGTGAGCAAAGTTGGTCGGTCCCTCGGAGGGGTGGGAAAATCCTCTGGAAGGTTGCGTGTGGGATGCGTTGGTAGCCTTTCTTAGCCTCGGTCACATTATGGGACATGATCTCTGATAGCCATCCAGCTTGGCAACAGGAGGCAGACTCCTGGGAGCTGCCTGATCCCACAGTGAACACAAGGACACTTCTGACCAGGCAGAATCCAGCAGATGATTCTCATTAGGCTCTTAATTGATTACTACTGGCTGACTGCTGCTATTGGCCGACTGGCAACCACCATTACTCATGCACCTCCAGCAGCCCACTCTCCAAATTTACCCTGGACCTGGCTTGAAACTGTCTTTGTGGATCAGGAGGACTCTACATATGGTTCTGGTGCCAAATCTCTACCCTCCAACGGTTGGTGCATGTTGAATGGTCACAACCAGGAACAGCTATCACTCATGATAAAGGTGTATATGAAACTATTTTGCCTATTTGGGCTAGTATGGGAGAGAAAAAAAAAAACACGTTGCGCTCTTGTATTTAATATAATCCATTTATTGAATGTTAATTACGGGTTACACTGATATGATAGGCGATATTACAGACAAGGCTCAGCTGAGCAGTACAGCTGAGTCTGATCCTGTCCTTCGCTAGTGTAGATGATCCTAAGTGTGTACTTTCCATGGGGAAATTGCTTGATAATGACCAGGAAAGAATTTCCCTCTTCCCTTTCTAGAAGCATTCTAGCTAGTTACAATCCCTCACACTACATAGAGCTAAGAGCAGCTAAATGACCCTAGACCTGAAAACCAAACTGGGAATTACTGATCTATACAGCTTCCCACTGAAATATCAGGGCTACTTGAGCAGGAACAGCCCAGAACATAAAAGACTGAGAGGCATCAATGAGCACAGGTACCTCCCCAAGTTTAACTTTGAGGCTCTGCTGTTGATTCAAATGAATTTTAAGACCTCCATAAAGAGATTTTCATATCCACTTTATGTCACACATCCCCTTACAGCCAAAGAAGTACTTCTAAAAGATAGTCAATGCTGGCAGTTTAATCATGCACAGCAAGCTCCCATCAACTGTAATGAATAAAATGACTAGGCCATCGCTGGTGTTTTGTTGAGGGGTAACTATTGACCAGGAGACAGGGAGAGACCATCACTGCTCTTCTCCGAAGTTTGAGATCTATTAGGGGAGTTGGGCTTCAACTTATCACCTCCTCTGAAGGTCGCTACCTCAGACACAATGACACACTCACCGTAGGGCTGAGGCATTTCACATCTCTGGAGTGAGACTTGAACCCGAGCGAAGGGAAAGTCGACGAATGAGGCAGGACTACATCAAATGAAAGTTTCCGATCACTCTAAGAACAAACCCATTCAAGTCTTATCTTCCATCAAATTGTGTCTTAATGATAAATAGCTAAAACAAAACAATCCCAGTTCAGGACAAGACTTGATTCAAATATTGAATTTATTTCCGGAACACATCACCCACCCCCAGTGTTACTGATAGTCTAAGCATAGCCTCAGTCAAGGCCCCAGTGTTACCTCCAGGTTGGAGAGATTCATATTGAGTTCCTGTAGTCGCGCTGTCCGCCAGTCATCAGCAGCGTTCATGATGTAGTTGTCAGTCAGAGCATCCCAGATCCTGGAATAACAAGTGTTATTGTTAATTGTCAGCTGCACACAGACCCTCGCTTCAACCCGACCACATGCTTGTAGGACAAGTTCCTTTTGTGATTGCTGCTCCTGTGCACATCGAGGGGGCAAGCTTCCATGGCAACAACTAATGCCTTTCATCAGATTAACTCCTTGACCAACAGAACAGATTCTCTATCCGCTGCCTGCCCAGTGTCAATCCAAAGGTGCTACCAGGTTTCAGGGGAAATAGACATAGAGAGATATGGGATACTAACAGCTCAGAGACAACACTGGCAGTCCAGACTTACCTTTCCCATTCTCCTAGCATTGAGTCAGTGACATTGTGCTAAAGTTACTGGATGGGTAATCCAGACAGCCAGACTAACATTATAGAGCTATAGAATCATAGAGATGTACAGCATGGAAACAGACCTTCTTCACCTGAAGGAGAGAGGCTCTGAAAGCTTGTGTTTTCAGATAAACCTGTCGGACTATAGCCTGGTGTCGTGTGCCTTCTGATCTTGCTCTAGGGAAATTAGCCCCAGTCTATTCAGTCTCTCCCTATAGTTCAAACCCTCCAACCCTGGCAACATCCTTGTAAATCTTTTCTGAATCTTTTCAAGTTTAACAACATTTTTCCTATAGCAGTGAGACCAGAATTGAACAGAGTATTCCAAAATTCTGCAGTCATGGGTTCAACAGGGCAGCTGGTGGAACTTACAGGTTAAATTAATGTAAGGCTAATCTCAGCAATGGTCACCATGTGACAGCTATCACAGATTGCTGTAAAAATCCATTTGGGTCACTCATGCCATTTGAGATGGAAATGTGCTGGTCTGGCCTATATGTAACTCCACACCATAGTAACGTGTTTGACTGTTAATTGCCTTCTGAAATGGCACAGCAAGCCATTTGATTCCAGGGCAGTGGGGAATCAGCAACGAATACTGGGGCTGTGCCAGTGGTGCCCACATACCATGCCTACTGAACCTCGACAATCTCTGCGTCTCACCAACTCAATATCATTTCATCACGATTGTAGATTTGCCAAGTGACTGCAATTATTGCAGTTATCCATCAGGTTATTCAAATTTATAGATACAACATAATGACTGCCATGAACAGAGAAGTGCTCGTCATATTCCACCGACTCTGTCTTGTGCAGGTCAATGCTCACTTCCCAGCCAGTAGTGCTGAAGTATTCACTTTAGGGCAATCATCTGTGTCTGGTTTATTGGAAAGTGTGGAGAATAGACCTTCAGAAAGTGAGGCTATTCTCTCCAGCCCTGCCGTCTGAGCTCTTGTTGTTGCTACAGACAGCCGCAATATGCAGCTATAACAACCACTAAGATCCTTATTGTATCATAGAATCCCAACAGTGCGGTAACAGGCCATTCGGCCCATTGAGCCCACTCCAACCCTCTGAAGAGCACCCACCCAGACGCACACCCTACCCTATCCCTGCATGTCCCACCCTAGTCACTACGGACAATTTTGCATGTCCAATCCACCTAACCTGCACATCTTTGGACTGTGGGAGGAAACCAGAGCACCGGGAGAAAACCCCTCGCAAAAGAATGTACAAACTCCACATGAACAGTCGCCTAAGGCTGGAATTGAACCCAGGTACCTGGTGCTGTGAGGCAGCTGTGCTAACCACTGAGCCACTGTGCTGCCAGAGCAGTGTTTATTAGTCCTGACAGATTGGCTGTACCTCAGTGTGTGGCCTGTTTTCTGTCTCATTGAATCTACAAATCTGCTGCATGCTCCAGCATGATGTTATACAAAGATAGGAAACCAGGGAAATGGAGGAGAATTCGCCAGGAGCCGGACATTGATAATGAGCACAAGAGCAAAGTTGCAGAAATCCTGGTGCCTAAAACATATTGTTGTACTTTTCACCCATTCCACTGCAGACCTGCAAATGTGCTGACAACTGTTTACACATGGCTAGTGGTGGTTTCCAGCCTGTTCTTAGTCAGATATTGCAGGGTATCCCATACAGACACAGTGGTTACAGTAAAAACTCTGGTTGAGGCATCTGCTACAAACATTCTATCTAGTCCAAATCCAATAGACTGTATAACTATAGAAGGGACGTTATGATCTCTCCATCCAGCAGCAGCTGCCTTCTTCTCCTCAGCCAACACTCTCTGATCCCTCTTTTATGCTGCGAGTCATCAAACTGTATTTCTTCAGGGTCTTAGAGTCAGAGTTGTATAGCATGGAAACAGACTCTTCTGTCCAACTCATCCAGATATCCTAAATAAACCTAACCCATTTGCAAGACTTTGGCCCATATCCCTCTAAACCCTTCCTTTTCATATACTCATCCAGATGCCTTTTAAATGTGGTAATTGTACCAATCTCCACTACTTCCTCTGGCAGCTCGTTCCATATATGCACCATCCTCTGTGTGAAAAAGTTGCCTCTTGGGTCTCTTTTATATTTTTCCCTTCTCAGCTTAAACCTATGCTGTTTAGTTTTGGACTCCTGCACCCTGGGGAAAAAGACCATGCTATTCACCTTATTCATACCCCTCGATTTTATAAATCTGTATAAGGTCACCCCTCAGCCTCCAATGCTCCAGGGAAAATAGTCCCCGCCTATTCAGTCTTTCCCTGTAGCTCCAATCCTCCAAATATGGCAACATCCTTATAAATCTTTTCTGCCCCCTTTCTAGTTTAACAACATCTTTTTGGTAGCAGACAGACGAGAATTGAACACAGTGCTCCAATAGTGGCCTAACCAATGTCCTGTACAGCTGCAACATGACCTCCCACCTCCTATACTCAATGCACTGACCAATAAAGGCAAGTGTACCAAACGCCTTCTTCACTACCCTGTCCACCTACGACTCCGCTTTCAAGGAACTTGAGGCTTGCTATATGTCTCTGCTGAGGACAGCTGGCATTTTGTGACTTTTTAATGACAAATATGTCCTGATTACCTCTGTCACAAAGATACCATTCCATCAGCTAATTTTATATCTGGGACTTTTATGGACTAACAGAGTTTTAAAAAGGAATAAAACACTGTCTTAAACTGGTCTCACTTGACTTACACAGGTTGGCCAATTTTCATGAAACCAATGTCAATTAAACAAAACACAGTCTATGCTGAAATGAATATCTCACCTCAGGGCAATGAAACCAGTCAGCCAAGTCGTTGCTTTCCTCCCCAAACACTCCCTCCTCACTCCATCATCTGAACCTACACCGTAACAGTCTTCATATTAGTGATGAAACATCACCTGCAATTATCAAGCTCAGAGACAATGAACACTGCAGATGGAGTTAACAAACAGATTGATGGTTTAAGGGTTTATTTTTGATTTTTAGATAGCAGAACTGAACACAGGCTTGAGAAGTATCTCTCAGTCTCCCCACCTCCCTGTATCTCAAGTAGAATAGCACTGATTGTAAAGAAACATCAAGAAACCTAGAAATTAAATGATGACTGCAATGGTTGTTATTACTAATAATCCAAGAAACCAACTAATCCATCATTGTCTCAGGTTAAAATCCTACACCTCCAGGTCACTGAAAAGACTCAAAGCTATACTTACTTTCATCCTGCTTTTGTACACTTTTAACTTTATACACATGTGAGTGAGCACTAATGCAACTTCATAACGTTACATATTTACTAATTTTCTCAGGGTTTAACAGGTAATAAGTTGCTCCTCTTTAGGTCAGGAAATCCCTGGGATTGACTCCTTGCTGCTGCAATGAATATTAATGAGCTATACTTAAGGAATATGGTGGTCGATCTCTCAGCTATTGAAAAGATGGTGTGAAACTTGAAAGGGCTCAGAAAAGGTTTACAAGGATGTTGCCAGGGTTGGAGAGTTTGCGCTATAGGGAGAGGCTGAATAGGCTGAGGCTATTTTCCCTGGAGTGTCGGAACCTGAGGGGCTGATCTAATAGTGGTTAATAAAATTATGAGGGGCATGGAAAGGGGGAATAGCCAAGGCCTTTTCCTCAGGGTAAGGGAGTCTAAAACTACAGCGAACAGGTTTTAGATGAGTGGGGAAGGATTTAAAAGGTGCCTAAGGGGCAACTTTTTTCAGAGAGGGTGGCGCATATATGGAACGAACTGCCAGAGGAAGTGCTGGGAGCGGCTACAATTACAACATTTAAGAGACATCTGGATGGGTATATGAATAGGAAGGATTTAGAGGGATGCAGGCCAGATTCTGGCAAATGGATCTAGTTTAATTTAGGATATCTGGTCGGCATGGACAAGTTGGACAGAAGGGTCTGTTTCCATGCTGTATAGCTCTATGATTCCACATTTTAAATGGAGAGATGCATAGCCTCATGTTAAAGAGTGTAAATTTTGTTGTGACTGACAAAGAACATTGAAGAGGGCAACCAATTTATCCCTTCTACCTTGCTCAAAACATCTTGATCATCAATATAACAAATACGTGGTTCCCTTTCCAGTCCACGATAATACTTATAAAATACTGAGCAATTTGAACATGAGCCACAGGTACAATTAACCATCTGTTTCTATCTGTGCCTGCAGCAATCATGAAAGGGGAGAATAAAATTCTCTTGTCACTGGGTATTTTTTTTTGTCAAATTGCTCGCCAAATCCCCTGTTCATTAAATCCCAGAGTCTGACCTTGGAGCTGAGACAACAAATGCAGATGCGGCAAGGGACCTCTTGAAAAAGACCTTAGGCATCTTCAACTCAGCAGCATGAGAAACCATTATATTTCACTGCATGCTTCCCTCATCAAGATAGATTCCTGTTCCTATTGGCAAAGATAATAAGTATGTCCTTTTGAAAACAAATCATTAGTTTGTGCAGCGAGGCACAATGATTCGCTCATTTCAGGTTGAGTTGGTACGACTCTTTGAATTCAATGTTGAAAGCAAACGTCTATCAGAAAATTCTGCCAATGTGTTACATTAATCTTAACAATGGCTTCTCCCCCTTGATTTGTCAAATATCTAAATTCTGATTTCAGTTTTTTTTTAAAATAATTGACTGACACAGCCTTTATTTGTAGACTATGAAATAAATCATCTGTGAGTGTTGTTGTTGTCTTCCAGCTCACTGACCTGATTTATGAAATTAATGATCTTGCTGGAAAGCAATGTAATACATCTCTGATTGCTGCTTAGAGGTTCATGCAGTAATTATGCTGACTTAGTCCCTAGGGTGTCTAGTTTGAGATCTCAGAGCTCTTGAGGGAACTGAGATGTCTTATCTGAGTACGGGTAGATGCAGTGTGTGGTACATATACATCAGCCTCCTACTCATTCCCCTGTGCTGGTCATGGAGATACAATTCATGTTGCTTTTTCCATTATAATTGAATCCACAACCATCAACTTGTTATTTCTCGGAAACAAGAGGTAGAGAATACTAGAAATGCTCAGCAGATCAGACAGCAACTGCAGAGAAGCTCAGCAGGTTTGGCAGCATCTGTGAAGGCAAAAACAGACTTAACGTTTCGGGTCCGGTGACCCTTCCTCAGAACGGTTCCTGGTCCCCAGACCCGAAACGTACAAACGTTAACTCTGTTTTTTCCTTCACAGATGCTGCCAGACCTGCTGAGCTTTTCCAGCAACTTTGTTTTTGTTCCTGATTTACAGCATCCGCAGTTCTTTCGGGTTTTAGCAAATACAGAGAGACAGAAACCAAGGCAACATTCCTGATCTTTATTCGGGCAGGGAACAGAATCATAAAATCCCTACAGTGTGGAAACAGGCTATTTGGCCCATCAAGTCCACATCAACCATCCAAAGAGCATCCCATCCAGACCCACGTTGCTACCCTTTCCCTGTAACCCTGTATTTCCCATGGCTAATCCACCTAGCCTGCACATCCTTGGACTCTATGGGCAATTTAGCATTGCCAATCATCTAACCTGCACATCTTTGGACTGTGGGAGGAAACCGGAGCAAGAACCAGAGATGACTGTGTGAGTTGGGGGTTGACGGTGATTACATTGCAGGGAGTGTCAGTGATTACAGGGGGAAAATGTCAGTAATTATACTGGGGGGAGTGTCAGTGATTACAGTGGGAGGGAGTGTCAGTGATTACAGTGGGGAGGGGGAGTGTCAGTGATTACAGTGGGAGGGAGTGTCAGTGATTACAGTGGGGAGGGGGAGTGTCAGTGATTACAGTGGGAGGGAGTGTCAGTGATTACAGTGGGGGGGGGAGTGTCAGTGATTACAGTGGGGGGGAATGTCAGTGAATACAGTCGGGCAGAATCAGAGATTACTGTGGAGGGGGGAGGGTGTCAGTGATTACAGTCGGGAAGAGTCAGTGGTTACAGTGAGGGGGGAGGGTGTCAGTGATTATAGTCGGGAAGAGTCAGTGGTTACAGTGAGGGGGGGGAGCGTCAGTGATTACAGTCGGGAAGAATCAGAGATTACTGTGGTGGGGGCGAAGAGTGTCAGTGATTACAGTCGGGCAGAGTCAGTGGTTACAGTGAGGGGGGAGTGTCAGTAATTACAGTCGGGAAGAGTCAGTGGTTACAGTGAGCGGGGGGAGCGTCAGTGATTACAGTTGTGAAGAGTCAGAGATTACTGTGGTGGGGGGGAGAGTGTCTGTGATTACAGTGTGGGGTGGGGGGCAAGTTTCAGAGATTACAGAGAGGGGGCGTATCAGTGATTACAGTCAGGGAAAGTCTATGATTACAGTCAGGGAGAGGTTGTGATTACAGTCAGGGAGAAGAGTCAGTGATTACAGTGAGGGGGGAGTGTCAGTGATTACAGTCAGGGAGAGTCAGTGATTA
>JAHRHZ010000042.1:29668946-29791040 GCA_024137785.1 Ginglymostoma cirratum | reverse complement strand
GGGTTTCAGTGATTACAGGGGAGGGGGGAGTGTCAGTGATTACTGTGGGGGCGGGGGGACAAGGATTGATCATGGAGTGTGTTGGCGAGTATTTGAGTCCATATTCAGGGTGTGCCATTGATTACAGGCGGTTTGATGAGGAGTGTACAGTGAGTGATGTTATGGGATGGGGACTATTTTGATGTTAGCTTGTTGGATTGGTACAGACACTCCTGCACCTCCTGGTACAAATGCAATGTTGTGAATACACTTGCAGGCTGGGTCACAGCATTCTCACCTCCTTTTCACAGCCATGTTTCCTGATGCCCAAAAAACCCAGTCACTCAGGGTTAAAAATAAAAGCCTTACGGAAATGTGGATTTCTTAAAAGAGATCAATATGGTTCCCTCAGAGTTGATTAGTTTCTGGTCCCTGGCCTCCACTAGAAATGAGCTACATGAGATGGCGTGGGTTCATATTTCTGAATTTTAACAATTTAACCTCTCACTCAAGCGATTCCCATCTGGTTTGCAGCTCTACCAGCTATTCCACGTCAATGATTTCTCACCAGAATTGGGAAAAGTTCAAAATATGGGAAGGTGAAGGCGTAATGGTATTTATCACTAGACTGTTAACTCAGAGACCCAAGCTAGTGTTCTGGGGACCTGGATATGAATCCTCTCACTGCACAGTGGGAATTTGAAAATCTGGAATTAAGAGTCTAACGATGACCATGAATCCATTATTGATTGTCAGGAAAAACCCATCTGCTTCACTAATGTCTATCAGAGAGGAAGTATGCCACCTTTACTTGGTCAGGCCTACATGTGACTCCAGACTCACTGCAATGTGGCTGATTCTTAACTGCGCTCTGGGCAATTACGGATGGGCAATAAATGCTGGCCTACCAGTGACACCCACATCCTGTGAATGATTGAAAAATATAACAGGTTTTAAGGTGGAACAGGTCATGCTTCCCAAAGTGGGGGTCCAGTTTGACAAGTTGAAACTTTGGGCTCCCAGCTATGAAACAGCATGAAGCTCTAACATTGTTATAACAGCTGTGTTCGCTCTCAGACAGGCCCCTGTCTCGCAGCTCCCCATACTACATTCCTACAGTTCTCACTGAGAGGCTCCTGACAAGTTAAATCTCAGTATGGGGTCACAGTGGGAAGAAATCTGGGAAGCACCAACACCATGATTGGAAAATATCTGGAATTAAGAATCTAACGATGACCATGAAACCATTGCTGATTGTCAGAAAAACCCATTGGTTCACTAATGTCCTTCAGGGAAGGAAACTGCCATTCATACCTGGTCTGGTCTACATGTGACTCCAGACCCACAGCAATATGGTGCCTTTTAACTGCCCTCTGGGCAATTCGGGCTGGGCAATAAATGCTAGCTTAGCTGGTGTTGCCCTCATCCCGTGAATGAATTAAAAAGGAGCATGTAGGGTTAACTTCCCCAGGACTTGAACTTCGACTGTCTACAGGCTGGGGTTCACTGCTCCTGGA
Source organism: Ginglymostoma cirratum (assembly GCA_024137785.1). NCBI lineage: Eukaryota > Metazoa > Chordata > Chondrichthyes > Orectolobiformes > Ginglymostomatidae > Ginglymostoma > Ginglymostoma cirratum. The sequence goes on along the minus strand of JAHRHZ010000042.1, from coordinate 29,789,544 downwards.
AGAGGGGAGAGAGTGGATTAGACCTCCAGCCAGCTGCCCACCGTCCTTCCTGGTACTGAAACAAGGCAGTACCACAGGGTAAGCTCTCTACCACCAGGAATGCACACTGCTTCCAATATGGGGGCAGGGGTGCCATTTCAAGTGACAGACCAATCCTCGGGTGCTGAACCTTGATTCAAAACGGTAAGTAGATCACATGCCACAGCCTGTGGTTGTATCATTACCCAACTCTTGGTGCTCCGCGTAACCAGGGAAATTGGTTGACGGCCCGGGCTGGACTGAGTCTGAAGGGGCATCCAAGGATAGGTCACAAAATGGAGGCCACAAAAGGAACAGCCCGAATTTCCGCAGTGTTTCTAACACCTGACCATCCAACACTTGGCAAGAAATCTGTCTGTTCTGATGATGACACAAATAAAATAGACATTATAATTCATAATAAATACTAAAAATAAAGTATTCAACATTATAATTGCACAATAGTTTAAGAATACTAATGCGGTTGTCTCTGAACTGCCCTTTGGGCAATTAGAGATGGGCAATAAATGCTGCCTACCCCAGCGATGCCCTCATCCTGTTAAAGAATAAAAAAAGTTTACAAAAAATGGCAAAATACAGGTCTCCATAATTTGCAAAGTAAAATTGAAAGGCATTCTGCACCTAGCTATAATCCCACAGATCCCATGTTGAGAGGTTGAATTCATTTGATTTTCAATCATCTACAGACTATTCATAAATTTTATAAAAGGAGGAGTTGGAGCTGTGTTAATTCATGGCGGTAGACGTTGCTGGATGGGCCATCATTTATTGCCCATTCCTAATTGTCCCATGTAAGATTAGCCCATTTCAGAAGGTGGTTAAGAGTTGACTACATTGCTGTGCGTATAGACTTCCATGTATGCCAGGTCAGGCAAGGGCAATAGATTTTCTCCCTTTTTTTTGTATTGCAAATGCAACATTCAGAATACTAGCAAATCAAGGTCTTTGCAATATCGGGATCGACCTGGTCAAATTTTACTGTGCTTAAAACTGCAACCAAGGTTGAGCCATCTCTAAGCTGAACGACATATCTGAGTCAGAAGTGCATCTAAGTGTTTGGCTGACATGCCAGCTCCCCTAATAATGTACATAGGAGCAAACAATAATAACTGATCTGAACTGACAGTTTGACCTTCTTGTATTATGTATTAACTGACCTTAGCTGGGGCAAGACTTTGTGCGCCAAAATTGCCCTTGCTCCCTTGGTATGAGGAAATGAAAAATGAGCAGGGATTATTCAAACACAGCCCTTACCAGAAACTACACCCAGGAGGTTTTATTGTAAGAGATTTGGGTCTTGGACAGGCATAGGAACATAGAGAGATTGGACCAGATGTAGATCATTCAGACCCTTTTGAGCTAGGTCCACAATTCCATCAGACTATGGCAGATCTTTCAACACTGTTTATCTACCTTCGCTCCATTTCCCTCATTTTATTCTTAACAAAAGACACCCTATGAATCTGTCTAATAACTCCAACTAACCCAATATCCACGGGCTTTTGTGGTGACAAGAATTTCTGATATCCACTATTCCTCAGATCAAACAGTGAAATAGCTCCAAAATATCATGGCTGTAATTTTAAATTGACCTTGAAGTTCCACTGGGGAAATAATTTCTCTCTGGTTTTACATAGAGAGGCAGTGGCATTGTGATAAATCTAGAGACAGCTTAATGCCCTGGGGAACGTGGGTTTGAATCCCATCATCACGTGATGAAATTTGAATTCAATTAAAGTCAGGCTAGTCTAATACTAACCATCTCACCAAATTTGTAAAAGCCCATTTGGTTCACCTATGCTCTGCATGGGAAGAAAGCAGTTGCCCTTACCTGTCCCGGCCTATATGTGAATCTAGACCCGCAGCAAAATGGTCAACTCTTCTCCATCCTCTGAAATGGCCTAGCCACTCATTCAGGGGCAATTAGGAATGGGCAATAAATGATGGTCCAGCCAACAATGTCTCCAGCCCATGAACTACCACAGCACCAATTCCTTCATTCATAACATTTATAAATAGTCTGGAAATGATTAAGAATTGAATATATTCAACCTCATAACATGTGGGTTTATTGCTATGTGCGGAGTACCTTTGTTTATATTCTGTAAATTGAGGAGATCTGTTAGTTGCCATGTGTTGTCATTGTTTGTATTGGGCAATTAAAAGATTTAAGATTTTGTCTTTAAATTATTTTATAAATTATGATTACTTGTTTTATTTCATCGTCGTCAGAAATAAATGATGATTTTCATCTACACAGCTACTCAATCAAATCATTGAATCATTTTAAACACTCTGGTCCGATCATGTAAAGAATGCAAGGCACATTCATGTTGAATGGGTTTCGAACACTTGAATGCCAATTCGGAACAGTTATCAAGAGACTGTGGAAACAGAGCATCATCAGATATTTAAAGTTTTCAATTGAGGTTTTAGGAAGGTTAGCAATTATTGTGCTGATATGCAGTTTCTCTGTCTGCTACTTTAATGGCTATGTTTACTCATTTAACTGGTCCATTAAAACAAACAAAGGAACTTCATGCATTAAGTATTTGTCACTAATGTTTGCACAATGCAATTTTAAAGCCTTACATCCATTAGATTCATTAAAAAACAATTGTCACAGCACTTCCTTATCAACAGGGATTTCTACATTAACAGGGAGAGGTACAATAGCAAATAAAATAAATGGATAACTTAGAATGATTTGACAGAGACAAGGGAGAGTGGGATTTATTTTTGATTGAACACAGCAGACAGAGGAGTGGCCATTCAGCTAGATTCACCTCGATATGCTCCACCCAGATGGCCCAATACCATCCCATGAGATGGCAGGGGTACTTGTTTCAGTGCGTTTGTCAATCTCATTAATATTCCAGTAAGTGCAGCTATTGTAGCCTGGGGCATTGTAATAATAACCTTAACCCATTTAAATTGCATGGCTCAAGGACAGGTTGAAGCAAGACAGAAAACATTGAGTATGCTCTCAGAGGTATCCGAGTTAAGATAGCAAATGAAATGGGTGAAATGCATGTCTTCTCTCTGCTGTAAAACTGGGCTTCACTGAACCAACCATTTATAATGTACAATGTGGAAGTGGTTTTTGAGCAACACCAATCTCAATCAAGTGGGGTTACTCTAATTCTTTAACCATTCACATATCCATGGTTAACGATTCAGATCAGAGTAGGAAATTTGTGGGCTAAATTAGATTTTGAATATCGGTGCAAAATAGCTGCTTATTGTATATGTCCCCTGAACTTTAAAAATCAGGAGAGGTGGTAGATCCAATCTTCCACATTATACAATTACACAAAATCATGATTACCTTCACTGTTCTTCCCACAGACCATTGATGAAACCAGAGAAAAAAGATAACATATTCTGACTGAAGTACCTAGCAAGGAGCCAGGCTGCTTGCCTATTGATGACATGGATTTTCTCTGCCTATTTCCTTCTCAAAGTTACTCTAAATGGGGGGAGTACAAAACTGTGGGCAAGTTAAAGGGATCAAGCCAATTAAAGGGGAGAGTCACTGTGGGATGACAAAAATTCTGAGAGTCTTAAGAGGTCATCTCAAGCCCTGCCAAGGAGGAGACAGAGCTTTGGAACAAGAAGGGTAAAAGGAGAGGGCAGGAAACTCAAGCTGCAAGTATGTCTCTGCAGGTGAAGGATGATGCAGTTCTCCAACAGTTCCATAGGAAACACAGTATTATGTCATCAGAATACTTCTGGTCAGGCATTAGCATACTCCTACTACGTGAACGGATATGAATTGGTCTCCATGTGGTGCTTTACCAAAATTAAGTATGTCGACATGGTATCCAGGAAGAACTAGCCATTTGGATACAAAACTGGCTTGAATGTAGGAGACAGAGGGTGATGGTGGAAGGTTGCTTTTTCGGACTGGAGCTCTCCAACCAGCGATGTGCAACAAGGATCAGTGCTGGGTCCACTGCTTTTTGTCATTTATGTAAATGATTTGAATGTGAATATAGGAGGAATGGTTAGTAAGTTTGCAAATGACATCAAAATCGATAGCGTAGTGGACAGCAAAGAAGGTTATCTCAGAGTAGAATGGGACATTGATCAGATGGGCCAATGGGCTGAGATGTGGCAGATGGAGTTTAATTTAAATAAATGTGAGGTGTTGCATTTTGGTAAAGCAAATCCAGGCAGGACTTCTACACTTAATGGTAGGGACCTGGGGACTGTTGCTGAACAAAGAGACCTTGGGGTGCAGGTTCATAGTTCCTTGAAGGTGGAGGCACAGGTCGATCGGATAGTGAAGATGGCATTTGGTAGGCTTGCCTTTATTAGTCAGTGCATTGAGTATAGGAGTTGGAAGATCTTGTTGTGGCTGTACAGGACATCGGTTGGGTGACTTTTGGAATATCGTGTTCAATTCTGGTCTCCCTGCTATAGAGAAATTATTGTGAAACTCGAAAGAGTGCAGAGCTGTAGGGAGATACTGAATGGGCAGGGGCTATTTCCCTGGAGTGTCGGAGGCTGAGGGGTGACCTTAAAGAGGTTTATGAAATCGTGAGGGGCGTGGACAGGGTGAATTGTCAAAGTCTTTTTTCCCAGGGTAGGGAAATGCAAAACTAGAGAGAATAGGTTTAAGATGGGAGGGAAAAAAAATAAAAGTGACCTGAGGGGCAACTTTTTCACGCAGAGGGTGGTGCGTGTATGGAATGAGCTGCCATAGAAAGTGGTGGAGGCTGGTACAATTACAACATTTAAAAGGCATCTGGATGGGTATATGAATAGGAAAGGTTTAGAGGAATATGGGCAAATTGCTGGCAAATGGAACTAGATTAATTTTGGATATCTGGTCACTATGGACAAATTGGACTGAAGCATCTGTTTCCAAGCTGTATAACTGAATGACTCTGTCTGGTTGCAATTGCACAAGGACTGGGAGGTTAGCCAAGTGCATGTTGTTCCCTATGGCAATCTAGCTTCAGCTGATAGCACTCTCATCTCCAAGTTAGAACAGTATGGGTTCAAGTTCCGCTCCAAACACATAGGCATAGGGTTTAGGCTGGGACTTAAGTGCAATGTCAAGGGAGTGCGGCACCGTTTTTGTTTGGGTATCACCCTTTGGATGAAACATGAAACTGATGCTCCGTCTGCCCATTGGATCAATGAAAATGATTCTATCGGACTGCTCAAAGAAGAGGTGGAAAATTCTTTTATGTATTGACTCTGTGGCACTGGATAGCAAATAAGAAGAACAGGCTGTATGGGAAAACTGTGGAAGTGTGTGGTGTCAGGAAAATACTAAAGGTATGAGGAGGGCATTTGGTTTGTTCGTGGAAGCAAACTGTGACACAAAATTTAAATGAACTAATCTAATGTTGTGAGCAATGGAATGCTGCAAGTTATTTTTCCAGCATTATAATCAGCCCACTGATCTCCGGTCTTTCCACCTAGATATGCACCTTTCCATGTTCATGGAACTTAGTGCATTTAAGTATAACCTCAGACCTTCAGACACTCCATCAAAAGAGGGCTGTTTCTGTTGACCTTAGCACTTAGTAGCCTGTTTCTACATTTCCATTTTTCACAGACCAAAGAAACTTCTTCACCTGAGACTGCAACAAGGATCAGAAGTGGGAAACTAGATCTTACATGTCCAGGATCAATATTGCACTCCACTCCTGCTTTGGATCACATCAACTGGCTCTGCACAAATCGGCGGTATAAATGAGTAGAAAATGGTTTTGTTTTGCATCAAGTTCACTGCCTACACAAATACAACTTTCTCACTTGTGCTGTGCTGCTAAGGGTTCTTTTACAAAATTGCTGAGAAAAGGAAAATGTTAACTGTATTAAGAAACATCTGACTGTGGTTTCATCAACTGTGGTTGCGGGCGGGCAGGATAGTGAATAAGGCATTTGGTACACTTGCCTTTATTGGTTACTGCACTGAGTACAGGAGTTGGGAGGTCATGTTGCAGCTGTACAGGACGTTGGTTAGGCCACTTTGGAACACTGTGTTCAATTCTAGTCTCCCTGCTGTAGGAAAGACACTGTGAAACTTGAAAGGGTTCAGAAAAGATGTACAAGGATATTGCCAGGGTTGGAGGGTTTGAGCTATAGGGAAAGAATGAATAGGCTGGGGCTATTTTCTTTGCAGTGAGAGATTGAGGGGCGACCTTACAGAGGCTTATAAAATCATGAGGGGCATGGATAGGGTGAATAGCCAAAGTCTTTTCCCCAGGGTAGGGGAGTCCAAAACTAGAGGGCATAGGTTCAAGGTGAAAGGAAAAAGATTTAAGAAGGACCTCAGGATCAACATGTTCACACAGTCAGTGGTACGTGTATGGAATGAGCTGCTAGAGGAAGTGATGGAGGCTAGTATAATTACAACATTTAGGGGGCATCTGGATGGGTATATGTGGGGAGGCGATGGCCTAATGTAATATCACTGGACTGTTAATCTAGAGACCCAGATAATGTTCTGGGGACCCGGGTTTGAATCCTGCCATGGCAGATGGTGGAATCTGAATTCAATAAATATGTGGAATTAAGAATCTAATGATGACCATGAATCCATTGTCGATTGTCGGAAAAACCCATCTGGTTCACTTTAGGGAAGGAAACTGCCATCCTTACCTGGTCTGGCCAGGTGACTGTGACTCCAGACCCACAGCAACGTTGCTGATTCTTAACTGCCCTCTGGGCAATTAGGGATGGGGCAATAAATGCTGCCTAGCCAGTGATGCCCTCATCCGTGAATGAATAAAATAAAAATATGAATAGGAAGGATTTGGCGGGATATGGGGCCAAATGCTGGCAAAAGAGAGTAGATTAGTTTAGGATATCTGGTCAGCATGGACGAGTTAGACCTAAGAGCCTGTTTCCACCCTGTACGTCTCGAACATTTTATCTTGCCACGAGTCTGCAAGAGTAAGCAACATCATGCGACATTGCATTGCCTTCTGCAATATTGTATACTGGGTCTCTTTGCAATAAATTGCGGTCGGACCAAACCTCTTATACTACATCAAAGGGGTAATGAAGAAAGTTTCTATTTCCTCAGTATTGAGTGTTTAAACACACTTGCAGGCTTGATGATGAATTATACTGACGAGGAGAACTTCTAGATTGGGCCCCTGATCTGTATTGAGCCAACAGAAGTAGAGTACTATCACAATTCAGTTTGGAAAATTATGCATTGTTTTAATTGACTTTAGTTAAAGACAACCAGAATGTACAATGCGCATCTGCCAAATTTATAGTGTTTGATTGGAAATTAAATAATTCCTAACGATAACTGGGCAATGACTAATCTCATCGCAACCTGTCTTGGACCTTGCTGAGCATAAATCATGTATTGTCCACCAGTGATGACACTTCCAAAATACTTCATTTACTGGTTCACTTTGGGATGTCCTGAGATCATTGTTGGCTCTTAAAAATTGGCTTCAGTGAAGTTATATCTTTAATATAGTCCTCGGATCTTAGATACTGAATGAAAACTGTGCAGAGAATATCTTCACTTTCAATGAGAGATATGCTGTCTGTGTGACCTGGCTCCTTCCTTTATCTATCAGTCAGGCTTCATTCTACACAATGAATGGTGGTCCCTTGGAGGACAATGGAGGAGCTATGGCTTTGGACGATAATGGAAAACAGTGGCAACATATTCACTTTGAAATCACTCTCGGTAGCTTCAATGGAAGTTGAGAGTGTTGTGGAACATGTCATTTTGTGGACACTGCCACAGCAGCCGTAGGTGGGATGGGTTGGTAGTGTAATGGTATTGTCCATTGATTAGCAATCCTAAAACATAGACAAATATTTTGGCGATATCAGTTCTGGTCTCCCTGCTAAAGGAAAGATGTTGAGAAACTTGAAAGGATTCAGAAAAGATTTGCAAGGTTGTTGCCAGGGTTGGAGGGTTTGAGCTATAGGGAGAGGCTGAATAGACTCTGGCTATTTTCTCCAGAGTGCTGGAGGTTGAGGGGTGACCTTATAGGCATTTATAAAATTGTGAGGGCTATGGATAGGTTGAATAGCCAAGGTCTTTTCCCCACCGCAGGGCAGTCCAAAACTAGAAGGTATAGGTTGAAGGTGAGAGGGGAAAGATTTAAAAGGGACCTAATGGGGTAACTTTTTCATGTGGAGGGTGGTGTGATAATGGAATGAGCTGTCAAAGGAGGTGGTGGAGGCTGGTACAATTGCAAAATTTAAAAGGCATCTGGATGGGTATGTGAATAGGAAGGGTTTAGAGGGATATGGGCCAAATGCTGGCAAATGGGACCAAGTTAATTTAGGATATCTGGTTGACATGGACGAGTTGGACCAACAGGAGTGTTTCCGTGCTGTACATCTCTATCACTCTATGATTATGACTCTATGAAATCAAATCCTAACACAGCATTTTGTGGAATTTAAATTTCAATTAATAAAATATGCAATTGAAAGCTTGTCCCAATAATGTTGACCATGAAACAATCATTGATAATTGTAAAAACTCATCTAGTTCACTAAAGTTAAACCCTGACCATGCCAGTGATATCTATATTTTATGAGAGATTAAGTTTTTTTAAAAAATGTAGTGGGTACCTTTCTGGAACAGAATTCACCCATAGCTCAGTTTGGTGCATTGATTAAAGCTTGCGCTGGTTACTTCAGAAAACTCCAATAAATTAGTTTAACATGATTTCCCTATAACAAAACCATGTTGGCTCAGCCTGTTTACCTTGAACCTATCCAACTGTCCTGTTATATTGTCTTTAATGACAATGGTTATAGTACATTAGACAGGTAAGAGAGAAGACTAGACTGTTACCTACATCTCTGCTTTCAAGTTAGGTTAATTACCCCAGGTTAATTACCAACATTGCGTAGATCCCCTGTTAATAAACTTGGTTTGTGGTAAGTGGAGCCAAAGATAAGGCCCATAAGTTCCAATCATACTTACATGTCACAGGCAATGAAGAGTTGGGAAGGGACGAAGGCAAATTCAGCACAAGGAAAGAGGCAGTGTGAAACTTCACTGTCCTGTTTTCCCAAATTCAGCTGAGATGAAGGGTCAAAAGTAACCCCTCCTCAAGAATCCATCAGATGTGAAAAGCATACAGGCCATCAGTTTGAGATGAAAAATCACTGACCAGAAACATTAACTCTGTTTCATTCTCCAAAGCTGCTGTCGTTCTGTTTCTATTTCAGAGTTCCAACATCCACAGTATTTAGCCATTTTTCTATTTGCAAAATTAGCTTATCTTTGCAAACTACTTCAGTCTCCTCAGAATAGGAGAGAGAACAAGGCTAAGCCGCCAACTCCTGTTTGCCAGTTTCCCTGTGCAGATGTTGGGTGATGAAGGATGAAGAATTGTGAACACAAAAACACAATTCATTCATGTTTTACTTCATTGACAAGCAGAAATTCTCAAAGAAAGAAAGCCTTGTGTTTGTATAGCTCCTTTCAAATTGTGTTCACAACAGAATGAGGAGAGATATTTTCTGGTCAACCTGTTCAGTGGTGTTATTACACAGCTCTGGAGCAGGTGGGATTTGAACCCAGATCTCAGACTTTACTCTGACACCCACCACAGTCATATAATTGGCTGAGATGACCTGACATGAATAGTGGTCACCGGTACAAGACTGCAGGCCACGCAGATGGAAGGATTTGCATCAACAGAGCCTCATTAAAATGTGAGCACACCACAATGCACTTCAGAACTGATAAAGTGCTTCTGAAGAGCAGTCACTATTGATATGCAAAGTGATAATCCAACTATTTTGCACTCAGTAAGGATCCACAATGCATGGTAGCCAAACCTTATTTTGTGATATAGGTTGAGGGATAAATATTGGCCAGGACTAAAATTTAATTGTGTAAAACCTCTGAACTAGCTGTCCCAAGTCTGTTGTCCCTCATGGTACCAGTGTAAAGGACGTATCTGAGATAACATGATGTAGAGCTGGATGAACACAACAGGCCAAGCAGCATCAGAGGAGCAGGAAGGCTGACATTTTGGGCCTAGACCCTTCTTCCTAGACCCTTCTTTTTTTTTTCTGAAGAAGGGTCTAGGCCCAAAACGTCACCTTTCCTGCTCCTCTGATGTTGCTTGACCTGCTGTGTTCATCCAGCTCTACACCTTGTTATCTCAGATTCTCCAGCATCTGCAGTTCCTACTATCTCTAAAGGACATATCTGTTGGCATCTTACCACTTTTATTCATACTCTGATTTACCCAGTAATTGATAATTCCCAACGATAACTTGTGGAGTACATCTTTTAAACGTTCATTATGATAATCAGTGGATTTGGGCCTTTCCATTATTCCTTCCCATGATCTTAGTATTTAAATCATTATCTGCAAATTGTATGGATTCAAATCTCTCTGGTCTCAGCCCTCTATGTTGCTGTAAACTCCTCCAGCCCTACAAGTCTCTAAGAACTTTTGACTCTTCTAACCGCCTTCCGTCCATCCCTGATTTTCTTCAGCTCACCACTGGCGGCTGTGCCTCCAGTTACTTGGATCAAATTTCCTCACTAATTTTCCTCAAATTTTGTCTCTTTTTCAAGAGTTTCCTTAAAAACCACCTCTTTCACCAAACTACTGTCACCTCTCCTCATATCCCTTACATAACTAGCTGTGAAATTTTCTCTGATAAAGCTACGATAACACTTTACAATGCCGCAGATGCTCCATAAATACATGTGGCCGTGGAATGTGTAAAACATGCTGGAACAGACACGGTAAGTGAGCAAATACCCCTCTCATGAAAGAACAATCTGAGTCAGCCTTTTGCTGTTTGCTGTCATGGGGTTCAAAGTGAAAGTGAAGTGGGCTGTGTTACACATCAAAATTTCTACCTCCAATCATTATATTGTTTAATAGGTAAATTCAACCATTCCATACACCCAGTGTAGAGACAGCAGCACAAAGGGAGATGGGAGGACAATGCCATTGTCATGACAATGCTATTCACCAACCTTCACTCACATTGAATGTCTTTGAATAAATCCCCAATATGCCAACTTTAGACAATAAAACACACACAGCAATATGTTACACAGGAGGTAAGGCACAGATGGGCACAGAATGTTGAAATAACTTCATGTATCTTAAGGGGTAAAGCTCGGTTCATTAGTCAATGACATGCAAATACCAAGATATATAATCTCTTTGAAACAAACTCCAATCTGTTTCCTGCAAATAACAGAAAGAGGCATCATCCATAGAGACAGTTCCTTCTGCTTCTCAGCGCAAGATTAAGAAGGAAAGCCTTGACATTGGTTGAGCTTAATGCTTTACAGTTAGTGAAGTACATGGCAAATATTTTTCAAAGGAGACTACGTGATATGGTGGTAACATTGCTGGTCTAGTAAACCAGAGGCCAAAGCTAATGCCCCAGTGATATGAGACCAAACCTCATCATGTTAGTTGGCAGAATTTAAGTTGGATCAAGAAATCCCTAATTGAAAACTAGCTGTCAGTGATGGTGACCGTGAAACTATGATTGATTGTTGTAAAAGCCATCATATTCATTAATGTCCTTTAGAGAAGAGAAGTTGCCACCCCTACACAGTCTGACCCACATGTGATTCCAGAGTTAACTCGACTGCCTGAGGAAGCCACTGAATTCAAGGGCCGTTAGGGATAGAGAACAAACACTGACCTTACCAGTGACATCCACATCCCTTGGAAGAATGAAACAAGGTATAATTCTTACTGTAATGCAAACCACAGTGTTAATTCCCAGATAAGTTTTAAATTGTTGGATATTTGGCAGGACACCAGGCATAACTTACCTGATCTTTTTTTCAAAAAAATATATTCATGGGATCTTTAATGAGCAGGCAGCTGTGGCATCTGTTTCACTTCAGTTGTTTCTGCCACTGTGTTGAGAGATCACTAATGATCCCAGCCTCACGGGTCAAGATCTGCTACCAGCACAAATTACTGACCAAATCTGGTACTTCTTTAATCAGGGTCACTCCACCTGACTTCAGTAACCATCAGGGCCATCACCTTGTCTTGTCAGGTAACCAGTGGATGGGCTGAAGCATTGCTTTTATACATGATTGAAATTAATCAATCAATAACTTTATTGCAGAGTAGAATTGAGTAGAAAAGCTAGACAAGGTGCTTTGATTGAGTGTGGTGCGGAACCCATCAGGGTCCTGACAAGTTGGTTAAATCAAAATTTCCCCCACTGAAATGTGTAGGTAGATAGCTGAACAATAATACATTGTGCATGTTGGCCATCAGTAGCCCACAATTTAAAGAAAATAGGCTGGAAAACATGGACTAGCAGACAGGAAAAACCCTAGGCAATATTATCTCCATTGACACAATTACCTATCAAACTGAGATAGCGTAAAGCACTTTGTACATCATCTTTTTGGTTGTTAGATTGTTACTGTAACAGAATTTCAGCATTCAGAGAGAATTATTGGCCAGGATAGCAAACAAATAACTGCTCTTTAAACAGTCACAGGATCCTCACAAAATTCCTGAAAGATGGGTGGCATGGTGGCCCAGTAGCTAGTACTGCTGCCTCACAGCATCAGGGACTCAGATTTGATTGCACCCTCGGGCAACTGTCTATGTGGAGTTTACACATTCTCCCCGTGTCTGGGTTTCCTCCGGGTGCTCCAGTTTCGTCCCACAGTCCAAAGATGTGCAGTTGAGGTGGATTGGCTGTGTAAAATTGCCCGTAGTGTCCAGGGATGCACAGGGTGAATTAGCCATGCTAAACGTAGGGTTACGGGATACAGTAGGGAGCTGAGTCTGGGTGGGATGCTCTTTGGAGGGTTGATGTGGATTCGACAGGCTGAATGGCCTCCTTCCACAGTGTAGGGATTCTATGATAAGCCTCTATGATTAGGTGCAACCTGTTATATGCATTTTCTGAAGGTCAGCATCTCTGACCCAATGGCACTCCTTCAATATGGAGGAGGGTAAGCCAGATACACAACTAAATGTGGAGTTCAAGCCTAATTACCTTCAGAGTTAAAGGAAAGCGTTCTGCCCACCAGGTCCAGCTGATTCACAGCTAGATAAGGTGCTTTGATTTTTGCTTGTGGTGATATGAATGCTTGATTAGGTCAGGAAACCTCAGACCACTTATTGCACTGGCAGGAACTTCCATATAACAATGGTATTGATCTTGTATAAAGGTTTTTTCACCACTCTGCTCTTATCAATTTGACTGAAGCTGATGAAAGCTCCAGTCCACATTCCAAAATATCCTAAAATAGTAATTCCTTAACATCATTGATGACAAGAATATTTTGAGACCTGACCTCATAACTAATTAGCTCCTCCAACGATTTATTTGCCCTTCCTTCATTTCTGTCCTTAAGGTGCATACTCTGTTACAATACTATGGCCTAGTAGCAGTCCTTGTTAATGACAATAAAAGAATGTAAACCTAGGCAATAACATCAGCAGGCAATTTGATTGTTGGTGGCATCACAGTAGAGCGTGACTGTTTCCTTATATAATAATTACCAGGACATAGCATACACAAATGTTCCAGGTTGGAGGATAACAATCAGAGGACGTTATTATTGAGTCCTTGTTGCCCACAAACACTGGGGTTAATTGCTGGCCCCCCTCATTGCAGCACTAAGTGAGAGCAGCCAACTCGACATAAACTGGCACTGGCACTGGGCATCTTAAATGTTATACTGACTAAAGCCCTTACTCACAGAGGCATCACTACAGTTCTCCTATTTTCTCTCTAACAGGGGAATTGGAAAAGGACAGGCTGCAGTCTGCTTCCAAAATGATGGTGCAGATTTCCCTGTGTGAGTGAATGTGGGCCAGTGCCAGGCAGGGCTGTGTGCTACCACCATGTGCTAAGATTGCATCTTTGACCAGGCAATGTTTGCCCACTGTCCAGTCTGGATATCTTCTCAAAGCAACTGTCATAGAATCATAAGATCCCTACTGTGGGGAAGCAGGACATTCGGCCCATCAAACATCCCGTTCAGACCCACCCTTGTAACCCTGCATTTCCCTTGGCCGTCCCAGCTAGCTGTAATTACCCTTTTTTTAAACTGGATCAACACACAGCAATGAAGTCTCCCGACAATACCGGGGAAGAACGCACCTCAGGGAGACAAAGTGCCTCAAAATAGAAATACTGGTATAAGATTATGGCCATGGTGGGATGCATCCCACATCATGTGGATAATCCTTGGGGGTTTGCGGTTTGCCTTTAGATCTCTGGTGCAGTAATCATCTGTAAAACATCTCCCTCTCCCACACACACAAACAGCAACTCTCTGTCTACATACATAGATACTGGTAGCTTTTGTGTCTCACAGTAGATTTCAATCCCCCTCCTACAAATTTCACAATTTTTGCCATCCAGTTTATTTGTTGTATTTATATATATTTATAAAAATATATAAAATGTGTGCTGGAATCTTCTGAATACCTAACATACACCGCGTATATGGCTCAACATTTTAATGGCAAATCACGTCCAATCTCAGATAACAAGGTGTAGAGCTGGATGAACACAGCCGGCAGCTCCAATCTCATTCTGTTCATTAAAAAAAAACACCGTCAGAGAGGTGGATTGGCAGAACAAACAGGACATAACAATGTATGTTTTAATTGTTCTTTTTGTCTGTGAATTTCAGTATTCTGCAGGTGAGGTGATTGAGTATTGGGTCACAAACGACAAAAGGGGAATCTCACAATGGGGAAGGGGTGAAATTGCCAAGTCAAATTCCCAAATGCATCAAAGCAGCATTAACTTAATTCAACTCCATAGAATAAATACATTTTGGGGGGAAATCTATGCAAGAAAGTGGCATCAATGTTAATTTCATCAGAGGTAATGGAATTACAATGATTGCAATTGTGATTACATTTTAAACCTCCAATCTTTGGAATGATATATCTGTGACATTATTAATTTGCTGAAACTACTCACTCGTCATCTCGGATCAGTTCTTCCTCCTCCGCCGCCTGCTTTCTCACGGGGGCCAAATTCTCCGTCTTCTCGTTGTAATTTCGGAAGCAGACGTTGAGTTTTTCGTCGAAATCGTTCACCAGGTCCTCCATGGACTTGAAACTGATGATGTCGGTGCTGAAATTGTCCAACTCGCCCATTTCTTCCAGGGGCTGTGTCAGTACTAGGGGGCTGAGGGATCCCAGCTCATTCAGACTTTCCTCTGCCTCTAACGGTGCCGGCTCCCCGGCTCGGTCCGGCTTCAATTCGTAAAAATCCTGCCATTCCTCATCCAGGGTGACCAGCGGAGCTGCCATCGCGCCTGTGAAAAAAAACCCAGAAGAAATCTATACCTTTAAAGAGAGAGAGGCTGTGCCAGCTCCAGAACCCGTGGAGAGACTGCGCACTCAACAAGGTGAGATCATCTCCGCTCAGACTAGAGAGAGAGAGCAGGATATCTCTCTCTCTCTCTCTCTCTCCACCATAACCCATCCCACCCCCACCTCCTTCTCTCTCGGGGATCACTCTCTCCTTGATGCCTCTCCCCTTTCCTCCCAAGGGGACTGCATTGACTGGCACTGATTTAGCCCTTTGCGACCTCAGCCACTTGACCTCATGACTCTCTGTGACCCTGACCAAGCTAACAAGAAAAGGCTTCAGGATAAATTCCACCATCACTCCTACCACCCCCCCTCCTCACAATCCCCCTCAACCCACCCACTCAATCTCAGGCAGAGGGAGGGGATGGTCTTTGGTGAGGACAACATTTCCCCCCCCACATCCTTAATTGCCCCTCAATTGAGTGGCTTACTCTGTCAATTTCAGGGGATGGTTAAGACTCAACCATATTTGAGTGGATCTGGAGTCACATGTAGGCCAGACCAGCTAAAGGTGGCAGATCTTCTTCCCTAAGGTGAACCAGATGGATTTTTATAACAAGCAACGATAGCTTTGTGATAATGCGACCAGCTTTCTATTTCAGATTTTGTCATTGATTCAGTTTCACTAACTGCCTTTGGTGGTAATTGAATCCATGTCCCAAAAGCTCTTTGCATTGTCCAAAAACATTACAATTCCAGCACCATCTCCCTGCAAGAGCGTAATCCTCATCAATGACCCTTTCCCTATGAATTCCAACGATTATTGCAGTGATCCACCCTGGTTGAAATCAGCTCGTCCCAAACCCTCTTGCCCATTTCCTAACTCACTTCCCAAGTCCTATTGAGCCATCGCCTCTGTATTGACCTACACTGGCTTCACATCTAGCTGCACCATAATTTTAAAGTTCTCATATTCGTTCCAAATGGTTTTACTTCCTCCCTATCTCTGTAACCTCCTCCAGCCCAGCCTGTGGGTCTGGAGTCGCATGTAGACCAGATCCAGTAAGACAGCAAATTTTCGTCCCTGAAGGGCATTAGTGATCCAAACATTTTGTTGAACCACCATCAATGATAATTGCTCCAGCTACCATTGCTAAGATTAACGTTAAACTCCAAATTTATTCATTGTATTTTAAATTTCAAAATTGCTCTGGTGGAATTAGAACCCAGGTCCCCAGGAAATTAACCTAAATGTCAGGTTACAATTCCAGAAACATTACTATTATTTCTGCAAGGTTGTGGGTCTGGAGGAGGCTATAGATATGGTGAGATGGTGAGGCCATTCAAAACAAAGATGCACAATTTAAAATAGGTTGGTGGGAACCCAATGTGGGACAATGAGCATGGATGAACAGAATATAGTGAGAGTTAGGAAATAGTTTTGGGTGAGCTCAAGTTTATGAGTATGGAATATGAGAGGCAAGTCAGGAGAGCATTGGAATAGCCAAGTCAGCAGATAACAAAGAGATGGATGAGGGTTTTGGCAACAGATGAGCCGAGGCAAGGAGGACGTGGGTGATGTTACAGAAGTGGAAGTAGGTATTCTTTGTGATATAAAGAGTATGGGATTGGCAGTTTGCCTAGGGTCAAATAAGATGCCAAGACTGAATTTGGTTCCCAGTTGCCAGATTTTTTTCTAAGAGACTGGTTTAAATCAAAACACTAATTTCTGTTTCTATTTGTAAGTATTGTCTCCAAAGCTACAAATTCGCAGCCCACTCCATGGCACTGTTGCACCATCTTTTAGATACTTTGAATGGGAACTCTCCTGTTAATTACACTTTATTGATGCTCTAGGTGTCCCAAGCAAATGTACTTTGTAATTACATTGTTCCTTTGAGAGACATGCTCATCTGGTCAATTTATTGGGCACACCAGAATCTCAAACATTTTCCTATTCCTGAAGAATGTCTTTCCTGAACGATGGACGAAGACAGATGTGAAAAGAATACAGATCTGAAACCATGCTGCTATGAAGAACTTAGCTTGGAATACCAGTTTATTTTGATGGAACTGTTTTTGTCTTACTGTTTCATTGGCATGTTTTATTTGAAGTGGTAAAACTAAACAATCCAAAGATTTCCCCTCAATTCCCAATGAATTTTCTCACTTAATGATCTTTAAAATAAGTGATATTTCATTATTGTGAAATCTTACTTGGGTTAAGAAATCTGGAACTCAATGATTTAGAGAAAACATTTATTTTGTTTTATTCTTTCATGGGATATGGACATTGCTGACCAGGCCAGTATTTATTGCCCATCCCTAATTGTTCTTGGAAAAGTAATGGTGAGCCACCTTCTTGAACCTTTGCAGTCCATACCTTGAAGAAGGGAGTTCTGTGAAGGAACAGCAATATAGTTGCAAGTCAGGGTAGCATGTAACCTTGAGAGCAATCTGCAGATGGTGGTGTTCCTGTGCATCTTGTCCTTTTTGGTGGGAGATGTCATGGGTTTGGAAGGTCCTATCAAAAGAGTTTGGGTGAGTTACTGAAGTGCATTGTGGTGGGGGGAGTGAATATTGAAGGTAGTGGATGGGATGCACGTCAGAGGGTTGCATTATCCTGGATGCCATTGAGATTGTTAGATGTTGTTGGAGCTACACTCAGGCAAGTCGGGGATATTCCATTACATTCCTGCCTTGTGCCTTGTAGATATTGGACAGGGAAACATGAGGTGAGTTACTTGCCACTGATTTTTTTTAAAAAGATCTACTTCCAAGTCAAAATGTTGAGTGACTTGTTTCATAGAATCCCTACAGTGTGGAAACAGGCCCTTCGGTCCAACAAGTCCACACTGATCCTCAGAGTATCCCACCCAGACCCATCCCCCAATAACCCACCTAATCTACACATCCCTGAACTCTTGGGGCAATTTAGCATGGCTGGCCAATCCACCTCTCCTGCACGTCTTTGGACTGTGGGAGGAAACCCATGCAGACGCGAGGAGAATGTGCAAACTCTACACAGACAGTCGCTCGAAGGTGGAATTGAACCTGGGTCCCTGGCGCTGTGAGTTAGTGGTGCTAACCACTGAACCTAAGGGGTACTTGCAAGTGGTGGTGTTCCCTCGTATCTTCTGTAGGCTGTTTTGCTAGAGGCTAGTGGACATGGATTTGAAATTCCAGCCTCTGACCTTCTCCTGTAGCCACCATATTTTTATGGCTAGTGCTGCCCAGTTTAAGGTCAATAACAAACCCCAGGATGTTGATAACAGGGGATTCAATGATTTTAATGCCAATGGGAGATTGTCAGATTTTCACTTATTGACAATGGTCATTTAGTGGTACTTACGTTGTCTTAACCCAAGCTTGAACATTAGCCGGGTCTTGCTGGGTATGGACACAGGCTACCTTGGCATTTAAGGAACTGTGAATGGTGCTGAACATTTTGTAATCGCCAGTCAAATTCCTACCCCTGACCTTACAATTCCCCCTCCGGATTGAGATGAAGTGGCAGTCTTCAATGTAAGCTGAAGTCCTAGAGGGGGATTTAAACCTACAATCTTCCAGGGTTAGAGGTAAGACTGCTACCTCTGAAATAAGGCTGACTTGATGTAATAAAGAAACATTCAACATTCTGGTCAGAGTGTGAGCCATAGAAAGGTATCAGTAATACAGTGACAGAACTATATATAATGATACATTGAGTGACCAGGTAAGCAAAGTTTTGGTCACCCGTCATTTTAACCCTTTGTGGCTCAGTAGCAAATTCTGTCTAATAATCATACCAAGGTACTGAACTGGAGATTAATATTTTTAAGATGACTTCAAATACACTATGTTCCCTTTTAAGGAGCAGTGGGGAAGTGCCAAACAGTCTCACAGACTGATTATCAGACATTTGAAATATATCACAAATTCTTTCTCAATTTTATTACGTTAAAGGTGCTTTATAAATCACAAGTTATTGCTGGTTTATGTGAGACATGCAGACTCAATGATGAAATCATATGTAACATAAACATATGCAATGATATAGAATTCATATAAAGCATGACATTTGGTGCTCGCGTGTAGTATACTTTCTTGGATAGAGCCAATGTGCAGCACATTAATACTCCACTGTCACTGTGTAATTATTCTTGTATAGTATTAAGGATTCAACACTTAACAGACAGATCAACAACATTCATAACATACCATAGAAAGAAATATTCAAGAGAGTTGAATTGAATTAGCTTTATTGTCTCATGTACTCACATGAGTACAATGAAAAGTTTTCAAGTTGCTACTTACAGTGCCATTTGAGGTACAAAGGGACTTAGGTACAAAATCTTAAGTGAAAAGCAGAAAAATAAGGAAAACAAAGTTAAAAACTTAAACATTACGGTCCTTCTTACTAAAAAGTAGAAAAACAAATCCAGTCCTGAAGAAGGATATTACCTCAAACGTTGACTGTTCCTTTCCTCCAAATGCTGCCTGGCCTGCTGTGTTCTTCCAGCCTCCTGTTTGTATACACAGTTAATAGTTCAACACCATAAGCGCCTGACTATGCTGGGCTCACACTCCTCACAAGGGCCTGACCTCCCCCTGTTCCTGCTCCTGCTACTGCCTCAGGGTGCCTGCTCCTGCTCTCGCCACTGACTGCCCCAGACTGCCTGTTCCTGCTTTTGCTGCCAGCTGCCCCAGACTGCCTGGCCCTACGCTCTCGCTAGAGTCCCACTCTGGTAACACTCTTGGCCTCCAGCCATTTTCATGCCCTGGACCTTGAAGGAGCTGTGATGCCACTGAACGCCAGAGTTCTGCCTGGGCACACCAGCCACCTCGTGGTCAACCGCCAAAGCCCCTAGCAGCTGCCATCACTGCCACTGCCTCCATGACCGAGCCCCCTCCAGAAGTTAAGTAAAGAAAAACTGAAAAAAAGGAAAACGTGAGAAAAGAAGGAAGCAAAGTGGTGGGAGCAGATGAGTTCTGGCTCAGGAGCCTTCCTCTGCCATCACCTTCGAGTTACCAATAGAGAATTGTAGAATTAACCACATACAGGGGGTACTCACTCTCTTATGCTTTTACAATAGTGATAGCCATGGCTGCTGCAGGATAATTTCTTCATGAGTTCTATTCTAGTGCTGGCTCGCCTTGATTAGCTGCAAGATTACTCCATGGTCAAAGTAAATGAGAAGTGGGACAGATCTGACAGCAGGTCCTGCAACATTGACTAATGTACAGTAAACAGAATCATAATGAGAGCCTAGATATTGGGAGTCAATTACTGAACAGCCAGTACACGCAGCCATTTCCATAATATCATCTCCATTATATATGCTGTGTACCTAGTTTAGCATATTGAAGTAAAAATTGATTCAGTGCATCGAGCACCAGTTCAAATCTCCATCAACTATTGCGCTAAAGATCTAGCAGTTAATTGAGGTCATGAATTTGATGATGCTATTGGTGTGCTCCTATCCTAAGCTGTCCTAATAATGTCAGACATCATGATCAGAGCCAGTACTTGGCAGCTTTACTGCTGCAATTCTTCATGTTTTCATAGAGTTACTCATTCTTGTTGAACATGTTCCTGGGCGGTTAATCACATAACCTCCCACATTTAACTATCCCCAACAAGTACAACAGTCCTTTACCCCTAACCTCAAATGAATTGGGATGAAAAAATTCTAATAATGATCCTAATGTTCCCATGATCTTTCTCCCAGTTTACTCTAAGCAATTTTGAAGAGATAGTCATTGATTCCTGGGCCGTTCAGGATGACCATGGATAGTTGATTATCCAGTAGGTTGCCACATGCATTGAGCAGACTCCATGGTCTGAAGCTATGAGCCTCCTGCTCCAGGGGAGGCAATGGCCTAGTGGTGTTATTGCTGGACTGTTAATCTAGAGACCTGGATAATATTCTGGGGACATGGGTTCAAATCCTGCCACAGCAATGGTGGAATTTGAATTCAATAACATATCTGGAATTCAAAATCTAATGATGACCATAAGTTGATTGTCAAGGAAAAACCTACCTGGTTCACTAGTGTCCTTTGGGAAGGAAACTGCCATCCTTACCTGGTCTGGCCTACATGTGACTCCAGGCCCCCAGCAATGTGGTTGACTCTGAAATGCCCTCTGGGCAATAAATGCTGCCTAGATGCCCTCATCCTGTTTATGAATAAAAGAAAAAATATGCATTTGGTGAAATACCCCAGAATTTTTGTAATACCCCTATACATATGTTCCACATTCATTAAGGCTACAAGCACATAGATGATTTATGCTGCATATAGGTTACTGAATGTAGCCTGAGCTCTCTACTTGTTATACAGTGTGGGCATTATAAAAGAGGAGCTTTTGCCTAGGTTTGGATGATTGTTCTTTAGATGGCCCCATTCAATAGCATTTTCTGTTAGCATCTTGCAGTTTGTTTATCCACTAATTTTAAATCACTAAGTAACATGTGAAACAGATTGTATGCAACCATTTCTGGCAAATAGCAATAAAATAGGAACAAAGGAACAGGATGAGGCTATTCAGGCCCTTGACACTCTGCCATTCAATTAGATCATGGTTTATTTGTATCTTAAATCTACTTAACTGCCTTAGTTCCATTATCTTAAATCCCTTACGGCACATAAATCTACCTGGCTAAGTTTAGCAATTGTCAATTAATTCCCAGCCTCACCAGCTTCTGGGATAGAGTGTTCCAAATTTCCAATTCCATTTGAGTGAAGAAATGTTTCCCAACATTATTTTAATGAGCAGATCATAATTTAAGATAAAGACCTCTTCTTCTACACTCTTCCGATAAAGGAAGTAATTTGCTCTCTATCTATTTTATTAAATCCTGATATTACCTTAAACATCATGACTAGACTACTGCATACTCAATGGAATGGATACCTTGTCTTTGCGATCTGTTAAATTAACTTGTTTTACCTCAGTAAAATTTTGGTAAAACTACATGGCATCCGCAACAGGGTCAATATATCCTTCCTGAGAAGCAGTGCCCAGAACTCAGAAAATTAGCTCTTACAATATCATTTCCTGCACATGGGGGTGAAATTAGCAATGTTAAAATGTGATTTCATGTCATTTTACGTCTGCTTCAACATCACATGCTGTTGAATCCCAGGCAGTGTGTAATACTGGTGGTCAATTTAATATCTTCAATTTTATATCCTCATTCATGGCCAATTTAATCCTTATAATGACCAGAGCAATTTTCACCTCGACAGTGTCTAAATCATTAATGAATATATCATTGGCAGTTTTTTATATCGATGAATTAATGGAGAGTAATGAGAGCATTTGCTTAGAGATTAAACTGCAAAGTAAATTTAATGGAATCTTAAGAAATCAAATTAAAGTAACTTTCCTGGAGGTAATGGTGCATTTCATATGCTCCAGGGCCCATCTATTGTTGAAGGCCTCAAACATAAGTGCGGGGACGCCACATATCCCATCTCCAGGAACACATGGGTATGGATGTAAACAAGGAAAAGACACATTCACTCAGACCAAACAGCTTCCTTAAGCACTTGCTGCCTGGGCCATTAATGGCTATATTATCCACACTGTCTAGTTACAGCTTTTGGAACAGAGACCTCATTACGTTGAGTCCTAATTTCATTCTTTTGCAGTGAAGCTGTAGAAATCACTGCCTTCCTGTACCCATCATCTGATATTTTACTAGTCTTTGAACTTCAAGATTGGCATCATCAATCACTGTTCTTCGAAGCATCTGAAGGTCCTCCGATGCTTTCAATCTTGCACTTAACCTGAATTGCAATGGCAAATTCTCTAAATAGCTCCTCTAGAATCCAATTATTATTAAATATAAGTGAAGTTTTTTTTTTGCCTTGACCACTCTAACCAAGAACCAATTCCATGTATTGATCACTTATGTGAAGAGGAATTTTGGACATCAAATCCAAATTTGCCTTTTACAAATTTCATCCTGAGTCCCTTTGTTTTCCTCACAACTTAGCTAGAAATAAATTTCCTAATAGGGTTGTATATTTTTTATTAACTTATATACATCAATAAGATTACCTCTTAGATGCCCTCTTCCTCCATAACCCAGCTCTCTACAATTCAGGATTTGTCTTGTAATATTCCTATGCACCAGTGCCGGAAGGTGACTCCTGAAACTCACTGACCAGACCAAACACAATATTTATGTGTGGTCTAATCAGTTTGATTGCAACTTTCTTTAACTTTTACCCATTTAATTCAACATCCTATTTGCTCTGATGAAGAGTCACCGAGACTTCAAACATTAGCTTGCTCCCTCTCCATGGGTGCTACCTGGCCCGCTATGATCTCCAACATTATTTATTTTCACCTTATTTGCTTACCTATTTGCTGCTTTGCTCTGGTTGGACATGCTGAGCAATTCTATCAAAGCTCCTAGATCTTTTTGAACATCACTCTTAGCCGTTTCAATACTATCCACTCAGTACATGTTCCCCATTTTATTTCTCCTCATCTCCAGTACATTACACTTATCTGCTTTAAATCTTATCTGTCACTTATAAATCATATCCGCTCCACTTTGTAATTCATGACCTATCTTTTCCAACCTCGCTTAATTTGGTACAATCTGCAAAGATAACTAATGTGCGTTCAATTTCTGAATACAAATTGTCAAGGTAACAACAATTGTATTCAATCCTTTGCATCTCAAATGAATGCGGCAGAGTAGAGACCACCTTATTTAGCTATGGAGCTCCAGTTGGGAGAATTGTCTGCCTATCCTCATTGCCTGGATTCCTGCCTGAATAAATAGTGAATTGATGCTTGGACACTATACCGTTGTATGGATACCACCTGTGGTGCTATACTTCGACAAGGATTGCTGCCTTCAAAATAGAAAGGGTGAAAATTAGATCAAAGACAAAATCTTCCATTAATTAAAACAGAATAGGTGGAGGTATTGGGCTTCTAATTGCTCTGATAGCTTATTGAAAAAGCACTCAAGGCACAAATAAGGGTTCTCATCCTCTAGCCTTGGAAATTGGCTGGGGCAGAATCTTAATGAACAATGGACAATATTATACCCTCGTTTTAGTACACAACAGTTTTACATCAATGACTTTGCAATCAGCCTGACTACACAATAGAAGAATTGAAAATGTCTTGCTTCATCAAATGAATTCACTGTAGACTCTTCAATGAGAAAAACTATCAACTTGACTTGAATTGAGGCAGCATTATGATCAGTGTGAGTGTGTTACCTTCAGTAGCCATTTCAGTAAGTCCATGGCTAACTGTGAAACATTCTATGACATGTCACGGTAGAATTAGTTTCTGTACAAAGACCGCACATCAATCAGTAAGGAATAAACAACTTACATAAATGGTGCACAAGTGGTGTCTGAGATCCTCCCTTATTTTAAAATTTATAGGCCTGTAATAAAGACTTTTAAAATTAATTTGTGGGATGCAGGTATGTCTGGTTAGACCAACATTTTATTGTCCAGAGGTGGTTAAGAGTAAACCACACTGCTGTGTGTCTGGAATCACGTAAAAGGCAAACCAGGTAAGGACAGCAGATGTCCTTACCTACAGGACATTAGTGAACTAGATGGGTTGTTACATTTTACATGTTTACCATTAGGCTAGCTTCTAATTGCAGATTTTTATCCAAACCGACGTTAACCATCTGCCATGTACCCACATACCCAGATAATTAGCCTGGGGTTCTGGATTACTAATCCACTCACATTACTGCTATGCCACCACCTCCTCATAATGAATTGTGTGCCTAAGAGATAGGAGCAGAAACAGACTGTATGACCTCCAACCTGCTCTAACTCTCAGAATGATCAAGGCAGATTTGGCTTCATTTCCAATTTCCTGTTCTCTCCCCATATCCATTGACTGAGAGATCAAATACCTGTTTATCCATCCTTAAAATATTATTAATATTGGAGCATCCACAACTCCCTGGCGTAGACAATTCCAACGATTCGCAATCTTTTGAATGAAGACATTTCAACTTATCTCAGTCCTAATATTAACCCTTTATCCTGAGGACTGTACCACTGTGTTTTAGATTATCAAGCCAATGGAGATAACCTGCCAGTATCTACTCTCTCAAACAACTTCAGAATCTTTATAGTTCATTGGTATCACCTCTCATTCTTCTAAACTTGAGAGAATATCAGCAAAATTTACTCAGTTTTTCATAGTAGACCAACCCTTTCATCTCAGGAACCAATCTAGTGAACCTTGGCTGTACCACATCCAATGTAAGTATATTCTTCCCAAATATATTTTTACCACAATGGGTCAGAACCCCAAAATACTACAGGCATTTTGAACTCTTACTTCCAAACTGTATTTTTAAGAAGTGGATAGAGAGATAAGGTGAATAGTAAGGCTTTTTCCCTGATGGTGGGTAAGTTCAAAACTAGGGGGCGCATTTTTAAGGTGATGGGAGAATAGACATGAGGGGCAACTTTTTTAACAGATTGTGGTTTGTACGTGGAATGAACTGCCAGAGGAAGTGATGGATGCAGATATGGTTACAACATTTAAAAGACATTTGGATAATGACATGAATAGGAAAGGTAAACACAGGCAAGAGGGACTAGTTTGTTGTGGCAACATGGTTGGTGTGGACTGGTTCTCTGAAGAGTCTGTTTCCATGCTGTATTACTGTATGACTCTATGACTATATGACAAAATAACAGCAGATGTAAATTCAGAGGCAGGCTGGCAAAAAATTCTGTGTGGGACCGATGGAATCTAGCACCTAAAAGTGTCAAAGAACATTCAAACAGATTGGATTGTAATCTCCTGAAATTGCAAAAACAAACAGGTGCTGCCAAAGAGGTAGTAAGAACTGCTGATGCTGGAGTCAGAGATAACACAGTATGGAGCTGAAGGAACGCAGCAGGCCGGGCAGCATCAGAGGAGCAGAAAAGTTGACGTTTTGGGTCGGGACCCTTTTTCAGAAATCTCTTGACAAACTCCTGCTTAGCAGGAAGCCACACCCTGTGGATTATATCCAAAACTGTGGAAACACTTTGTGTTTTATATCCTTCGAAGAATACACAAAGACATGGGTTAAAAAGCCAGTTTCAGCTTTACTGGTGAGTGCTTCTGAGACTGAATGGTGTTATGTGGTCCAGCCCAGGTTTGAGTGTTAGCAAACTGTGAAGGTCACAGTCAGAGAACTATGTGCTGGTCATCACTGTCCTGCAAGATTCTCTCTTACTCTCTCAACCAGCTGGCAGCCAGACAAAAGGGGAACTGAGCAACTAAATGACTCTCTTTCACCCTAAATGCTGGAATTCAACCACAGTCAAAATGAATCCAAAAGTCAGAATCTCAATCAATCTGCAACACTAAGGTTTGTGAAACTGACTGACCAAATACAAACATCGACACTGCCAGTAATGTCCACTGCAATGGCTGCATTGTCTGATTATCTGCTGTTCATGAGCAATTCAGAGACTGATTCATTTATCCGTGTTTTTCATAATCTATTAGCGTATGTGTTGTGTCAATATTCCTTCTCACTTACAGTGATGAATAAACTTAAGAATGTTAATTCAAGAAACAAAAACAGAAATTGTAATAAAAGCTCAGCAGGTCTGGCAGCATCTGGGCAGAGAAATAACTCTGGTTTCTCTCTGATGCTGCCGGAACTGTTGAGCTTTTACAGTAATTTCTGTTTCTGTTTCTGATTTCCAGCATCCACAGTTATTTTGATTTTTGTTAATTCAAAAAACCCTGGCCAAAGTGGCTCATTCTGTGAAGCATAAATCCATCTTGACTGGGGAAAAGGTATCCACAAGGGAAGGGACCCTTTTTAAATGAACCTTGTTTCTTAAATAATTGACTAAAGAAGGGGAACCCATTCATGTCTCCTCACCCTGGAGCTGAACAGTTTGGGCCATCCCATCTGGAACCATACTAAATTGGGGAATTTCACTCCTGTTCTGCTCAGAACAATCTGGAGACCAAATGTATACACAGTACTCCAGGTGTGATCTCACCAAAGCTCCGTACAACTGTATGTAAGACTTCTTTATTCCTGTATTCCAACCGCCTTGTAATAGAGGTCAACATGCTATTTGGCTTTCTTATTGCTTGCTGTACCTATGTGCTAAAATTCTGAATCTCATGCGCGAGTATACACAATTCTCTCTGAACATTAATAATTACAAGTTTCGTACCTGTTACAAAAAGGCTGTTTCAGAGGAATGCCACCTCTAAATGGCACAAAAAGTGTGCAGGCCCAGAAACTCCACCTGCCATTGCTACATCACTCCAAGTGACAGATGCAGCTGTCTTCTAGATAGTCTATTAAAGCAACCCATGGAGATTCAGTGAAGTGGTGGAGGAGAGTGATCAGGAGTCCTCGTTAAAGTATATAAAAAAAACATTTTCCAACACCTTTCAGTTCTGAAGAAAGATCATAACAGACTCAAAGTGTTAACTCTGTTTCTCTTTCAACAGATGCTGCCACATCTGCTGAGTTTCTCCAGCACTCTCTGTGTTTGTGGCCTATACCTACTTTTCTTAATCTTTCTGTTTTAGAACAAGAGTGTTACATTGGCAATATTCCAACACTCAGGACTTTGCCAAAATCTAAGGATTCTTGGAAGATTATTACTAGGGCCATCCACTATCTCCATAATTACTTCCTTGAATATCCTAGGACGCATTCCATCAGATCCAGGGGACTTTTAGCCTCAATCATTCTGGCTTAGGGATGTTTGTCACTAGGAACTAAAGTCACTAGGCCCATTTGTGCACATGGTCATCTTTGTGTTCATGCCAACTACTCCATTTAAAAATATGCTGCTTTTCTAACCAAGTGAATAATCTCACAGAGCCCACAATATACTCTATCTGCCATTTTTCGCCTACTGATGATTTAACCTTTCCATATCCCTTTTCAGCCTCTCAGTGACATTTTCACATTTTGTATCATCAACAGATTTAGATACAAAACTGTCTATCTTTTTGTTGAAGTCTCTAATACAGATTGTAACTAGCCTGTCATTGATCCTTTTGGTACTCAGTAGTTATGGCCTGCCAAATTGAAAATGACCCACTTATACTCACTCACTACTTCATGGCAGTTAGCCAGTCCTCTATATCTGTGCTAATATTACACCAACATTCATGAACCCTTATCCTTTGTATTCATCTTACGTGTGGTACTTTATCAAATAACTTGTGGGAATTCAGGTATAATACATCCACTGGTTCCCTGAGAGGTACCGTCTCAGTTACTCCCTCAAAAATGCTAATAAATTTGTCAAAAATCGTGATCTGATACATCTTTTTACATAGTCCACACAGTGTTTCCAATGAATTTCCAGTTAAGGCAGAGTATGATGGAGGGTAAAGTTCCCATTGCCTTGCCTCATCCGTAACTACCAGGTAAGATACAGTACAGACTGAATACAAGCCCCTAATTCCTCACTCCATTATGATTGACAATAACTTGCCTTATATATGTCCTTTAACATAGAAAAATATTCCAAAGCACTCACAGAACCATATCTAAACCTACTTAACACTGAGCCACATAAGAAGATATTAGGACAGACAGAAAAAGCTCAGTCCAAAGGGATGGTAGTGAGGGGAAATTCACAGGAGGAGCGAGAGTTAATGAGGTGGTGAGAAGAAGAGTTGGAATTCCAGAGTTTGGGGCCCAGACAGCACAACCATCGATGGTGGGTCTGAAGGCACAAGGGTCAGAGTGGAGGTGTCCAGAGTTCCTAGATAGTTGCAAAGCTGGTGGAGGTTCTGGAGATAGAGAGGAGTGAAGCCATGGAAAATTAACTTAGAGCTCAGTATAAATAATTAAGGGCCTGTTACTTGCTCTGTCCTGTTAGAAGAGGCAGCAGAACGGAATCCTTTATTGTCAGTCCATCAACATATTTTCTTAATAAATCAAACTACACACAGACTGATCTTACTAAAGTATGATTATATTAAGTCAAGTTCTGCCGTTTCAATGTCACATAAACTCTCTGAACCTGACTCCACAAGCCATTATGTTTAAACAGGCATTCGTCTGAAACATAGCATGCAGGGTGAAAGGTTATCTAAAAATGCCAAGGATGCAGAGTGCTGTTGAAGTTAACAATTATTTTTATAAACCTATATCATTTGGACACTTTCAAAGTAATTAACAAAACTTATACCAAAGAATTCTCCTCCTGAAATGCTGATTTTGAGTCTTAAGAGAAATGGCTTGGAATACTCTTAGTGCAGTGATGAGAAGTTTAAGGTTAAATTTTAAAATCCCTTCCACTTTTCAACTTTTATTTGGTTGATTGTTAATAACTATAGGATGTACAGCAGGGGCGTAAGCATAAACAAATTGTCTACGGTCATAACTTTATTTTTTTAAGGAGATTGATGACTTGCCAAGTTTTATATACAGGTATTGTTCCTCAAATCGAGCTAGCCAAAATCCGACAGTATCTAAAAACTGGACATTTCTACAATATTCCTGCATGAATTTTAGTTTAGTTAGTTTTTGTTTTTAAAATTACCTGGACAATTTGTGCAGGCACCGGTATTGGAATGAGGTGGACAAAGTCAAAAATTACACAACACCAGATTATAGTCTAACAGGTTTATTTGAAATCACAAGCTTTCGGAGTGTAGCCCCTTCGTCAGGTGAAAAGTGAGGAGAGGCACACAGGCACGGAATTTATAATCAGAAAGATCATACAAATGGTGTGAGTGGAGCGCCAAATAACAAGTCTCTGCAAGTGATCCCAGTGTTAGACGGTGTGAGTGACGTGTCAACAGCTGAATGTCAAGCAAAGGGATGGCCTATAATCTGATTTAATGAGGCAGAGAGAATAATTACAGAAAATTAAAAATAAGGTGGTGCTGAAGACAAACCAAATGACTGGAATACCACGATAGGTATAAGAGTCACATGCCGAGGGTCTAAGCAAAAGAACAAGTAATCCGAAGCTGTACAAACTAATAAAGGTAGAGAGATCATAACAAGTTAGCGAGGTGATGGTGAGAAAACAGGGCAGTAAGGCAGATTTTACAGATACAGAACAGTGTAGTGGGGTCACATGCAGTGAGACATGAATCCAAGATCACGGTTGAGGCCGTCTTCATAAGTACATAACTTGGTTATCAGTTTCTGGTCAGTGATTCAAAGGCTGCCTTGGAGGACGCTTACCCGAAGATCAGAGGCTGAATGTCTTTGATCGCTGAAGTGTTCCCTGGCTGGGAGGGAACATTCCAGTCCGGTGATTGTTGTGCAGTGTCTATTCATCCATTGTCGTAGCGTCTGCATGGTCTCACCAATATACCATGCCTCGGGGCATCCTTGCCTGCAGCGTATGAGGTAGACAACATTGGTCAAGTCACATGAGTGTCTGCCGTGTATGTGGTGGGTGGTGTTCCCACATGTGATGGTAGTATCCATGTCGATGATCTGACATGTCTTGCAGGGGTTGCCATGGCAGGGTTGTGTGATGTTGTGGTTGGTGTTGCCCTGAAGGCTGAGTAGTTTGCCGCGAACGATGGTCTGTTTATGGTTTGGTGGTTGTTTGAAGGTGAGAAGTGGAGGTGTAGGGATGATCTCGGTGAGATGCTCATTGTCATCGATGACATATTGAAGGCTGTGAAGAACATGGCGTAGTCTCTCCACTCTGGGGAAGTACATGACGATGAAGGGTACTCTTATCGATCATATCCTGCGATTGTCTCCTGAGGAAGTCGTTGTGGCTTTTTGCTGTGCCATGTAGGAACTGGCGATCAATGAGTTGAGCATCATTTCCTGTTCTTATGAGGGCGTCTTTCAGCATCTTGGGGTGTCCATTGCATTCCTCCTTATCTGAGCAGATCCTGTGTATGCGCAGGACTTATCTGTAGGTGATGGCTTCTTTGACATTTAGGGTGGAAGCTAGAGAAGTGCAGCATCATGACGTTATCTGTGGGCTTGCAGTGGACTGAGGCACCATTTACACGGCAGATACTCATGTGACTCGGCCAAAGTTGTCTACCTCATACACTTCAGGCAAGACCATGCAGACGCTACGACATGGACACCGTGTAACAACCGCCAGACAGGGATGTTTCTTCACAGTGGGGGAACACTTCAGCGGTCAAGGACATTCAGCCTTTGATCTTCGGGTAACCTTCCTCCAAGATACACAACAATGCAGAATCAGTGAGCAGAAACTGATAGCCAAGTTATGTACTCATGAAGACGGCCTCAACCATGATCTTAGGTTCATGTCTCACTGCATGTGACCCCACTACACTGTTCTGTATCTGTAAAATCTTTCTTACTGTACTGTTTTGACACCATCACCTTGATAACTTGTTATGATCTCTCTACCTTTATTAGTCTGTACAGTTTTGGATTATTGGTTACTTTGGTTAGACCCTCGGCATGTGATCCTTTTATATATCATGTTATTCCAGTCATTTGGTTTGTCTCCAGCAACACCTTATTTTTAATTTTTTGTAATTATTCTCTCTGCCTCATTTAATCAGACTATAGGTCATCCCTTTGCTTCATATTCAGCTGTTGATGTTTTACTCGCACCATCTGACACTCTTGATCACCTGCAAAGTCTTATTATTTGGCCCGCAGACACTCCACTCACACCATTTGTATGATCTTTTGATCGCTCTGATTATAAATTCTGTGCCTGTGTGTCTCATTTCACCTGACAAAGGGACAGCGTTACAAAAGCTTGTGATTTCAAAAAAAACCTGTTGGACTACAACCTGGTGTTGTGTGACTTCTGCCCTTATCCACCCGAGTCCAACACCGGCACCTCCACATTATGCATTTTCTAGTTAGGTAACTGCCAAACTATGCCAAACTTATTGGAAGTAAAGTGCACTTATACCAACCAATCCTTGTCACAGGACAAAGGAAGATTTGTTTTATATATGAACAGGGTTTTGCATTCAGCATCTCACTTACTTTGTGGCTGTATTCCATTTTCATCAAGAGCAAGATTTTCACATGAATCACTTTTATTTTGCTAACAATGAAACATTTTTCTGTGCTGCAGATTTTGAACAGTCAATGGGGTAAGGTTGTCACAACCCTACAATAGGTCTGCTCTCTCATTAGAGAGAGCTGTCTGGCAATGGTTTAAACTAAGTATCAACAAATCCCGTGCAAGGGGAGAGGATGAGAAGATGCCTCCCTCATGCTTACCTCAGCTGGTGCAGGAATTGAATCCACACTGTTGGTGTCTCTTGGCATTGCAAACCAGCTGTCTAGCAAACTGACCTTCATCTATATATGATGCAGGTAGAGATCTAGATCTTGAAAACCCTCCAACCTTGAGTAAGAACTCTAGAGGGTGGTGTTGCATAGCTGGTAGAAACTGCTTCAGAGATAAAAGGTACTGCAGATGCTGGAGAATCCGAGATAACAAGCATGGGGCTGGATGAACACAGCAGGTCAGGTTTAGGCCCGAAACGTCAAGTTTTCCTGCTCCTATGATGCTGCTTGACCTGCTGTGTTCATCCAGCCCCATGCTTGTTATCATGGTAGAAACTGCTGTTACTTTTGGCGCTGTGATAATTTCAGCCTCCACTTATAGTGCCATCTAGAGGATGAACATTTCAACTGATAGCCAGTATCCTGAGCTGATGGAGTGGAACAGATATCTTTCTTGTGGTGAAGCTTTTGGAGAGAGGTGCTGCCTCACATGATCATCACAGAACAACTGTGCATGGGGAAAGCTATTCTGTACAGGTTGGAGTGGGACTGGGAAGTAGAAGGGTCCGCTAGCAACAGAACAGTCAGGTGTAGGAGATAGCAAGAACTGCAGATGCTGGAGTCCGAGATAACACAGTGTGGAGCTGGAGGAACACAGCAGGCCAGGTGGCATAAGAGGAGCAGGAGAGTTGACGTTTCGGGTTTCCACCCTTCATCAGCTGTAGGATTGAAGAAGAGGAAGGATGGGAGGGAAGAGGGAAATTAATTGGTAAGGTGGTAAAGTGAACGGATTAGAAGTTGGTCATTTTCTGGAGGCGGACAGGTCACCCTTGAAATACACCACCAGTTTTAGTCCTTAAACTGTTGTGTTTCTCTCATTCAGATTTATATGGTTTGTGAAGTAATGATTGGATGTACCCTTAGTATGGAGAATGAAACCAGTAAAACAGCTGTTTTTCATGCTATAGGCTTATAAATAAGAAAATGTGAGACCATGAATATAAAATTCAATATTAAATTCAGGAGCAACTTCATTATCCAGACATTGATCAGAATGTGAAATTCATTACCGCGAGTGATTTAAGCATTGATTTGTTTAAGGAAATGTTGAATGCATGAGGGAGACAGAAATGACCGATTATGAAAATTGGGCTAAATGAAGGGAGGCGAGAGGAAGTTCACGAGGGGTATAAAAATCGACACCAAGTAGTTGGACTGATTTGCAATTTCTGTACTGTAAACTATATGAAATTCTATGTAATCAGAATTGATCACGTTGTCTGCATTTTGAGTCTATTGGATTTTTTTTAACGATACTGGTCAACCTTTACCAATCCAAAAGTAAGTGTGGCACTCTTCCCTCTTTGTAGAAAGTCCCCAGAGTTCATTCTTCTTGGCTCACA
Source organism: Ginglymostoma cirratum (assembly GCA_024137785.1). Classification (NCBI taxonomy): domain Eukaryota; kingdom Metazoa; phylum Chordata; class Chondrichthyes; order Orectolobiformes; family Ginglymostomatidae; genus Ginglymostoma; species Ginglymostoma cirratum. The sequence continues at coordinate 29,755,650 of JAHRHZ010000042.1, read as the reverse complement.
TCACCTCTCTATCCTTCATTCTATTCCGGATTTACTGGAAATCATAGATTGGCTACAGCACAGAACATATGAAATAAGAGTTTAAGTAGGCCATTCAGCCTGTCAAGTTTGTTCCACTATTTAATTAGAACATGCGTGATCAGATCATGTTTCAAATTCATACTCTCGTCTACATCCAAGGACCTTTGACTCCCTTGCTAACAAGAATCTATCTACCACTGCCTTAAAAATACTCAGTGACCTGCCTCCACCACCAACTGGGGCAGAGGTTTCCAAAAGAAACGGATCATTTCATCTGTCATGTCCATGCTGCATTTTTGGAAGGGCAACTCGCCTCGTCCCGAACCTTTGATAACAAGCGTGGGGCTAGATGAACACAGCAGGTCAAGCAGCATCATAGGAGCAGGAAAACTTGACGTTTCGGGCCTAAACCCTTCATCAGAAATGGGGGAGGGGAAGAGGGTTCTGAAATAAATAGGGAGAGAGGGGAGGCGGATAGAGGATGGATAGAGGAGAGGATAGGTGGAGAGGAGGCAGACAAGTCGAAGAGGCAGGGATGGAGCCAGTAAAGGTGAGTGTAGGTGGGGGGGTAGGGAGGAGATAGGTCAGTCTAGGGAGGACGGACAGGTCAAGGGGGCGGGATGAGGTTAGTAGATAGGAGATGGGGGTGTGGCTTGAGGTGAGAGGTAGAACAGGTTAGGGAGGTGGAGATGAGCTGGGCTGGTTTTGGGATACGGTTGGGGGAGGGGAGATTTTGAAGCTTGTGAAATCCACATTGATGCCATTGGGCTGCAGGGTTCCCAGGCTGAATATGATTTGCTGTTCTTGCATCCTTCGGGTGGCATCACTGTGGCATTGCAGGAGGCCCAGGATGGACATGTCATCTGAGGAATGGGAGGGGGAGTTGAAATGGTTCGCGACTGGGAGGTGCAGTTGTTTGTTGCGAACTGAGCGCAGGTGTTCTGCAAAGCGGTCCCCAAGCCTCCGCTTGGTTTCCCCGATGTAGAGGAAGCCACAACGGGTACAGCGGATGCAGTATACCACTTTGGCAGATGTGCAGGTGAACATCTGCCTGATGTGGAAAGTCTTCTTGGGGCCTGGGATTGGGGTGAAGGAGGAGGTGTGGGGGCAGGTGTAGCACTTCCTGCGGTTACAAGGAAAAGTGCCGGGTGTGGTGGGACTGGAGGGGAGTGTGGAGCGGACGAGGGAGTCACGGAGGGAGTGGTCCCTCCGGAAGGCAGATAAGGGTGGGGAGGAAAAAATGTCTTTGGTGGTGGGGTTTGATTGCAGATGGCGGAAGTGTCGGAGGATGATGCGTTGGATCCGGAGGTTGGTGGGGTGGTATGTGAGGACGAGGGGGATTCTTTTTTGGTTATTATTGCGGGGACGGGGCGTGATGCTTGTTATCTCAGATTCTCCAGCATCTGCAGTACCTTTTATCTCTAGTCCCAAACCTTTGTCTTTTTCCCAGAACCCTGGACTTTTCTTTGTCTTGAGACAATCTTTCACTCTTCTTTTGAAAACTACAATTGACTCTTCACAATCTCGTGCACTACATTCCAGTTCATAAACACTTGTTGCATTTTCTCATTTTACCTGAAATAGCTGTCATTTCCACCAATGTGTCCAGACACCCTCATAATTTTGAACACACCTTTTCTTCTCTGCCTTTCTCTTCTCTAGGGATAACAGTGTCACGTCTCCAATTTATTGATTTAACCGAAATCCCTTCTCCCATGTACCCATTCTCATGAATGTTTTCCGCAGCCTCTTTAATGCATTCCTTTTTTTTTGAAAATGTGATTCCTAGAATTGGATGCAGTATTCCAGATGAGGCTGACCAGCATTTTATACAGATCTATCATAACTTGCTTGCTGTTGTATTTTATACTTCCATTTATAAAGTCTAGGATACCATACGCTTTATTAACTACTTTCTTAACCTGCAATGACTTATGCTCATATGCACCCAGGCACCTCTGTTCCTTCTTTAGAATCCTTTATTTTAAATTGACTCCCTTCATCTACTTACTAAAATGTATCAATTCACTCAAAAGGAGCAGTTGACCAATTCCAAACCTCTGTTAGCTGGAATTACAAGCCAGTCTGGTGAAGAATAATTTTCTGGCAGGGTTTACTCATACATATTTTTGAAATTGTGATTAACTGTTGTGTTATAAAGAAGAATGTGAACATTGGCCTTCTATTTGTTAACCGCTTCAGAAACAGTACATTTTTTTCTTTATCTACATAAGTACAGATACCATACTCTCAAATAGCTCATTAGCTGTGAAACATATTGGGATAGCCTGAGAATGTGAAAGGTGCTGTGTAAATGCAAATTGTTTTTCCTCAATGAACCATCCTTTTTGCACAATTTAAGTGTTTCTTACTTCCTTGAGTTGAGAATTACTTTGAATCCCATGTTGTGAGACATGTTTGGAATAATGTGTGAGTCACAAATCTTTTATTCCATCCAACTACCTAACAGTCCACATTCAGTCTATTCAGATAAATCCCCAATGATTCCAGTGCACTTACCACACTTGCTTATTGTCCAACTATCTTTGAGGCAAACAGAGTTCTTTATCCATGAGCCAAAGGTTCATTGTTTCCTGAATCTTTTCTGATAACGTATTTTGTGAATGTTATTGAATTCTCCATTGACTTCCTGTGGTTTCTACATTGCTCTGCTTACGAAGCACATTTTGCAATCCCATTGAGAGTCTAATTTTCTCTGAATAAAGCTAAATTGCCTGCATGTAAAAGCCTTAGTGTGAGGAATGGGGTCTTAATCTATGAATGCAGATATCTTCCTTATAATTTCTGTCCATTTGACTTCCTGGTTGTTGTTTAATCTATCAAAGCATTAGAAAACAAACCATAAGGTTTTGGTCAAAGACATACAGAGGCTAATACTGTCCTGGAGAAACTGCCACCCCCTCCCCAAAGTTTTTCTGATGTTTCAAGTTAGGAGATGCATGTTAGGCTATACAAGTTGAAAATGCAGGGTCTCCTCACAAACCACAGGATGGGGGTATATGGCGTTGAGTTTGAATTATTACAGGTTCTCTGTATTAACTGGCCTCTTGCTTTGTTCATTCCTAGTGAGCAGTTTTCGAAGCATTACACTAATGAGCTGCATGAAGAACATTGCTGGGTTATGTGTCCGTCAGAGGCTGGGGTTGTGATAATCAAGGAATGTAACATAGCCAGTGTGAGATGTATTGAATGAAAAGCAAAATCAGTCATCTTTCATTCTGTTTTGTGATTGAGCTGAATTCTGTAGCATCTCTGATTGACAATAATTGTCTCCCACCTTTGACCAGGCAAAGTTTACATGGCCATGTAAAGTAGGTGTCAAGTATGACTCTGTGGCAACACTGTACCTATGGTACCTGTCCTCACAAAGTTTAAGACAAAGTTATTTGTATCTTACTCAGTTTAAAACTAAGTTACCTGTGCCTTACAAAGTTTATGAGTTCAGGTCCCATTGCTAGGACCAGATCACCAGATCTAGCCTGGCAAACCAGGTGGTGGAGGGAATGCCACACTGACAGAGGTGCTGTGGTTGAGTGAGATGTTACAGCCAGCTGTGTGGCTGGAATGTGAATTATTCCACAACAGTCATAGATCACAGAATCCCTACCGTGTGGAAACAAGCCCTTTGGCCCAACAAGTCCACACCGACTCTCAGAGCATCCCACCCAAATACATCCCCTATAGCCCACGTGATCTACACATCCTTGAAAACCATGGGCAATTTAACACTGCCAATCCACCCAGCCTGCACATCTTTGGACTGTGGGAGGAAACAGAAGCACCCGAAGAAAACCCATGCAGACACAAAGAGAATGTGCAAACTTCGCACAGTTGCCCGAAGGAGGAATTGAACCTGGGTTCCTGGTGCTGTGAGGCAGCAGTGCTAACCACTGAGCCACAATGCCACCCTTTTTCTTTGAAAGACACTTATTTTTCAATCTTTCAAAGAGGAACGGGAAAGTGCTTGCCACTGAGCAAGATTCATTCATCAACTACAACAATTTTTCTTATTGATTCACCGGGTGAGTGCATCACTGGCTCGGCCAGCATTTAACGCCTGTCCCTAATTGGCCAGTGGGCAGTTAAGAATCAATTACATTGCTGTGGGTCTGGATTCTGGAGTCACAGGCCAGGTGAGCATGGCTGTTTCCTTCCCTAAAGGACATTCTTGAACCAGGGCATTTTTCCTGACAATCATCAATGGTTTCATGATCATTGTTAAACTGTTCATTCACACCCATTTATTGAATTCAAATTCCACCATCTGCCGTGGCAGGATTCAAACCCAGGTCCCCAGAACATTACCTTGATCTCTGGATTAACAGTCCAGAGATAATGCCACTAAGCCATCATCTCCCCCTTGTTCAGTCATCATCACTATCTGTATAATATGTAATGCTGTATGTAATATGTAATGATCATGAGTTTTAAAGCTGATACAAGGGAAAAGGAGAAGGTTTTGAAAAACATTGAGAGGTGACAGAGGGGGAAATTGGGCAAACATGATGGTACAAGACCATCTCAGTTTCGGATGTTTTTGACAACATTGAATTTAGTCCCTGTTTTAATTTGTTGACTCTTTCTCCAGTCACAGTACACATGTAGTTAAATAAACTGCAGTAATGCCTTTAATCCTGCAATTATTTGAATAAAGTGTTACCATTCTTAACAGATAGCTTAAGCTAATAATCCTTTTATCACCTTAAGTCACTAACACTCCCTCACAAGGTGAATAATGTTGTGACTTTACCTCTATGACCATGAGAATAATTATTTTAAAACCTGCCTGGTACCATGATTGCTGTCAAATGCTTGGTCAAACATACAATGTTATAACAGGATAAACTTTGGGGGTGGGAAATGTTTGTTTCAGACATTTAAAATAATAAAGGGAAGAGACTATGTCCACGTTGATATATTGGGCAGAATCTTGTGGAGATGTTGAGGATCTCAGACATTGGCTGGAGAATTGGCACGAGCACTGCACCACATGATCTGGGGAAACTTCCAGTTTCACTCAGGCACTTGACAAGCCAACAGAGCAAATCTTAAACAAAAACAGAAGTTGTTGGAAGCTCAGCAAGTCTGGCAGTATCTGTGAAGCAAAAAATCAGAGTTAACATTTCGCGTCCAAGACCCTTCCTCAGAACGGTTCTGGGTCACTGGACCTGAAGCGTTAACTCTGATCTTTTCTCTTCACAGATGCTGCCAGACCTGTTGAGCTTCTCCAGCAACTTCTGTTTTTGTTCCTGTTTTACAGCATCCGCAGTTCTTTCGGTTTTTAACAGGGCAGATCTTCCCTGGGATCCAGGGACCCCTGCGGAGTGGAAACCCCACCCACAGAGAGCTTCTGACCAATCAGAGATCAGCTGTGCCAATGGGCTGATGGATGCTGCTGCTGGAATGACACTACCTGAGGACTCAGATTGTTGTTAGCTCCCAGACCACGGGGTGGGGGGGGGCTGGGGTGGGGGTGGGGGGTGCGATGGTGAGATCATAAAATCCCTACTGTGTGGAAGTACGTGGGCACATGAAGTCCACACTGACCCTCCAAATAGCATCCCACCCAAATCCACCCCCCCCTTCCCTATCCGTAACCCACCTAGCCTGCACATCCCTGGACACTGTGGACAATTTAGCATGGCCAATGGAGATGGAGGAAGTGTTTGTCTCTCTGGATCCTCTCCTCGCACCCAGGTGCCAGATCCTATTATCAGGCACCAAGTGCCTTTAAATAAAGGACCTGCATAGTTTAGCTTATTGTACCTCTAGTGTGCCACAGGTTGGTGGGACAGGGTCCTTACATGGGCGTTAACTGTGGTGATAGATGGTGATCAGGAAGGCTACCCATGGCTGTTCCCATAATTGGGGTGTAAGCAAGAAGGTCGCATGTCACCCATGTGCCAACCCCATTGTTAGGTTCGTTTTTGGAGACCCTCGCGGACTTGATGCAATAACAAGACGCTGACCCGTTTAGAAAAACATAAATCCTTTATTACAAAGCAAGTACAAGCTGTGGAGGATCACTGTACTCAACCCGGCACAGAGTGCAGAGTCTTGTAAGTGATTCCCTCCGAGCAGCGGACAGTCCCCGCTTTTTATATCTTATCGAGTGCATAATACATAAAGCAATTTTACATCTCACAATGGCATGTTACATGAAACAATCACTACATTGGACAATGACATGATAACGCAAACAATCACTACATCGAAAACATAAAGAAAGCAGGATACAGTATCGATCGTTCTCAAAGTGATTGCTAACGGCAGGAGGCGATTTCAAGTTGCCCAAGTGACAGAATGTAATCTCAAGGTGCCAAAGTGTCTGGCTTGAACAAAGGTCAGTGTCCTGGCCCCTTTAGCAGAAACAGAAGTTACATTCTTTACAGGATTTCAGAAGTCCCACACCTTTACAAACGTTGCCACTTAATCTTATTTGAGACAGCTTCCACATACCCCCGTGCAGGAAAATAAAGATTTACAAAGTTTATACCTAATTCTATTCAGGCAGGAAGCTTAAGGCAGTGATAAAAGGTACTGCAGATGCTGGAGAATCTGAGATAACAAGGTGTAGAGCTGGATGAACACAGCAGGCCAAGCAGCATCATAGGAGCAGGAAAGCTTGACGTTTCGGGCCTAGACCCTTCATCAGAAATGGGGGAAGGGAAGAGGGTACTGAAATAAATAGGGAGAGAGGGGGAGGCGGATAGAAGATGGATAGAGGAGAGGATAGGTGGAGAGGAGACAGACAAGTTGAAGGGGCGGGGATGGAGCCAGTAAAGGTGAGTGTAGGTGGGGGGGTAGGGAGGAGATAGGTCAGTCCAGGGAGGACGGACAGGTCAAGGGGGCGGGATGAGGTTAGTAGATAGGAAATTTTTTATAATACAACTGCGCCTCCCTTGTCCGCGGTTTTTATGCATTGCTGAGGCCAGGCGCCAACTCTCTGACACCTCCTCCTACCACCCCCTGGATCATGACCCCACCCCCGAGCACCAAACCATCATCTCCCAAACCATCCACAACCTCATCGCCTCAGGTGACCGCCCACCCACCGCCTCCAACCTCATCGTTCCCCAACCCCGCACCGCCCGCTTCTATCTCCTTCCCAAAATCCACAAACCTGAATGCCCTGGTCAACCCATTGTCTCTGCCTGCTCCTGCCCCACCGAACTCATCTCCACCTACCTAGACTCCATTTTCACCCCCTTGGTCCAGGAACTCCCTCCCTACGTCCGTGAAACCACCCATGCCCTCCACCTCCTCCGGAACTTCCAATTCCCCGGTCCCCAACACCTCATTTTCACTATGGACGTCCAGTCCCTATACACCTGCATTCCCCATGCAGATGGCCTAAAGGCCCTCCGCTTCTTCCTGTCCCGCAGAACTGACCAATCCCCCTCCACCGACACCCTCATCCGCTTAGCCGAACTCGTCCTCACCCTCAACAACTTCTCTTTCAATTCCTCCCACTTCCTACAGACAAAGGGGGTGGCCATGGGTACCCGCATGGGCCCAAGCTATGCCTGCCTCTTTGTAGGTTACGTGGAACAATCCCTCTTCCGTACCTACACTGGCCCTAAACCCCACCTCTTCATCTGTTACATTGATGACTGTATCGGCGCCGCCTCGTGCTCCCACGAGGAGCTCGAACAGTTCATCCACTTCACCAACACCTTCCACCCCAGCCTGAAGTTCACCTGGACCATCTCCAACACTTCTGTCTCCTTCCTGGACCTCTCTGTCTCCATCTCGGGTAACCACCTAGAAACCGATGTCCATTTCAAGCCCACCGACTCCCACCCACCTTCCTGCAAAAATGCCATCCCCTATTCCCAATTCCTTCACCTCCGCCGCATCTCCTCCCAGGATGAGGCATTCCACTCCCGTACATCTCAGTTGTTCTCGTTCTTCAAGGACCGCAACTCCCCCCCTGCAGTGATCGAGAACACCCTCGACTGTGTGTCCCGCATTTCCCGTAACTCATCCCTCACACCCCGTCCCCGCAATAATAACCAAAAAAGAAACCCCTCGTCCTCATGTACCACCCCACCAACCTCCGGATCCAACGCATCATCCTCCAACACTTTCGCCATCTGCAATCTGACCCCGCCACCAAAGACATTTTTCCCTCCCCACCCTTATCTGCTTTCCAGAGGGACCACTCCCTCCGTGACTCCCTTGTCCGCTCCACACTCTCCTCCAGCCCCACCACACCCGGCACATTTCCCTGCAACTGCAGGAAGTGCTACACCTGCCCCCCCACCTCCTCCCTCACCCCAATCCCAGGCCCCAAGAAGACTTTCCACATCAGGCAGATGTTCACCTGCACATCTGCCAATGTGATATACTGCATCCGATGTACCCGTTGTGGCTTCTTCCACATTGGGGAAATCAAGTGGAGGCTTGGGGACCGCTTTGCAGAACACCTGCGCTCAGGTTGCAACAAACAACTGCACCTCCCAGTCGCGAACCATTTCAACTCCCCCTCCCATTCCTCAGACGGCATGTCCATCCTGGGCCTCCTGCAATGCCACAGTGATGCCACCCGAAGTTTGCAGGAACAGCAAATCATATTCAGCCTGGGAACCCTGCAGCCCAATGGCATCAATGTGGATTTCACAAGCTTCAAAATCTCCCCTCCCCCAACCGCATCCCAAAACCAGCCCAGCTTATCTCCGCCTCCCTAACCTGTCCTTCCTCTCACCGATCCCCTCCCCCCACCTCAAGCCCCACCCCCATCTCCTATCTACTAACCTCATCCCACCCCCTTGACCTGTCCGTCCTCCCTGGACTGACCTATCTCTTCCCTACCCCCCACCTACACTCACCTTTACTGGCTCCATCCCCGCCCCTTCGACTTGTCTGCCTCCTCTCCACCTATCCTCTCCTCTATCCATCTTCTGTCCACCTCCCCCCGCTCCCTATTTATTTCAGAACTCTCTTCCCCTCCCCCATTTCTGATGAAGGGTCTAGGCCCGAAACGTCAAGCTTTCCTGCTCCTATGATGCTGCTTGGCCTGCTGTGTTCATCCAGCTCCACACCTTGTTAGCTTAAGGCAGTGTCTTTTCTACTTATGTATTGGAAGATAAGGATTTACAAAGTCTTACACCTAATTCTAGTCGGGCAGGAAGTTTTAAGGCAGAGCCTGCATACCTCTGTGTAAGCAGATAAAGAGCATTAATTTATAGAGAATATAGAAATCAATGGGATGTTATCCCAATAACATCTCGCCATCACCCCAACCTGGTTAAATGTACCTCCTGAACCCCCTCCCCAACCCCACTATAATGCATACTATGGGGCAGAGCGCAATATTCTGATCATTTTTTTAGTTTGATGGGTTAGGGGAGAAAGGGAATGGGTATGGGTGGGAGGCAGTGTTAGTTTAGTCATACGTTTTTATTTATTCATTCGTTCATTTACAGGATGAGGGCATCACTCATTAGGCCAACATTTATTGCCCATCCAAGAGGGCAGTTTAGAGTCAACCACATTGCTGTGGGTCCGGAGTCACATGCAGTCCAGACTAGGTAAGGATGGCAGTTTCATTCCCCAAAAGACATTAGTGAACCAAATAGGTTTTCCTGACAATTGGCAATGTATTCATGGTCATCATTGCAGATTTTTAGGTTCAGGTTTTAGATTCCAGATTTTTATTGAATTCAAATTTCACCGTCTGTCATGATGGGATTCAAACCCAGATCCCTACAGCATTACCTGGGTCTCTCGATTAGCAGGTCCAGTAATAATACCACTAGACTGTCACCTCCCGTGGAAGGTTATAAGATTTAAAAGCTTGAACAGGGTTAGATATCAGAAACAAAAATAGAAATTGCTGGAAAAGCCCAGCAGGTCTGGCAGCATCTGTGGTGAGAAATCAGAGTTAACATTTCGGGTCAAGTAACCCTTCTTTAGAACCAGATATCAGATACCAGATATCATATTTAGATATCAGAAAGCTTTTCTTTTTGATCATAGATCTGCAGAGTTTGAGGCCAGTGAACTTGGGGTGTTCTTATCAGTTCCATACCTTCAAATAACTTGTTCCTGCTGGGCCTGAGAATACTGTATACAGGGATGAGGTGAGATGTGGAGCAATCTGATTCATAGTCAGTGTGGTATCCCAGATAAGTTCTAATTACATTAGAGGGTTGAAGAGAAATTGTGTAGATGTTTTCCTCTTAAATTGAGCTTCACAGAATCATAAAAACCTGCGAACTGAACCAGCCATTCAGCCATACCTTAACCATTTGTTGCCTTTAATTGAAAGTATCCTTTTGGATGCTGAACAGACCCAGCTTCTCCCTCGGCTAGCCACTTGCATTTTCTATGTGAGGACAATGTTTCAGAATTTATGTCAGTAACTAGGGGTTACAATTTTAGGATTGTCAGCAAGGGAGTTAGGAGTGAAATGAGAAGAAACTTCTTTACTCAAAGTTGTTAGGATTTGGAATGCACTGCCCAGGCGAGTGGTGGAGGCAGATTCCATAAGAAGTTTCAAAAGAGAGCTGCATGTATACTTGAAAGTGATGAATTTAGAAAGATATGGAGATAGGGCTGGAGAATGGAACTAGGTCTTTTGGGAGCCAGTACAGACACAAATGGCCTCCTTCTGTACTGTAAACTTCTATGATTCTATGATTCAACTAAACATGTCATGGCTCAGTTATTTACACTTTTGCATCTGAATCATATGGAACGTGGTTGAAGTCTCTCATCAGGGGTTGTCCCAGGAAAGCAGGAACCTACAGAGAACATATCCCAGTCCACCACACAAACTAGCCTTCCATCCATTGACTACATCTCTACTTCCTGCTGCCTTGGGAAAGCGACAAACATAATCAAAGACCCCTCCCACCCTGTTTATACTCTCTTCTACCCTCTTCCATCAGGCAGAAGATATAAAAGTTTGTAGACACATATGAATAGATTCACGAACAGCTTCTTCCCTGCTGTTATTGGACTGCTGAATGTACCTTTCAAATTTTAAATTTAATGTTGATCTCGCTCTTCAAGCACCTTCTCTGCAGCCGGAACATTGTATTCTTCGCTCTGTTTGTATTGCCCTAATGCACTTTGTAAGGTATGAACTGCCCATACTGCACACAAAACAAAACTTTTCACTGTGACTAGGTATATGCGACAATAATAAATCAAATCAAAAAAGTGCAAGGCTGACCTTTCAGTGGAGTGACGAGAAAGTTCTGCTTTATTGGTGATGCCATTTCTCAGATGATGTGTTAAACTGAGGTTAAACCGTGTTAAACCATCTGCCTGCTCAAATGGATGTACAGCATATCCAAACAGGTCATTAACTCAGTGCTGTTTGTGAGAGTTCCTACATGAGTGACCACACTTTCAGAGAAATTCATTTGCTTTAAGGCACTTTGAGTTATCATGGTGATCGTGTAAAGAAACACATTAGAATTATAAATCTTCCTTTTACTCTCATGATCCCTCTTTGCTTCCCACTTTAACCTCCTGTACGTTCACTAAACTTCCTAGCTACTAACTGAATCTTGCTTCTGACGTTTGTTATAAGCTTCCTTTATCGGTTTTTGTTTCTCTCGGTCAGGAGGTTATGTGACTGCTGGTAGGGTAGTTGTGTTGGGAAACTCATTGGTGAAAACATCCTGAGTGTGCAAGAAGGTTTGATGCAGCAAGCTTTTTCCTAACCAACTTCAATACATTCATAACCTCACTCAGTTTCTGCAAATGTTGATACTATTTCCCCTACATACAAGCAGGGAGCTGACTGTAATCTTGGCAGTGATGGCTCAGGAACTTGTTATTTACCGTATCCAAAGTCTAACTCCATTGAGTCGTAGAGTCATAGAGATGTACGGCACGGAAACAGACCCTTCGGTTCAACCCACCCATGCTGACCAGACATCCAAAATTAATCAAGCCCCATTTGCCAGCATTTGACCCATGTCCCTCTAAACCCTTCCTATTCATATATCCATCCAGATGCCCTTTAAATGTTGTAATTGTACCAGCCTCCACCACTTCCTCTGGCAGCTCCTTCCATACACATACCACCCTCTGCGTGAAAAATTTGCGCCTTAGTTCTCTTTTATATCTTTCCCTTCTAACCTTAAACCTAGGCCTTCTAGTTTTGGATTCCCCCACCCTGGCGAGAAAAAAACCTTGTCTATTTACCCTATCCATGCCCCTCATGATTTTATAAACCTCCATAAGATCACCGTTCGGCCTCCAATGCTCCAGGGAAAATAGCCCCAGTCTATTCAGTCTTTTCCTATACCTCAAATCCTCCAATCCTGGCAACATCCATGTAAATCTTTTCTGAACCCATTCTAGTTGCACAACATCCTTCCTATAGGAGGGAGACTAAAATGGGATGCAACACTCCAAAGGTGGCTGAACCAATGTCCTGTACAGCCACAACATGACCTCCCTACTCCTATACTCAATATACTGACCAATAAAGGCGAGCATGCCAAAAACATCCTTCATGATCCTATCTACCTGCAACTCCACTTTCAATGAACTATGAACCTGCACTCCAAGGTCTCTTTGTTCGACAACATTCCCCAAGACCTTACCATTAAGTGTATAAGTCCTGGTCTGATTTTCCTTTCCAAAATGCAGCAAATCACATTTATCTAAATTAAACTCCATTAGCCACTCCTCAGCCCATTACCCCATCTCATCGTATTCCTGTCCCACCATGCCTCCAATTTTAGTGTCATCTGTAAACTTACTAACCATACATACTATATTCACATCCAAATCATTTATGTAAGTGACTAAAAGCAGTGGACACAGCACCGATTCTTGTGGCACACCACTGGTCACAGGCCTCCAGTCTGAAAAGTAACGCTCTACCACCACCCTCTGTCTTCTACCTTCAAGCCAATTCGGTATCCAAGTAGTTAGTTCTTCATCTATGCCATGTGATCTAAACTTGCTAACCAGTCTACCATGAGGAACATTGTCGAATGCCTTACTGAAGTCCATGTAGATCGCATCCACCACTCTGTCCTCATCAATTCTCTTCATTATTTCTTCAAAAAACTCAATCAAGTTAGTGAGACATGATTTCACACACACAAAGCCATGTTGACTATCCCTAATCAGTCTTTGCCTTTCCAAATACATGTAAATCCTGGGCCTCAGGATTGCCTCCAATAATGCCCACTGGCAATGTCACGTGTTCACTGGTCTATAGTTCCCTGGCTTTTCCTTACCACCTTTCTTAGTGGCACAACGTTAGCCAACCTCCAGTCTTCCAGTTCATCTGTGGCTATTGATGATGCAAATAGCTCAGCAAGGGGCCCTGCAATCACTTCTTTAGCTTCCCACAGAGTTCTAGGGTACACCTGATCAGGTCCCAGGGATTTATCCACTTTTATGCGTTTTAAGATGTTCAGCATCTCCTCCTCTATAATATGGATATTTTTCAAGATGTCACTATTTATTTCCCCAATCCTTTATCGTCTATATCCTTCTCTACAGTAAACACTGATGCAAAATATTCATTTAGTATCTCCCCCATCCCCTGCAGTTCCACACATAGGTGGCCTTACTGATCTTTAAGGGGCCCAATTCTCTCCATAGTTACCCTTTTGACCTTAATGTATTTGTAGAATCCCTTTGAATTCTCCTTAACACTATTTGCCAAAGGGCTGTCCTTGCAAATCAGAAGTAATGTACTGTGCTACTTTTTACATGTTGTGAGAGCTCAATAATCTCAACCCTGTCTCATGGTGGGTCACCACTCCAATCTAATCCCTCCAACGTGATAAACATTGCAATTATTGCTATTGGTCAATGGCAGCCGTATCTTCAATTACTTAACCCTAAGGTCTGGAATCCCGTCCCCAGACTATCCAACTCTGTACCTGTCACTTCTCCTTTGAATCGCCTCTTAATCCTTACCTATTTGACTATGGATTTGATCACCTGTCTCACCTTAGTTAGCTTGTAAATATACCTTGTTATTAAACAACGTCCTGTTATGCTGCCACATTCTAATACTATCTGCCTTAATGGTATCAATACACTTCCTTTAAGGTACAGCTATTAATTTTGATCTGTTGGGCTATCTGCTTAGGTTTGGAACTGTTAGGCAGTTATTCTTATGATTTGGTTCCCTATTTTTTAATCAAACTTCCCCCCTACTTGCTAATGCAGTTACTCTGTGAATTACACAGAATTTCATTGTAGCCTTCATTGTAATTAACATTCGATGAAGTTACTATCACCCAATCCCCAGAACCAACATCCTGGGGGTTATCATTGACCAAAAATTGAACTGAATCAGCCATATAAATAATGTGGTTCCAAGAGCAGGCCAGAGGCTAGGAATTCTGCTCCAAGCAACTCACCTCCTTGCTCCACAAAGCCTGTCCAACATCCAGAAATTATGTAATACTCTCCACTTTCCTGGATAAGTGCAGCTCCAAGAACGCTTAAGAAACTTGACACCATCCAGGACAAAACAGCCCTCTTGATTGGCACCACATCCACAAGAATCCACTCCTCTACTACAAATGCACAGTAGCAGCAGTGTGTATCCAGAAGTAGAAGTTCACCAAAGATCCTTAGACAGCACGTTCCAAACCCACATCCATCTAGAAGGTCAAAGGCAGCAGAATTTTTTAAAAATTCATTCATTGGTTCACAGGATGGGGGTGCCACTGGCTTAGCTCTATACCATCCAGGATAGAGCGGCTTGTTTGATCAGCACCACATTCACCACCTTCAACAGTCACTCCCTTCACCATTAGCATTCAGTGGCAGCAGTGTGTACCATCTATGTGATGCACTGCAGCAAGTTACCAAGGCCCCTTCAAAGCACCTTTCAAACCCATGACCTCTACCATCCAGAAGGCCAAAGGCAGCAGATACATGGGTACACCGCCAGCTGTAAGTTCCCCTCCAAGCAACACACCGCCCTAAATTGGAATGATTTAACCTTACCATTGTGACACTAAGTCAGTATCCTTAAACGTCCCCTTCCTAACAGCAGTGTATTTCTTTAAGAATTTATTTCATACAAATTTATGGAGTTATTTAGAGGTTGTCATGGTCTCAGGAATTTCCAAAGAGATTTACAGCACCAGAATTATTTGTGTAATCCCTCCAAATAACGATTAAATTAACACTAAGCAAGTGTCATTTGATTGAGTTAATTAGCTTGTTGATTCCATATTGAGCAGGATGAAAGGAAGTCAGCACAATGAATTCAACTTCTGTCCATAGACAGTCAAGGAAATAAAGAATATATGGATGATTACGGCTTATCTTAGCAGGCTATTGCATAAACTTAAAATCTGTATACTTCCTCAAAGTGGCAACAGTTCCTCACTTGTGGTTTTTCTGTTGTCTTTTCTCTTACTTCTCTTACTTCTGATTTCTGTGTTGATTTCTCATAAGCCTTGGTCCTTGGCTCATAAGATCAAATGCGTCAGTCAAAGTCAAGGTGCTAGATGTCCTTCTTAAATGGTCAGACATTGGGAACATAATGAGGCCATTCAGTCCCTCAGATGCGTTCCTCCATTCAATTAGATCATTGCCAATATCTATCTTAAACCGTCTACACATGTCCCTGTCTTCCTTATCTCTCAACAATCTGTCAATCTCAATTTGTAATTCAGAGAAAATAGACACAGTCTACATTCAAATCAACCTGTACTCCTCAACCTAATCACCTTTAATATTCAAGGGAGTACATGCCTATTATTTGCATGGGTTTGTTTGGAAAATTAATTACTTTTTTACATGTGTCTACCCAAAGAACTTATTAAAAGTGGAGCATAAAGATTGGCATGGACTGGCTTTGATCTTTATGTCATCATTGTCTACAGGAATAGTGCCAGAAGACTGGAGGATAGCAAATGTTGTCCGCTTGTTCAAGAAGGGGAGTAGAGACAACCCTGGTAATTATAGACCAGTGGGCCTTACTTCGGTTGTGGGTAAAATGTTGGAAAGGATTATAAGAGATAGGATTTATAATCATCTAGAAAGGAATAATTTGATTAGGGATAGTCAACACGGTTTTGTGAAGGGTAGGTCGTGCCTCACAAACCTTATGGAGTTCTTTGAGAAAGTGACCAAACTGGTGGACGAGGGTAAAGCGGTTGATGTGGTGTATATGGATTTCAGTAAAGTGTTTGATAAGGTTCCCCACGATAGGCTATTGCAGAAAATACGGCGGCATGGGATTGAGAGTGATTTAGCGGTTTGGATCAGAAATTGGCTATCTGTAAGAAGACAGAGGGTGGTGGTTGATGGGAAATGTTCGTCCTGGAGTTCAGTTACTAGTGGTGTACCACAAGGATCTGTTTTGGGGCCACTGTTGTTTGTCATTTTTATAAATGACCTGGATGAGGGTGTAGAAGGATGGGTTAGCAAATTTGCAGATGACACTAAAGTCGGTGGAGTTGTGGATAGTGCGGAAGGATGTTGCAGGTTACAGAGGGTCATAGATAAGCTGCAGATCTGGGCTGAGAGGTGGCAAATGGAGTTTAATGCAGAAAAGTGTGAGGTGATTCACTTTGGAAGGAGTAACGGGAATACAGAGTACTGGGCTAATGGTAAGATTCTTGGTAGTGTGGATGAGCAGAGAGATCTCGGTGTCCATGTGCATAGATCCCTGAAAGTTGCCACCCAGGTTGATAGGGTTGTTAAGAAGGCATACGGTGTGTTAGGTTTTATTGATAGAGGGATTGAGTTTCGGAGCCGTGAGGTCATGTTGCAGCTGTACAAAACTCTGGTGCGGCCGCACTTGGCGTATTGCGTACAGTTCTGGTTGCCGCATTATAGAAAGGATGTGGAAGCATTGGAAAGGGTGCAAAGGAGATCTACCAGGATGTTGCCTGGTATGGAGGGAAGGTCTTATGAGGAAAGGCTGAGGGACTTGAGGCTGTTTTCGTTAGAGAGAAGAAGGTTAAGAGGTGACTTAATAGAGACATACAAGATGATCAGAGGATTAGATAGGGTGGACAGTGAGAGCCTTTTTCCTCAGATGGTGACGGCTGGCACGAGGGGACATAGCTTTAAATTGAGGGGTGATAGATATAGGACAGATGTCAGAGGTAGGTTCTTTACACAGAGAGTAGTATGGAATGCCCTGCCTGCAGCAGTTGTAGACTCGCCAACTTTAAGGGCATTTAAATGGTCATTGGATAAAAATATGGATGATAATGGCATAGTGTAGGTTAGGTGGGCTTCAGATTGGTTTCACAGGTCGGCGCAACATCGAGGGCCGAAGGGCCTGTACTGCGCTGTAATGTCCTATGTTCTATGTTAAATAAACTGTTTCTATTGCCTTTACCTAATGTTTCAAAATTTCTGAGGGATTTTGCTGTCACTGGAAAGGCCTGCATTTGTTGTCTGTTCCTAATTGCCCTTGAACTAAGCGTATTGCTAGTCGTTTCAAAGAGAAGTTAAAAGTCAACCACGTTGCTGTGGGTCTGCAATCACGTATGGGCCAGACTGGGCAAGGAGAGCGGATTTCCTTCCTCAACAGGTTTATCAACAATTGATGCAAAACATCATGGTCATCGTTATTGGAATGAGCTTTCAATTCAACATTTATTCATTGAATTCAAATTCCATTTGTTGCTACAATGAGATTTGAACCAACTGGTACAGGCACAATAGACAGAGGAATAGTATCATTCTATGAAAACTAGGATCGTCTATAAGATAAGCTGAGATAAACTAAGTAAAAATGCGTAAAGAAGAGGCAAAACTTTCAGAATCATTTTGTTGTACTGTCGTGTTTGTCCCAAAATGTCTCTCATAGAATCATAGGACCCCAAGGTGTGGAAGCATGCCATTCGGCCCATTGAGTCTACTCCAACCCTCTGAAAATCAACACACCGAGAACTATTCCATCCCCAACCTTATTTCCTGAAATCCCATGACTAATCCACTTAACCTACATGTTCCTGGGCACTATGGGCAATTTAGCATGCCCAATCCACCAACCTGCACATCTTTGGACTGTGGGAGGAAACCGGAGCACCCGGAGGAAACCCACACAGACACGGGGAGAATGTGCAAACTCCACACAGACAGTCACCCGAGGGGGGAATTGAACCTGGGACCCTGTGAGGCAGCAGTGCTAACCGCTGAGCCATTGTGCCACCCATATTTTAATTTAAATGCTGATTTTTGACAACTTGTATACTGTAAAGGAGCAGAATGGGGGAAGTTCCTGATCTGATCACGACTATTTGCTATTTTCCTTGGTAGAAAATAATAACAGCAAACGTTCCTTCTGAAAGGTTGCTAGGCAACATTAAGGGTGTAGGACATCTACACATTTCTGAATCACTGAGCAAATCATTTGCACACACATTATCCACCTCCTGTAACCACTCCACAACTAGTTGATTATATAGTTGCTTCACGCTACTGTCCATTTAATAGTCTCATTGTCCTGTTGCATTTTGAGTGCTCCATTTATGCAGTGAACTGGACAAATATGTATTCTAACTTGCATTGACTCACGTTTACCAGACTATAAAGAATGTGTATTTGTATCACACCATTCACGTACACAAACTGCCTCAAATCACTTTCATGTTTAACAAAACACATTTGAAATGTATTCACTGTGAATGAGTTGTCTAAATTTACCACGACAAAGGGCAGAATTTTATAGTAGTGTGGTCAATGATGAGATTTGTGGCAGAAATGTGTGAGAAATCTGATGAGGCCTATTTTACTTCTCCCGGTGAGACACTTCATCTCTGGAATCTTGTGGTCAATCGGGTTTTCCAATTATTTGTCTCATTTATGATGTGACACTTTGTAGTGGAAAATTTAGATGCCATATTTCCTGAAATAAAACAGTAAACACACGTGAATAGTATTTTATGAAATATAAAAGTGCTTTGAGGCATCTTGAACAGTGCAACATAAATACACATTCTTTCCTTCTTTAGCAAATTGTGGATTTGTAAATTTGTGCGTGTGTGTGTGTCTGTGTCTGTGTGTGTATGTGTGTGTGTCTGTGAGTGTGTATGTGCGTGGGTGTGTGTGTGTGTACATGTGTGTGTGTCTGTGTCTGTGCGTGTGTCTATGTGTGTGTATGTGCAGAACAGAAACCTTCAACTTCAATTTCACTGAATTATTTTGTTCTATCAAAAACAGAGACGGTTTAATCTCTACTGAGTTCCTGGGTTAGAAACAATATAACGGTTACCTGTGTGACTCTAGTATTCCCACATATCAAGAGGGTTCAGATGTTGTTTATTCAAAAAGATAAAGAATTGGTCACTATATACTGTACAAATTGATTTAGGAGGATAGGACTGACGATTATGTAGTTCCTCTTTATTGAGCACAGTAAGGGTTCTTGTGAAATGACAGGCTGTTACTACTTTGTTTCTACTCATTAGGTCAGTAATTAAAGGACTGTATGTGACTGTATTGTGCTCCATTGCACATTCTGTTTTACAGTAGATAATGTTTTAGGTCTATTTCTAAATACAAATCTCCTGATCGCTAATCTCAATAGGTTAATTTACCAGCTAATTAACAACTACAGCAGCCTACTTAAAGGAAATGTAAGTTCATGTTTACAGCGGTTAGAAATTTAAAATCATTATGCTAATTTACTTTACTGAGTTGCAGTAATCATGCCACATTTTGTTTTAATATCTGCTCTTGCAGGCCCTGGGGAAGATTTTGGCCTTTCTAGTTTGTCCGACGTTCAAGTATAATTTGTTTCACAAATGCTGCTCTGTCAACTGTAACAAGGGAACGGATTTACAGTGACAATCGAAAGAGAAAGCAATTAGTCATTTCATTTTTGTACATATAGCAGACCTGAACTCAAGATGAATTGATCTGAAACTTTCCAAACTACAGTTCCACAGATGTAAACAACAAGATGGAAGAAGAATGTGCCTCTTGGGTCTTGTGCACCATTCAATAGCTGAGCATTAACCATTGAACTCTTTGGCCATTTGTGTAAAATATTTTCCAACTTCACTTCCAAGTGACCTAGCTCTAATTTTATCCTTATATCCGCCTGATTCTGGACTCCTCCGGAGGAAAGAATTTCTCTCCATTTACCTTATCAAGTCCTTTAATCATATTAAATACCTTGGTCAGATAATCTCTTAACCTTCTGTTTCTCAGGGAATCAAGACTATTCCATGAACCCTGTGCTCATAATTTAGCCTTTTAATGACTGGCATTTTTTTTTAATCAATCTTCATTGTTCCACGGCTAATAATCTTTCATAAATTATGTTGCCTGAACTGAACATAGTCCTCTAGTTGGGATCAAACCAGGGCTTGTTGCAATTGTGGAATATCTTCCACCCCTTTATTTAAAAGCCCCTTCAAAATAAAGGCTTTTGTGATCTTCACATATGGACACTTAAATGTCTGTGTTTCTAGTTATTCACTATTTAGAAAATACTCTGATTTATTATCCTTATGTATAAAATAGATGAGCTCATGCTTATCCACATGGAACTCAATCTGTCAGGGTCGTCCACTAACTTAATGTTCCAAAATCCCTGTGGGGCTTTCTGCTCTCCTGAAAGAGGAGGGAGTTAGGTGAGAGAGTAAGAGGTGATTGAACAAAGAGAATGACGGAGCTAACAGGTTGCTGAGTGCTCACTGAGTTTCGCAGAGTTTGGAGCGTTATGTACAGTCCTGAAACATGGGTTCTGTTAAGGTCAGTGGAGACGCTCCTGAATATTTGTGTTGCCATGATTTGAGTGCTGCTGTTGTGAAAGATCATGGTTCTGAGAGGGTTAATGCTGCACACTGCTTCGGCTTCACCCACTCTGACGATATGGTCAGGATTTGGCTGCAGAAAGGCGAATGCTGGTGTGTCTTGAACAGACCTGTTATCCGAGGTCTCCAAATAGCCTCACTGACAATATCTATCTTACAAATATAATTTGTATCTAATTGTAACCATGCAGTAAACCACATCTTGTTTAAAGCATTTCAACAGCCCACTGATTGTTTATCCTCTGCCACTTTAGACCAAAAAGGTCCTGTAAACCCAGTCGGAAAATGAAAATAATGTCAGACAAGTACTGAGCCACATGTTGGCAGTGGTTGGTATTGCACATTCGTACAATAGTATTTCTTGAAAACATGATAACAACTGTGGGCTATAGAGAGCATATTGATGCACATCATAACAGACCCCTATGACCTGTGCTCACAGTAGGGTCTCGCCAGTGATGCCCACTTCTTGTAAATGAATTTTAAAAATAGCTGGAGAATGTGCAGTAACATGCGTACTGCCGAGTACAGTGTACAAGGTATTATGGTGCTGCTGAAGAATAGCTTTGTGTTCTGACTGTGTGCTTCAAGGTCATGTTAGAATTAGAAGCTGAAAGAATAAGAAAAAATACTGCAAATGCTTGACAATTCAGGCATTATCTGTGGTGTGAGGAAGGGAGGGCTAACATGTCAGGTCAGTGATTCTTTGTGTGAATGCCGAATCAGACATAAATCCTAGCAAATCTCACAAAATGATCATGATTGATAACTCAGCCTCTTTCATCAGCAAACCCACCAGTTAGTCTTTAAAACATTACATTGAGTGGGTTTTTCTAACTGTACGTATCATGACTGAATTAAAGGAAGCCATGTGAAGCTGAAGATATTTAGCTTTAGTTACAGTGCTTTATTAAACACTCAGAGATAGTAAGAACTGCCAATGCTGGAGTCAGAGATAACACAGTGTGGAGCTGGAGGAACACAGCAGACCAGTCAGCATCAGAGGAGCAGGAAAGTTGACATTTCGGGTCGGGACCCTTCTTCAGAAATGGGGGAGGGGAAAAGGAGTTCTGAAACAAATAGAGAGGAGGGCTGGGGCTGGGGAAGGTAGGTGGGATGGTGATAGGTGAGTGCAGGTAGGGTGTGGTGGGGATTGATCAGTGAGATGGGAGGAGCAGATAGGTGGGAGAGAAGATGGACAGGTTGTGTCAGGTCAAGTCAAGGAGGTGGGGGTGAGAGGGAGGGTTGGTCATGGGATGAGGCCGGTGATGGGGAGATTTTGAAACTGGTAAAGTCCACATTGAGACCATTGGGCTGTAGGCTCCCAAGGCAGAATATGATGTGCTGCTCCTCCAGTTTCCAGGTGGCATCATTGTGACACTGGAGGAGGCCCAGGATGGACATGTTGCCCAGGGAGTGAGAGGGGGAGTTGAAGTGGTTTGTGACTGGAAGGTGTTGTCGTTTGTTGCGAACAGAGCACAGATACTGTACAAAGCGGGGACACCAATAAAACCTTCCACATCAGATGGAGGTTAAGCCCAATGGCCTAAATGTGGATTTTACCAGTTTCAAAATCTCCTCATCCCATGACCAACCCTCCGTCTCATCCCCGCCTCCTTGACCTTACACAACCTGTCCATCTTCTCTCCCACCAATCCACTCCACCCACCTCACTGACCAATCCCCATCACTCCCTACCTGCACTCGTCTATCACCATCCCACCAACCTTCCCCAGCCCCAGCCCTCCTCTCTCTATTTATTTCTGAGCTCCCATCCCCCTCCCCCATTTCTGAAGAAAGGTCCCAACCCGAAACGTCAACTTTCCTGCTCCTATGATGCTGCCTGGCCTGCTGTGTTCCTTTAGCTCCACGCTTTATAAAACACTCTTTTAAATTTCAAAAATATACTTAATTCATAATAAAATCTTTTTATATATATCCTATATATACACACACATAGTCACAAATGCAATTTGGTTCTGTACAGTAGCATACGAAGAAAACAAAGAAACATTGGAGTTTGACTCTATCCAACTAACAAACCAAAGGCATTTCTTAATTATGCAAAACTATATTTACATGCATTTGAGGCACTGGTAACATCCATTAACTGAACGGTCACCATTTAACTTTGGTTGAAAAACCTCGGACAGTGGTCTTTCTTGGTTGCAGCTGCCCCAAGCTTTAGTGAGTCCCACAGCACGTAGTCCTGGACCTTGGAATATGCCAGTCTGCAACACTCAGTCAGCGTCAACTCCTTGCTCTGGAAGACCAACAAGTTTTGGGCAGACCAAAGAGCATCTCTCATCGAGTTGATGGTCCTGTGAGTATGGTCGATGTTTGTCTCTGTGTGTATGCGGGAAGAGACCGTAGAGCACAGGGTCCTGCATCACGGAGCTGCTCGGACCGAACCTCAACACAAACCGTAGCATCTCTCCCCAGACTTCCTTTGCAAAGGCACATTCCAGAAGGTGATGTATGACAGTCTCTACACCCCCTGCAACTGCTTTGAGGACAGCGTGCGGTGGTGCAGAGCGACTGGATATACAAGAAGGATCTCACAAATAGCGTCCTCTCATCATCAGCCCAGTGATGTCTTGATACCTGTCGGAAAATTCTGGTGATGAGGCATTCTGCCAAATGACTTTGACTGTCTGCTCAGGGAACAACCTGACAGGATCCAGCCTCTCCTTTTCCCATAGGGTCTCAAGGACACTACGTGATGATCACTTCCTGATGGAATTGTGGTCAGAAGCGTTTTTGTTTGCAAATTTCTCCACAAAGACAGGTGATATGGAACAGTTCAACTACTTGGAATGTTCTGCGGTGCCAAGGCCAGTCCTATCCTTCGCGATACTGGGGAGAGGTAGAACCCCAATACGTAGTGACACTTGGTGTTTGCCTACTGAGGCTCTGCACACAGCTTGATGCAGCCGCACACAAAGGTGGCCACGAGGATGAGGGTGGCACTGGATATGTTCACTTGATGTAGTATTTGGAAGATCAATTGTTTCTTCAGATGTGTGACTGATGAGAGAGGCTGCTTTTATATTGTTGTCCTGCTGCTATCTTATCAATCATAATTCTTTCAGATTTGTATCACAGGTAGACAGGGTGGTTAAGAAGGTGCTTAGCGTGCTTGTCTTCATTGCTCAGACCTTTGTGTATAAGATTTGGGAAGTCATGCTGACGTTATACAGGACATTGATGAGGCTTCGCTGTGTTCTGTTCTAGTCACCCTGTTATAGGAAGGATATTATTAAACTGAAGAGAGTTCAGAAAAGGTTTACTGAGAATGTCGCTGGGAATGGAAGGTTTGAGTTATAGGTAGAGATAGAAGGAACTGCAGATGCTGGAGAATCTGAGATAACAAGGTGTAGAGCTGGATGAACACAGTAGGCCAAGCAGCATCAGAGGAGCAGGAAGGCTGACGTTTCAGAAATGCTGGGTGAGAGACATGTTTTGTGTCTTCTACTTTAAAGAATACTCAACAATAGGGGTTAAAAGTCAATCTAGGTGAAGGACTCTCTCTGCCTGAATGCCAGAAGCCAGTTAGTCAGCAAGCCGGTTGAAAGGAAACAGGACAAGGAATTTCAATTGACCCAGAAAGCCAAGAATCTTGGACTCAACTGCTCAACAATCAATGTTTCACTATCAACTCTTCACAAATGACCTACATCCTTTTACCCTTTTTTGGGGCGGGGGGGTCTCACTTCTCATTTCTAATCTGCCTGTATGTGCTGCAATCTTACTTCTTCATATGTTTAGTGACAAATAACCTCACTTTTTTTAAACTCAATTTGTTCCCTTTCAATTTAAATCGGGAGAAAGTTATCCAAATGAGAAAGGGTCCTTTGTAAATTAGCCTTTTGGGGCCAGCCAAGGGTGCAGGTGAATAAAAATGGTGAACTAGTTTATCCTTCCTTACTCAGGTGGTTGTCAACTTGGGAAAATCACATCTGAATTTTATTAACCTGGAGCACCTTATCTGGGATCTGGTTGTAACGCTGCTTCTACTGTCCCTCCCTAATTGCCTATGAAAAGGTGATGGGGTTTTGTTCATTTTATCTGCATGAGGGCTAACTTTGCTTTCTCTATTTCTTTCTCGCTTTCTTTCTTTTCCTTTCCTTCTCAGCAAACACAGGTATACAAAATGCCTTATAGAGTATGCGTTGCGATTAACACGCTGGTGCTTTCGCAATGTTTTGTCTGATTCTGTGATTCCAGAGTTGCCAAAGCTCCATGAACATTTCATTCCTGCAGAAAGAGTGAAGATCGAAAAAAAGATTTAAGATGCCTTCCAGACAATCCCGGCATCCCAAGCATTAGGAAAAGCGAATCCTTGTGGAATTGTCGTGTGGATGAAGTGAAGCGGTGTCTGAGACAGCAGCTCAGCGACAGATGCAAAGGGAGCAGAATCAGATAAATGACCTGGATTATGGAATGGGAAACACAGGATCACAAGTTTCCACTGTCTGTGGAATAACAGGTTTTGTACTACCACAGTGAGAGTGGTCCTTGCTAAACAGTTTTAGAACAAGTTAGGGCCCATGTGCAGCTAACCTCCACGACTTCTCTGATGGAGAGTCACTGGACTTGACACACTAACTCTGTTTCCTCCCACAGATGCTGCCACACCTGCTTAATTTCTCCAACAAGTTGTTTCAGATCTCCAGCATCTGCAATTCTTTGTTTTATTTTACTTCACAACAGGGCCTTAGTAAAACTCCTTTATGTACTTGTGGAGATGCGTAAGCAATGCTGCACATTACCAAGGTGTATCACATCTACAGACGAAGTAACAGAATAAATGCAGCAAATGAGAAAAAATATTGCTAGCTTTGGAAATTTGCATTTACAAAATAAATGGACTGGCAACCAAAGGGAAACAATAGGCAGTGAGGTTTATGTGAAATTATTGGAATCTGAAAGAAAGCTAGTGGTTAGTATTGCCAGGAAAAGTTCCATCACAAACTGATGCTCCTGATTGCATTTGTAGCAAAGTTGAAAAGAACACTGCATTCCTAAATTTCACAACCTCATCACATTTTAAAGAACTTTATACAATAAAGTATATTTGGGGTGGAACAGTGGCTCTGTGGTTAGCACTGCTGCCTCATAGCACCAGGAACTTAGGTTTGATTCCAGCCTCAGGTGGCTGTTTGTTTGGAGTTTGCATATTCTCCCTGTGTTTACATGGGTTTCCTTGGGATCCTCTGGTTTCCTCCCATGGTCCAAAGATATCAGGGCTAGGTGGATTGGCCATGCTAAATTGTCCTGTAGTGTCTGGGGATGTGCAGGCTAGGTGGATTAGCCGTGGGAAATGTAGAGTTGGAGGGTGGGTCTTAGCGATATGCTCTTTGGAGGGCCAGTGTGGTCTCAATGGGCCAAATGGCCTGCTTCTACACTATAGGGATTCAGTGGAAGTATAGCAACCACTACAATATAGAAATGCATTGGCTAATTTGTGAACAACAATGATGTATGTTTTGCCTCCAGCAGGGAATCTATGACATTCAGCAATGCCAAGTTATCCCTCATAATGTAAGAACCAGATATGTGTACCTTGGTATTGAAAGATCCAACAGAGTTTGTTACATCTCACTAATATATACAAATATTTCATTTATAGACATGTGGCTGGGTTAACATTAAGCTATTCAGCTAGAAAGAGCTTTCATGATCATGTCACGCTTCAAGTGAGTTATGATGTAGACTAAGACTTTCTGCCCTTTAGTCATAGGTTCTGATACAATGATGGTATCATGAGCATGCATCTTCCAGGTATAACTCAATAAGGAATACAATAATAACCAAATAATTGGTATTACTGATGCTGGGAATCTCTCCTGCACTTCTACCTTTACATCCATTCTGAAGTTGACATTTGGTTTGAAGGATAGTGTACATTATAGAAAAACCATTGTTTTATATTATAACCTAGAGTAATGATATAAGATGAGTGCTATCTTCTCCTTTATGAGTCTAGCTGCCAGCCAATTAGAACATTTTCAAATGTATTTGTTATACCACTTTCTGACTTGTTATAGAACCAATTCCCACAGCAACATTATGATACCTGATCCAATCCTCAAGTTTCGAATTGGAGAGTCAATGTCACCTACTGTTGAACAGCAAAGGGCAGCATGGCCCTACCCTGACAAGCACAACCATCGCATTGTACAAGAATCATTGGATAACCATCAAAGACAGGAATTTTGGCTCATCCGCTATACCTGCAGACATTGGTTTCCCCTTGCTGTGATCAGTCCTTTTCATGCTGCTTTTGGGTGCATTCATCTCCTGACCAGTCAGAGGAGCCACAGGTGGGAGTGTTCTCATGTACCTTATGCCCTATATGGTAGAGGTTGTAGGTTTGTAATGTAATTTTAAAGGAACCCTGGTGAACTGTTGCCCTGCATTATTCACATGGTGCATCCTGCCTCTCTGCAGCAATGGTTAAGGGAGTGAATGTTGAAGGCTGTAGATGGTGTGCCAATCAAATGGACGCTTTGTCCTGGATGATGTCATGTTTGTTGAGTGTTGTTGGAGCTACACTCACCCAGGCAAGCAGAAAGTGTTCCATCACACTTCAGTCACATCTTTTAGATAGTGGGCCAGCTTTGAGGAGATAAGAGGTTAGTTACTTGCCATTGAACTCTTAATCTCTGACTTGCTTTTATAGCCCCACTATTTATAGAGATGTTTATAGCACAAAAAGAGGCCAATCTACATAACATGTCTGCACTGGCGAACAAAGGCTGGTCCAGTCCCGATTCTGGTCATTTGTAACCCAAGGATATTTATAGAGTAATATTCAGCGATGGTAATGCCACTGAATGTTAAGGAAAGATTATTGCATTCTCTCTTGTTGGTCATTGTGATGTTTGAATGCTACTTGCATTGATTACCCGAAGTCCGAATATTGTCAGGTTGTGCTACATATGGACACCAACTACTTTAGTACCTAAAGAATCAAAGAATGGTGCTGAACATTGTGCAATCATCAATAGACATTCCCACTTCTGAACTTATGATGGAAGGATAGTCAATGATGGAGCAAATGACGATGATTGAGGCTAGGAAACCATCCTGAGGAATTCCTGTGGAGATGACCTGTGACAGAGATTGTTATATAAGGTAATGGTTCTGAAAGAGTCATCTTATATTGGCTCCACCGATTCTGTTAATGTCCACACAATTTGTGGTTGGACTCAAGTAGTCCTTCTCTAGCTTTTGCAGGGATTAGATGTGTCTGTGCCAGCTCCCCAGGGCCCTAGTAATTATGCCTGACTGAATGTAGCTGTATTTTATGCTATCAAAGCTTCCTGTTATCTAAGAACAGTGTCTCTTCTGTAGATACTCTATGATGGCGTATCCTCTGTCACTAATCACCAGATAGGTCCAAGGCAAAACAAAGGATTGGTGGCAGGAAACCACCTCAGATAACCCGACTTATTACCAGTTATAAGTAGAAATGGCAAATATTGCAAGGTACCAGCAGTGGTCATCTGGGAAAGTATCAGAGAGACAATTGATCCCCAACAGCAATGACCATCTTTCCTTGTGCTAGGTATGACTCCCAACACAGTAGGAATTCACTCAATTCAGAAGGTCCTTTGATTAAACCATTTATGAGTACAGATCCACAATTAAAAAGATTTGGAAATTAAAAGGAATATTGGCTGCATCAATTAGTTGAAAAATGCACTGATGTGTGGATCAGGAATTTTCACCATAATGAGGGTGCTGGCATCAGTCAAGGTGCTAATAAGGAAGAAAAGGTCAAGGTGACCAGGAACTCCAGACATGATACATCCTGTGTCTTGGGCTTTCTGCCAGACAATCTGGGCTTTGATGGATTATAGACAACTCTCGTTCTGAAGAAGGGTCACTGGACTCAAAACATTAACTCTATTTTCACCCCACAGATGTGGTCAGACCTACTGAGTTTCTCTAGCTTTGCTTGTGTCTGTTTTGCTAGTGTCACATATGTTACTAGTTTGAAATCCAAACTCTTAAAAAAGATTTTTTTTAATATATTATGTATTTATCATTTATTTTCATCACATTGTGAGGAGTCACATGGTGGGACAGGCACGTTTCCTTTGCCTATTTAAAATATCAGCTAAGATCTGTTTGCAAATAATTCCACCAAAAGCCATTGATCTTTCAGCTCTTCCAATCTGTGAACAAAACTCAAGAATAACCCATGAGACACCCGACAGCAAAAATGCACAACTTGATCCAGTATGAATTTCGCCTGAGAACCAAGTTTGTAGACATCGGCCTACAAAATTCTTCACAGCCTGTTGAGAATCCTTTGCTTTATGAGACTTTCTCTTCAACTTTAAAGCAATAAAACCATCTATGATTTACAGGCCTGTCATACGGGACACCAGAAATTGTAAATCACATATTAAGATCCATCCTAGTCTGTAAAAGTACCATAGTTTCATGTGTATTAAGCTTTGTGTGTGTGTAAGGTAAAGTGAGTGAGATCTTGTATTTAGTTTGGCGTAAGGATGTGAGAATAAATAACTTCTTTATTTTTAAACTTTGTAGACGTCCCTGATGAATTGTACTTAATTGGAATACATAGTCGAAGAGCAAGAAAGGACGCACCTCATTCATATAAAACATTCTGACTATAGGCAGTAAGAGTGTACCTGCATTATATTTAGAAATTGCTACTCTATTTTTATTTTATTATATCTGTTTTCTTGTCTAGATCTCTGACTCCTGTCTACATCATAAGACTATAAGATGTAGGAGCATGAGTAGGCCATTCAGCCTATCAAGTCTGTTCCACCATTCAATGAGATCATAGCTGATGTGATAATCCTCAACAGTCTGGGGTGGTACTAGAGACAGGAAACCTGATGACCTTTAAAACGTATGTAATGTGCAATTGGTAATGCCATAACATTCAAGGCTGGGCTATGGGGGACTAATGTAGATAGGATCGTGCAGACTCTGTGGGCTGAAGGGCCTCTTCTGCACCATATGACTCTATGACTCTAACAGCATACTGTGGTCCCCAAAGTGCAAGTGGAGAGGCTGATTACTGTGGGCATTTCCTCATGATAGACCATGGTGCAGTGCTTCGAGCACTTTAGAAACCTCCTCACCAATCCTGCCTGCATTGAACAGTGCTGCAGGCCATTCTGTGGAGCACTCTCCTACCCCCAGCAGCAGTGACCCAGCTATAAATGCCTCTTTTTGTTTAAACTTTGCAAATAGTTGAAGGGAGTACACTTTCATTTTGAAGGCTCTTTCTCTCACTAGGCTGCCATAGGCTCCTCCTGTTGGTCCTCCAGCTTTGAGAACTCCTATCCTTAATTGGATGGTGAGGCTGCCTCTGGTAAAATTGACAAGTTCAGGGAAACTCACAAATGAGTGACTGATCCCCTCACAGTTTGGACTTCTGACCCCTATTCAAACTTGGAGGCAGGAGCCTTGAACCCACAGGGAAATCCTGCCCTATGTGTCCCAGCTCTCTCTCTCACTCTCTCTCCCTCTATCTGTCTTGCTGTCTGTGCTTTCTTTCAGTGCCAACCTCTCTCTCTCTC
Organism: Ginglymostoma cirratum; assembly: GCA_024137785.1. Taxonomy (NCBI): domain Eukaryota; kingdom Metazoa; phylum Chordata; class Chondrichthyes; order Orectolobiformes; family Ginglymostomatidae; genus Ginglymostoma; species Ginglymostoma cirratum. The sequence goes on along the minus strand of JAHRHZ010000042.1, from coordinate 29,725,301 downwards.
ACTCTCTCTCTCTCTCTCTCTCCCCTGCTTCTGTATCTCCTTGTGTTAACAAGAATCAAGTTACTGCAATGACCTGACCCCCTCCAAATGTCATCCATATTTATCTGTCAATTAAATGTTGAGTCAATCAAATGAAATAGGAAGCTATGAATCCATAATCTAAACTAGAACAAAAATTCCCATGGGTGAGGGGGAAGAAATGCATTTAGTTAGGGAACGGTGTGGGATTTCTGGATTCAAGCCCAGACAAAACTCTACAGGACGAGAACCTCTCTTGCGTCTAACAATCAGATGTGAAATGAGTTTAAGTCTCATTTGACTCAATGACAAAGGTCGTCAGACCATGCGATGTCTGGAGTGTGAAATTGAATGAGATATCACATTGCTGCAGTAGGTTGCAATGCGAATATGTTGAGGAGAGCTTTACACTGTCATATTTGTTGTACTTAACCTTGGGCTTCTCAGTGCCTCAAATTTCAGAATTAAGCAATATCATTCATTGGAGAGTCACACTGCACTGAATGAAGTCATTCAGCCCGTCACTGTCTGTGCCAGCTCTTTGAAAGAACAATCCAAATTCTCCCAGCCTTCCACAAAGATCTGTAAACTTTTCCTTTTCAAACTATGTATCCACTCCTTTTCAGATGTGACTATTCATTCTGCTTTCACCTTTAAAGCAGCACATTCCAGGCCATAACATCTCATTGTGTAAAAGCTGATTTTTAAAAATATTATTCACTCATGGGGTGAGGGCATCGCTGGCTCAGCCAGCATCTATTGCATCCCTAATTGGCCAGAGGGCAGTTAAGAGTCAACCACATCTGGAGACAAATATAGCCAGACCAAGCAGTTTCCTTCCCTTAAGGGCATTAGTGAATCAGATGGGGTTTTCCAACAATCAACAATGGTTTCATAAAAACCAAAAGAACTGCGGATGCTGTAAATCAGGAACATAAACAAAGTTGCTGGAAAAGCTCAGCAGGTCTGGCAGCATCTGTGGAGGAGAAAACAGAGTTAACATTTCGGGTTGTGGTTGCGGTTCTGAGGAAGGGTCACTGGACCTGAAATGTTAACTCTGTTTTCTCCTCCACAGATGCTGCCAGACCTGCTGAACAATGGTTTCATGGTCATCATTAGACTCTAAAATCCAGATTTTTTTGATTGAATTCAAACTTCATCATCCGCTGTGGTGGGATTCGAACCCCAATCCCCAAAACATCAGCTGGGTGTCTGGAGTCATTGCTAAGTGATAATAGCACGAAGCCAATGATTCTCCCTATCTGCCCTGTGGTTCTTCTGCCAATGATTTTAAGGATTTGCACTTTGGTCCTCTGGTTACCGACACTTCTGACAATGGAATCAGTGTCCCAATAATCCGTGGGAAGCCAGTGACAGTCGTTTGAGAAGATATTCTCATGGCTGGCTGAATTTTTGAGTCCCATTAGGGCAGAAGCATGGAGTTCCAGGTCTGAAAAAATCTGTGCCAGCTGGAATGCCAGTTTCCTCACCCCAGTTCCAGTGTTGGTCTGTTTACCCAAGACGGGTCCCAAGTAAGCGTGGTTGGTATGTTTATAAATTTGTGTATAACGCCAAAATTGGTGATATAGTCAATAGTGAAGAAGGTTATCTAATATTACAAAGGGATCTTGATAAATTGGCCCCATGGGCTGAGGAATGGCATATGGAGTTTAATTTGGATAAGTGTGAGGTATTGCATTTGCTACAACAAACAAGGCAGCTTTTAAAGAGTTAGTGGTAGGGCTCTGGGGAGTGTTGTTGAGCAGAGAGTCAGGGTTCAGGTACATAGTTCTGTGAAATTTGTGTTACAGGCAGACAGAGTGATTAAAAAGGCAATTAGCATGCTTGCCTTTGTTGCTGAGACCATGGAGTATGGGAGTTGGGACGTCATGTTGAGGTTGTACAGGATGCGGTGAGGCCTCTTCTGGAGTACAGTGTAGTGTTCTAGCCACCCTGCTACAGGAAGGATATTATAAAATTGGAGAGGGCTCAGAAAAGATTTACCATGACTTTACTGGGAATGGAGGGTTTGAGTTATAAGGAGAGGCTGGATAGGCTGGGACTTTTTCCATTGGAGTGTAGGAGGTTAAGGGTTGATTTTATAGTGATTTATAAAATCATGAGGGGCTTGCATAAGGTGAATAGCAAAGGTCTTTTCCCTAGGGAGGAAGAGTTCAAAACTAGGTCCATATTTTTAAGGTGAAAGGAGGAAGAATTAAAAGGGACTTGAGGGATAACTTTTTCACACAGAGAGTGATTTGTATGTGGAATGAACTACCAGAGAAAGTGGTAGATGCAGGTACATTTAGAACATGTACAAGATATTTGGACAGGTACATGAATAGAAAAGATTTTGAAGGATATCAGACAAATGCAGGCAAGTGGAATTAATTTGTAAAGACGGTCCTGACCCGAAACGTCAACTTTCCTGCTCCTCTGATGCTGCCTGGCCAGCTCAACACTGTGTTATCTCTGACTCCAACGTCTGCAGTTCTTGCTATCTCTAAGTGGAACTAGTTTAGTTTGAAAAACTTGATCAGCATGAATAAGTTGGGCCGAATGGTCCATGTCCATGCTGTATGGCTCCGATGACTCTATGACGCAAGCAGAATTATCGTCCCGTTCCCCATGAAGTAGCAGCTTGTTGAACCTTGTTGACTTCACTAGGATTTTCAAATAGTTGCAGAGTTCCAGTGTGACAGGGAGGAGCAAGGTCAAAAATCACACGATGCTAGGCTATAGTCCAACAGGTTTATTTAAAAACACTAGCTTTCATAGCATTGCTCCTTCCTCAGGTGTAGTGAGAGGGGCGTATCAAGAAACAGAATTTATAAGTAAAAGATCAAAAGATTATACAACTGATGTGAATGTATTGAATAAACCTAAAATAGTTGGCTGACTCCCTCCTGCTAAATCCTTAATCAGTTAGAAAGGAGATGCAGGTTTTGATTGATTGAAATGCAAATCCCAGAATTTCTTTCAAGTTACTGCCCCAAGATAACTAAAGCTTTCGTCAGTGTATATAAGAGGTGACATCTCAGGTCAGGCAGTGCATTTCAGGTGTAAGACCTTGTGTAGAATCTGTCTGTGTTTTAACCTAGAGTCAGACAGGTTTTATTTCCAAAGCAGGATTTTATAAAATGCCCCATTGACTCCGTGTGATAGGAAGGCCAATATTTGCTGCCATTGGTTAATGCAGTGGAAACAGACAGCAGTCAAAAAATATGAATGTATATAGGTCTGGATGGGTGGGTCATCATTTATTACCTATCCCCTATCATTCCAATGGAAGTGTAGGTGAGCTGCCTTCTTGAACTGCTGCAATCCACTGGGGTAGGAAGGGTGGTGTCAGGTACACCCACAAAGGAAAATCCCACAATTGTGATCCAGTGGTAGTTAAAGAATGGCAGTACAGTTCCAAATCAGGATGTTGTGTGCCCTAAGAGGGGACCTTACAGGAGGTGGTGCTCTATTGCATCTGCTGCCCTTGTCCTTCTAGATGGTAGAAGCCATGGATTTGTAAGGTGCTGTCGAAGGAGCCTTGATGGGTTACTAGAAAAGAATGTTGGCAGTTATCTCAAGAGGAATGGAATACAAAGGTGGTGAAAGTTTGGCCATATCCTATCTGCAGTACTGCATTTAGTTTTAGTTATCACACCTTGGGAAGAATGTCTTAGAGGGTTAAATTGGAAGGATGGGTTACATAAGATTTTCCGGCCATTGTTTGAATGTCAACAACTGGGGGGATCAGGTTGAGTTGTTTAAAAGGTTAAAAGAATTTAACTGGGGATTTGGGGGAACTATTTCCCTAGTGGAAAGGTACAGGGCTTTACAATTAAAGCTGGGTCTTTCAGAATGGATGTCAGGAGCACTTTAGTGTGGCAGAAATCTGGAAATGTGTCCCTCAAAAGGCTGTGGGGCAAATACTGAGCTAGACTGATTGTTGTCAGGAAAGGATATTGAGGGATATGGAGCAAAGTTTGAGCAAATTTAGCTGAGGTACAGATCAGCCCTGACCTGGTTGAATGACCTGCTGTTTCTGATATTCCTGAGTGAAAAAATGAAGCAACATTTTTAAATGATTAGATGGAAGTTACCTGAGTGTCCATAAAATGCCGCTATTGGTATCATTGGGATTTGTGTTGCAACTTAATCTCCGACCAGCACTCTCGGAAACATATGGTTTCTCCACTGGGGAGTACACAACAACTAACCTCTCTGTAAGTGCCATTAGCAGTCCACACAGCCAATGGCCTGGTGGTTTGGGAGCCTGGATTGGAAACTACTTGGTTTTTACCCCTGCATTCCTCACTCCTGTGATAGAATGATGATCAGAATCCCCTCCCTAGAATAGGGGAAGGACCTGAAACTGCAAACAACACTCCAAACCATTGCCTTGCTAAACATTATCTTTATTTTTTGCTTTCGTATTGTATTTACAGTATAAGTCTAAATGCTCCCAGGCTTTTTTTTAAAGGGTATTATTTATTTGCACTTGCAATGTGAAGGAATATTTTATTGAATTGCTGCATCTCATTGTTCCTCCATGCAAACATATGAGCATGGAGCAGGAGTAGGCTATTTAGTTCTTTTAACCCGCTCTGTCATTCAATAAGATCATGGCTGATCTGATAATACTGTCAAATCCGCATTCATGCCTGACTCCTGTTCCATTATGAACCCTAGATCTTGGTTCTTTTATAAGAGGAGACATCCTCTCCACATCCACGCTGTCAAGATCCTCATGATCTTATATGTTTCAGTCGCCACCCTTTACTGTTCTAAATCCCGATACATACCCAGCCATTGCGACCTTTCCTCATATTCCATACGCCTTACACTTTCCTGTTGGAGCTTAGATTCAGAGCATCTTAATTTTGGACTTCAAATCTGAATTCCCCAAACACATGTTAATTTGAATTTCACTTTGGTGGTCCCACTAATTCATAATCTGTGTCCCATCTCTGCTGGGCCGACCATGTGCTTATGATGCCCGAGTTCTGACTGCCAAAGCAAATCACCTTCACCCAGCTCAAGGCAAGCACTTGAACGTGAGAAGGATAAAGGAAGTGTCTGAAAGACACCCTGAAGGCTTCCCTCAAGAAATGCAACATAGGAGTTAATGCATGCAGATCCACATTCAGAGGAAACCAACTTAGATGAACCTCCAGCATGAAGGGCACAATGCTTTCAGCATACCCGTTGGCAAGAGGAAATATGGAAAAGGAACCGGAGAAAGGAATGCCAGAAATTGAAATTCCACCTCCTGGAAACATCTGCCAAATGTGTGGTCAGAGATATGGGTTTAGGATTGGGCTCATCAGCCACTTAATGACCCACAGAACCCATGACCAGTGACACGGACTTTCCTTGGTGGACTATCATACTCATTAATGAGTGATTGCCACTGATAAGTCAGTGTCCAGCCATTAACATATCGTATTCCTGTCCTCTGGAACTCTATCCACTAACCCGCATTTTCAATGGCTTCTCAAATCTCTACCGATGGAACAAATGCCTTTGGTTTCTCATCCCATTCTCTCCCCTCCCCTTTCTGCATGTTCAAGGTCCAACTGCAGTTGCCATAAGTAAGGAGCCTGATGTAAATAGAAGGTGTCATTGTCCGTTGTGTTAGAGTCAGCAGAGGTCTGAGGATCTGGCAAGTCTTCAGAGAACAGCAGCTCACAAAGGCTGCAAACCCTTAAACTATTCAGTGCTCAATCTTTTGTTCAGTCAGTTATATATGATAAGGAAGACAACAATTTGCAGAAATGCTGCAGAACTGGTGAAACTGGATTTAGGCAAATGTTTCAAAAGTTCAGGACAATTTATTTGTTAATGTGCCAGCAGCCAGGATGGGGTCATTCATCTCAATGACATGGAAACCATCTCCAAAGGTAAACACACATAAGAGTTGATCAAATAGTTTTAGTGCTGTTTACTCACAGCACAGTGCTTGGTTGTTCAGTTAGTTGAATGTTTGGTTACAATAGGCAGAAGGATTTTTCGCACAATTCTAGAATGATGGGAATTTACAGGCACAGAGAGAGGCTGTTTAGCCTGTTGTTGCCTGTGCTCGTTGATAAAATGCCATTTAGTTTAATCCATTTTTCAGTTCTTGGTTGATTGCCTGTAGGTTGCAGCACTTCAAGTTTGTATGTGAGTACTTGTTAAATGCAATGAAGGTTTGTGTGTCTATCAGTCATTCAGGCAGTGAGTTCCAGACTCTTAACATCCACTAGCAGTCTCCATATTCATATAGAATAGGAGTCTCCATATAGAAATCGTCTATGATTTCTAAAGACTCCTGGGCAATTCTGGTCAGTTGGCAATTGCTATGCAGAGAGTGTTTTTTTTTAACCAAAATTGAGTTTATTCATTAAGATTTGTAAAATACAGTTCAGCATTGACTTGTCATATACTGCAATAGGGATGGTTTATTTCAGTGTCGTGTGTTAGGTGCCTCACTTCACCTGCCTTTTTAGATGGTGGATAGGCTTTACGGAGTTGGGTGGTGTTATTTGCCATAGAACTCCAAGCCTCTGTAGGCACACATTTACATGGCTCATCCAATTGAGGTTCTGGTCGATGGTAACCCTCAGGATGTTGATAGTGGATGGAAATGCTATTATTGTCAAGGAGACATAGTTAGATTCTGTTTTGTGGACATGGTTATTACCTGGCACTTGAGTGCTGTTCATCTGCCCAAGTCTGAAAATTGCCAGGTCTTGCTGCATATAGAAATGGACTGCATCATTGTTGGAGTTTGAAATGGTCCTGAATATTGTGCATCATTGTACATCAGTACATGTACCCACTTCTGGCCTTAACTTGGAGGGAAGGTCGCTGACGAAGCAATAGATGATGGTTGGGTCTATCATAACTATATTTTGATAGCTGGGACTGAGGTGACTGACTGGCAGCAACCATAACCATCTTCCTTTGTGCTGAGTATAACTCAAGACAGTAGAGAGATTTCCTGGATTCCCATTGACTGCCATCTTTCTACAGCTCCTTGATGCTACATTCAATCAAATATGGCCTTGATGTCACTCTCACCTCATCTCACATCAGGAGCTGAGTGTCTTTGGTGGACTCCAAACTGAATGTCCATGAGCAGGCAACTCTATGCAAGTACCATTTGAAAGTATTTTCAATTACATCTTCAATCACTTTGCTGACAATCAAAAGCAGACTCATGGCGCAATTATTGCTCATATTAGAAGACAGGCCATACCTGGGCAATTTTGTTTTTACATTGCTTGTATTGCAGTTCTACTAGAACAACTTGGCTAATGATGCAGCAGGTTAAGTACAACTACAATGTCTATTTACCTTTCGTGTCAAGCCTTCACTATCGCATACAGCCAGAGGAATTTTACAGTTTCCAGCCTCTCAGCTTACTGAGGAGAATTGACCTTAGAAAGTGTGTTTCCCTATTGAGCCTTTACAATACCTTTAGTGAATCTCTCATGCTCCAGTCCTGGGCTTTACAATGTCATTGACAGCTCTCTGTTCTGGAAAACAACATGTTCCGAGATGACCAGCGAGGCCTCGTGGTATTATCGTTGGACTGTTAATCCAGAGACCCAGATAATGTTCTGGGGACACCATGGCAGATGGTGGAATTTGAATTTAAAAAATATCTGGAATTAAGAATCTAATGATGACCATGAATTGATTGTAGGGGAAAAACCATCTGGTTCACTAATGCCCTTTAGGGAAGGAAACTGCCATCTTTACCTGGTCTGGCCTAAATGTGACTCCAGACTCATGGCAATGCAGTTGACTTTTAACTGCCTCTGGGCAATTAGGGATGAGCAGTAAATGCTGCCTAGCCAGTGACGCCCTCATCCTGTGAAAGAATAAAGAATTTTACTGAGCGGCTTGTCCCCTAGCAGTAGTCACTCAGTCACCAGTAGATGGGTATGTTGATGTATATCCCTGGGAACAGCCCATAGTGTATGCCTCCCTCTGTTACGGTGCTGCTTGAGATGGACTTCTACAAAAAAAAAGTTTATTGATTCAGGCCTACAAAGGTACATTCCAGAACGAGCTGCCAATAGTCTGTTCTCCTTGAGAGCAATGTGCTGAGTGAGAATGTTGTTCTGTACTTGTGTTCATGATCCACCAAGGCTTCTCTTACCCTTTGTCATTTAACCCAATCAGCCAAACCTATTTTTCTCTCATCCTTGTGTGTTTATCTAGCTTCCCTTAAAGGCATTCATACCATCCACCTAAACTATTGCTTGTGGTGGAAAGTCCCATTATCTCACTGCTGTATAGCTAATATGTTTCTTACGAATGGTATATTGGATTTATCAATGACTATCTTATACAGGTATAACTGTTTCGTGATGTTCATTGTGTGTTGCCAAAGTTGCATGTTGCAATATCTTATCAGGTGCTTTCTGTTACGACCTTTACACTTTGGCGTCTGTCATCGTGGAGTAGCATGAAGGCCATACTACTGAGATAGTGTTTCTTTCTAAATTCTTTGATAGATTCCCACATTCCAAGGGAGAATCCACACCATCATTTGTTAAGGTGTATATAGTAACCCTAATAACACCATTCCAGAATCATCCTTGCAGAGCTTTTAGTCCCAGTGAAGTTCAATGGGCCTGTAAACCCACCAAAAGCATTTGTATGGGTTGCCAGTACAACTTGCCTGCGTCATTATACCTGAGGCAGATTGAAAGTTGAAGTGTAAGGATCCTTGACCACAGCAGCAGGTAGCCAGCTAAGTCTGTTAAAGTCCTTCTCATTAGAATCATAGATTTCCTATAATGCGGAAGCAAGCCATTTGTGCCAGCATCCATACCAATCCTCCGAACAGCATCCCACCCAGACCCAATACCCTCTCCCTGTAACCCTGCATTGCTCGTGGCTAATCCACCTCGCCTGCACATCCCTGGTCATTTTGGGGGAAATTTAGCATGACCAATCCACCTAACGTGCACATCTTTGGACTGTGGGAGGAAACCAGAGGAAACCTACGCAGACATGGGGAGAATGTGCAAATTGCAGACAGTCACCGGAGGGTGGAATTGAACCCAGGTCCATGGCGCTGTGAGGCAGCAGTGCTAACCACTGAGCTACCCTATGCTATTCTGGCCTATTGTCAGCGACTGACTGGAATTTTTTTGTGGGCTGCCTCCCAGAGCTGGAAGCGTTAGGAAACAGTGTAGCTGGAGGTCATCTCCCAGTGGCAGAATGCTGGCAGTGCTCCAGGCAGCATGAGGGGCCCTACCTGTCTCTTTGTCTTTCATTGTAGTAGCAGGCCAACTTGTGAAGAGTTAATAGTGGCCTGGCTATTCAAGGGAGTTTTAGAATTAAAATAGTTGAAGGTGTCTCTTGGGGAATAGTGGTAGTAGCCCTATTTCTGGGCCAGATTGTCTAGGTTCAAGTTCCACCTGTACCAGATATGTGCCTTAACACACCAGAACAGGATAATTAAACATATCTAACATAGCTGAAGTGATGCCCAATCTCTGATATGGAAAGGCAGCCTCCTGCTGCTTCAGCACTGCAAGGCCTCCTATTGGCTATTGAAACTCAAGGTTCACTAATGTACTTTAGAGAAGGAAATCTGCCATTCTCACTTAGTCTGGCCTACATGTGACTCCAGACCCACAATAAATGCCCTCTAGGCAATTAAGGATGGGCAATAAATACTGGTCCTGTCAGCAATGTCCCACATCCCATGAATGAATAAAAAAGGAAAAGCAATGGGACAGACAGAAAAGTGCAGTTGAGGTGGCTCAGTGGTTAGCACTGCTGCCTCACAGTGCTAGGGACCCAGGTTCAATTCCAGCCTCAGGTGACTATCTGTGTGGAGTTTGCAATGTTCTCCCTCTGTTTGTGTGGGTTTCCTCCGGGTGCTCCAGTTACCTCCCATAATCCAGGTTAGGTGGATTGGCTATGCTAAATTGCCCGTAGTGTTCAGGGATGTGTATATTAGATAGGTTACAAGGGGATGGATGTGGACTTGTTGGGCCAAAGGGCCTGTTTCCACACTGTAGGGATTCTAGGCCCCAGTCAGATCAGACACAATCACAAATTGAATGGTGAAATAGTCTTAAAGGGCTAAAAAGCTTCTACATCTTTCTGTCCACAAAAAAAAACACCCTGAGTTGCCTGCTACTTCAACACACCGCAGTGTTTCCTGGCCAATATCTCTGTCTCTGGCCTGCTGCAGTGCTTCAGCACAACTGGAAGAACAACAACTCATTTTCTGCTTGAGGACCATACAGGCTTTTGGACTCAATATCAACAATGTTAGGGCTTGAGGCACCTTACCCCAACCCCCACACACCAGGCCTTCTCATCACATGGTCTGCTATTACACAACAGCCCATTGTTAGCCACTAATCATCCCCATTAGTAACTATTCATTCTCCTAGGCTGATTGTTATCCATTCCTTTGTCTTTCCAACTGTTGTTCTCTCTCTTTGGTTCTATCTCTACCAGTCAATTACTCCTTACCCCCACCTTATCTTCTGCATCAAAACCAATATCGTCCTAGCTACCATCAGTTTTGAGGAAGTCACTAAACCCGAAGTGTTAACTCTCACTTCTCTCCATAGATGCTGCCAGACCTGCTAAGCTTTTGCAGCACCCACAGTTCTTTCAGTTTTTTTTAAGCTACATCCTTTGTTCTTTTTTAGTTTCAGAGACCACTTGCCACCCTTAATTGAATGGTGAGCCCATCTGTGGTCAATTAATTGGCTAATTTGTGAAAAATCACAGCCAGGTGAAGGAGCTCTGACTCAATTTGACCCTAGCAGCAATGCTGCAAGCCCACTGGAAAATCTCGCTCTTTTGCCATTTTCTAGTGGTAAAGCCATCAAATGGCTGTTCCCTCAGAGCAGTTAGGTACAAAGTTAATGATGGAAAACAGTAGATAAAACAATGCAGAAAATTATGTGGGCCCATGTAGATAAACAGTGTTGCATAGGCCTCATATCCTAACTGGCACCAAATCCTGTTCACTCAGAACCGTGTGCATGTTGACCCGTAACCTTCACTTCAGCTCTGACAAAAAGTCGCCTAGACTCGAAACATTAGCTAGCTCTCTACCCCCGTGGATGCTGTCTAACTCGCTGTGATCTCCAGCATTTTATGTTTTCAATACAGATGCCAGGATCTGCAGTAATTTGCTCTTGACCCGTAACCTGGTTTAGTTTCAGATTTCTAGCATCTTACAATACCGATCTCTTTGGCAATTTTTCTCAAAAAATTACTTTGTTCATAACATTTGTAAAACTATGTTAGAAAAATCTGGACTTAAATTACAGACAGCAATAAAATTCGACATCTCTCCACGCAGAATGTTAGGTGTCTGAATACAGTGATAATACTCTTAATATGTTATTTCTCTTTTGCACAATATACTTTAATAAAATGTCAAAAAACACAACACATTTCAATTGAATAATACAATATTTGCAAGAAAATTCAGCTGCTATATCATTCAGTTATAATAGATTTACAATTTACAAAATATATGCTATGAACGGTTTACAGCCCAGGGCAATATTTCCCTGAGGTGCTTCTCTATCTGTTGCTTTACAACGTGAATTTTTTGTTAATATTTTGATCTTTTATTTCAAAAGTATACTTTATTCATAAAAAAACTTGTTAATATTTTGAACGAACTAGAATTCGCAATTTATATTTTCTGCCACTGAGAACGGTACCTCCAGCCAGTTTCAATTTTGGAATTGGCTTTCCTGTCTTTAAAAGCGACCTCTGTCGAAAATTCGAGTTAGTTACCTGTAACTGCGTGGCAAATGTTTGTTCGATTGCGTGGGTTGCGAATCTCCTTAAAGGTGCTACCTAAATGCAGGTCACTTTTTTCTCTCTGCAAGTGAGAAAGTGCATCGGAAAATTTGCATTTTGGGCACCTTTCCGAGAACCTGGAGGGGAGGTGTTTCTGTTTGAGCTGACGGCTCTAGGGCTGGAACTCCAGTGAGCGTCAGTCAGACGGATGAGGAAGTAGCCGAGTAAGCCCAGTTGGCTTCTACCTCGCCAGTGAATATGTGCGTGTGTGTATGTGTATCCGGCTCCGGATCCTGGCCGGGGGAATAAGCAGATGGGGTGATACCGGCAATCCCCCTCCCCTTCCCTTCCCCATCCATATGGGAACCAGCAGCACCGGGCATAGCCCCCCGGCGGGGGACCTGAGTCCACCCCTGGAGGCGTGGACTTGTGGCTACTGCGGGAAGGACTCGTTCTGCGCCCAGGGTAAGAGACAGAGAGAGGTGCTTTGGTGGGGGGAGGTAGAAATCCCAGTGAAAAGAAGTCAGGTCAATAGGACGAGGATAGGTGCGGAAGTTACAGCAAAAACATTGACGAACAAAATTGTTACATCTAATTGTATCTGTTAAGTTGACACTTTGTATTTTAAAACAAACATAATGTATCTAAACATTGTATCCAACAGCTTGGCCTGCTGTGTTCATCCAGCTCCGCACCTTGTTATCTCGGATTCTCCAGCATCTGCAGTACCTATAATTTCTTATAACTGAAAGTGAAAGATGCTTTGCCTTGCTGTCGTGGATTTCTTGTTGTTATGGTTCTGTCAATGTCATGCTAATTACTGCCCGTTGTCCGTTTCCAGGGCTTGTGGACCTGTTGATTTCAGCTGCTATGTTATCTGCTACGTGACAGGGTGGGTTCTTTTAGCTTTCCCTGTTGCTCTTCTTACGACTGCCCCCTTCTCTGTGAGAGATAGCAAGAACTGCAGAAGCTGGAGTCAGAGATAACACAGTGTGGGGCCGGAGGAACACAGCAGGCCAGGCAGCATCGGAGGAGCCGGAAAGTTGACGTTTTGGGTCGGGACCCTTGTTCAGAAATCTGATGTTGCCCTGCCCTGCTGTGTTCCTTCGGCTCCACACTATTATCTCTGCCCCCTTCTCTGTGTTTTGGTATCAGTTTCAAGACACGAACTGAAGCCTGGCGTGACTTTCTCCCATAGTTCGAGTTCTTTCTCTCTCTCTCCGTCTGCGAAATGCCAAAAATATTTTCCGTGTTTTCTTTTGTATTTATTTTTATTTTTGCTCAGGTTTCCATGAGAACGTGCTTTTGTCGCGAGAATAAACGCGAATGACGGTTTATGGCGTTCCTCGGAAATTTGCTGGTTGTAATTCAACTATTAGTTAAAATAATGAAACATTATTTCAAAGCAGGGATTTGTATCGTTGGTGTGTTCGGGTGACTCCAATCTCTTTTGAGAGCTGTACGTTTTTCAGCGCTTTCAGTTTGGAGTGAGAGGCTTGGTTGGCAAACGTACAAGGAGTCCCCTCACTGAGCCCTGAAGAACAGCTTTGGTGTTCATTTCTGTCTCACACTACCGTTTGTCACTCTCCATCCTTCTAATGCCATGACTTGTTACCTGGAGTTGTGGGGCTGCTACCCACCCTTTTGTTGCACTGGCCAGGTGCTGATAAATCTACTACTGTCCAAAACAAAGGGTTATGTTTTAAGGCAGAGCTGTGGCGATTTACTTTTTCTGTCTGAGGGTTGCTAATCTGTGGAATTTGCTTCCCAAAATAGAGTAAAGGCTGGGTTATTAAGTTAATTCAAGGTTGAGTTAGATCCTCATTGGATAAGAGATTCATAGACTCCTAGGCCTACAACACAGAAACAGACCCTTCAGCCCATCTCATTCTTGCCGACAGGTTATTCTAAATTTAATCTAGTCCCACGTGATAGCAATTGGCTCAAATCCCTATAGATCCTTCCTGTGCGTGTATCCATCCAGATGCCTTCTAAATGTCATAATTGCACCAGCCTCCACACTTTCTTTGGCAGCTCGTTCCATATGAGCACCACCCTCTGTATGAAAAAGCTGCCCCTTTAGCTCCTTATTATGTCTTCCTCTCACCTTAAACCTACGCCCTCTATTTGTCGACTCCCCTACGCTGGGGAAAAGACCTTGGCTATTTACCCTATTCACTCACCTCATGATTTTATTAACTTCTCTAAGGTCACCCCTCCACCTCTGCTCCAGAGAATATAGCCCCAGCCTACTCAACCTCTTCCTATGGATCAACCCCCCCCCCCCAGCCTAGCAACAACCTTGTAAACCTTTTCTGAACCCTTTCAGGTTTCACATCTTTCCTACAGCAAAGAGACCCAAATTGAACACAATATTCCAAAAGTGGCCTAACCAATTGTCCTGTACAGCTGCACCATGATATCCTAACTCTTATATTTGATGCACTGACCAATAAAGGCAAGCGAACCAAACACCACCTTCACTATTCCTACCTAATGATAGCCACTAAATGTCTCCAATAATCGCTATTTACCCTCCTAGCCAGATTGTTATCCACTCCTTTGTCTGTCCAACTGTTCTTCTCTCTCTTCAGGCTTTTAATCAGCTTTGGGTGGCACAGTGGCTCATGGTTAGCACTGCCTCACAGCGCCAGGGACTCAGGTTCGTTTCCACTGCTGGGCAACTGGCTGATTCTCCCCATGACTGCGTGGGTTTCCTCCCACAGCCTAAAGATGTGCAGGCTAGATGGATTGCCCATATGTTCAGGGATCTGTAGAGTTGGTGGGTTTATAGGGGGATAAGTCATGATGGGATGCTCTGAGGGTCGGTGTGGATTTGTTGGGCCGAAGGGCCTGTTTCCACACTGTAGGGATTCTATGTCTCTTTGACTATTGTTTAATTGTGACCCCCTTCTCTCCACCACCAGCCCCCTCCATCATATCTTCTGCACATAAACCAAAAATTTTCTAGCTACCTACCGAGGAAGGGTCACTGGACCTGAAATGTTAACTCTGACTTCTCTTCACAGATGCTGCCAGACCTGCTGAGTTTTTCCAGCAACTTCTGTTTTTGTTTGTGCAGCATCTGCAATTCTTTTGGTTTTTCTTCACTATCCTGTCTACCTGCGACTCCACCTTCAAGGAACTATGAACCTGCACCCCAAGGTCTCTTTGTTCAACAACTCTCCCCAGGACCTTACCATCAAGTGTGTAAGTCCTGCCCTTATTTGCCTATCCAAAATAGTACATGTCACATATGCCTAAACTAATGTCCATCTGTCACTCCTTGGCCCATTTGTCTATCTGTTGTACTCTGAGATAACCACTTTCGCTGCCCACTACACCACCAATTATGATGTTATCTGTCAACTTACTTACCATATCTCCTTTATTCACATCCAAGTCACTTCTCTAAATCACAAAAAGTCCAGGACTAAGTGGAGCAGGCAAGAAAGTGTAGAGTAAATTCCACAAGTAGATCACTCATGGTCTCTGTTCTATGTATGTTCCTATGGTGGGCCTTCGTCCTGGTCAGTTATTACAGTGATACGGAGGTGCCGGCGTTGAGCTCAGGTGGACAGGGTCAGAAGTCACATGACAGCAGGTTATAGTCCAATAGGTTTATTTGAAATCACAAGCTTTCACAGTGCAGCCCCCTCACCAGATGATGTCAGCACTCTTAAAGCTTGTGATTTCAAATAAACCTGTTAGACTACAACCAGTTATTACAGTGGAAACACCTCTGTGGATTTCTAATCCACAGCAGAGAACTGTTCAGATTCAACCACACTGGTTGAGGACCAGGCAGGGTAAGCATTTTAAGTTTCCTTCCTTTTAAAGAACTTTAGTTTTTAAACAATTCAATAGCTTCATGGTAATTTTTTTTATTGAGACCAGTTTTGTTTTCTTATTTCTAGATATACTTTTCTAAAAAAAAAGTTTGAGACAGAATTAAACTTGCATCATCTGGATTCTTGGACCTGGCCAGTTAATGCTACCACTGCATATCCTTCCATATGTGTTCTTGTATGATGAGTGTGAATATGCAATTGAACTGTAGTGTATTGTTTCAGCCTAGCCCAATTCTATCTTCTTTTAATATTCAAGCACTTGCCCTTGTATTGAGCATTGCTGGATTGTGATCAGAAAGCTTTTGGTTGTTTCACATTACAACAGGCACAGCAACTTTGTTTGCAGCCCAGCAACTAAAAATAGGCCCATGTGTTTGGGGGTTTGTGTGACTCAGTTTCTTGCTAATTGGTACTCTGTAATAAGATGATATGTAACTAATGTGTTGGTTGCTATGTTGCCAGTAGCTGCCAAACCACATCATTTATTAGGGCAAATGACCCCTGTGTGTTGTCACAACACTGCACTGCAAGACCTTTTGAAACCTCACCTTTTAACAATATGACTTCAACTCCAATGAAAAACAAAGTTGATTGGAGTTCACAAGAAATCCCAGGAAAAAATCTGCCAATGCCCAATATAAAAGATTTAAAAACTGAAAGAACTGTGGATGCTATACATCAAAAGAAGAAATTGCTGGAAAAGCTCAGCAGGTCTGGCAGCATCTGTGTAAAGAAATTAGAGTTAACGTTTCGGGTTGAGTTCTGAGGAAGGGTCACTTGAATGGAAACATTATCTCTGATTTCTGCCCACAAATTCTGCCAGACCTACTGAACTTTCCCAGCAATTTTCTTGTGTTCCCAGTGTAAAAGGTTCCTGGCATTTATGTCTACAAAGCTTATGGATAGCATTAGACATCTGTAGAAAGCTTACACAAATGGAAAATTTAGAAAAATAAATGTTCTTGTGGTCACCCAGAGCAGACCCTGCAGGATAAAATAAATCGAAGCCTGATTGACAAATAAGGAAGCATTCCACTATTGCTGTCACAATTATCCAGTTTAACCACTGGATGGGGAAATATAGTAGTTGCTGTATGTTTTATGTCAGCCAGAAGAAAGGGAACAAGACTACTCTGCAGTTGCAAACATATAGTTCCAGCCCTGACAGATGAATGCCCCATGTTTTGGTTCAAAATTACAAGTTAGATTAAAGTGATGAAGTCTGAAATTAGAAAGATATTGTGTCAAATACAAAATCTTTTATTAAAGAGGAGAAGTCTGGAATTACATATCCTCTGAAAGTTATAAAATAAAATGTTCACTGTTTGATTTTGAAATTGATAGCTCAGATTTCCGTCCTCAGTTGATTATTGTTTTATTTTAACATGCTT
This sequence comes from Ginglymostoma cirratum, assembly GCA_024137785.1. Taxonomy (NCBI): domain Eukaryota; kingdom Metazoa; phylum Chordata; class Chondrichthyes; order Orectolobiformes; family Ginglymostomatidae; genus Ginglymostoma; species Ginglymostoma cirratum. The sequence goes on along the minus strand of JAHRHZ010000042.1, from coordinate 29,708,257 downwards.
TTAATGGTTCGTCCTGATGTTTCATCGTTGTTCAATGACATATAGTTGTCTCCCCTCAAGCCTCATTGGTTTATAACTGAGTACACGAGTTGTATTCAGTTCAAAGGGTTTATTGAAAGACTGGTTAAATCCGCCTGTGTTAGACTAACTGCTCATTCTTGCTTCATTTATCTTTCAAGTTCAAGCTCTGGTGAAATTTAGGATCATGTTTATATAGCCTTGAAATATTTTCTCTTCCTATTCCTGTGCCACATACAATACAGGCTTTATCTGTCAGTGATGGTGATATTATCGAACGACAGAATAGGCGAGGAGGTATCGCTGGAGATCGGCTCTCCCTATTTAACTGTTTATGTTTGTTATTCATTCCTGGGATCTAGGCCAGCATTTATTGCCCATTCCTAACTGCCTAGAGAGCAGAAGTAAGAGGGAACTGTGTTGGAGGTCTGGAGTCCCGTGTAGACCGGACCAGGTAAAGACAGCAGTTTCCTTCCTTAAAGGACATCAATGAATAAGGTTTTTTCTCCCTAATCCCTAATTACCTTTGACAAGATGGTGGTGAGCTGCCTCCTTGAACTGCTGCAGACCATTTGTTGAAAGTAAACACTGCCGTTAGGGGAGGAATTACAGGCTTTAGGTCCAATGTCACTGAAGGAACAGGGATATATTTCCAAGTCAGGATGGAAAGTGGCTTGGAGGATAACTTATGGTTGTTGGTGTTCCCACGCATCTGCTGCCCTTGCTTACATGGTAGTGGCCATAGGTATGGAAAGGACCCTTTTAAGAAAACTTAACTTGTAGATAGTATTCTCTGCTGCTACTGAGTGTCAGTGGTGGAGAGTGTGGATGTGGTGCCAATCAGATGGGCTGCTTTGCCCTGGATGGTGCCAAGCTTCTTGCGTGTTGTTGGAATTGTGCACACCCAAGCAAGTGAGAAGCATTTTGCCACATTCCTGATGGTCTTATGGGCCGGATTTGGGGAATCAACAGGAGAATAACTTGCTGCGGGATTTGTAGTCTCTGATATGCTCTTGTAGCCACTGTCTTTATCTGGCTAGCCCAGTTAGGTTTTAGAACATAGAACATAGAACATAGAACAATACAGTGCAGAACAGGCCCTTCGGTCCTTGATGTTGCGCCGACCTGTGAACTAATCTAAGCCCACCCCCTACACTATCCCATCATCATCCATATGCTTATCCAAGGACTGTTTAAATGCCCCTAATGTGGCTGAGTTAACTACATTGGCAGGCAGGGCATTCCACGCCCTTACCACTCTCTGAGTAAAGAACCTGCCTCTGACATCTGTCTTAAATCTATCACCCCTCAATTTGCAGCTACGCCCCCCCGTACTAGCCGACGTCATCAGCCTAGGAAAAAGACTCTCACTGTCCACCCTATCTAATCCTCTGATCATTTTGTAGGTCTCTATTAAATCCCCTCTTAGCCGCCTTCTCTCCAATGAGAACAGACCCAAGTCCCTCAGTCTTTCCTCATAAGACCTTCCCTCCAGACCAGGCAACATCCTGGTAAATCTCCTCTGCACCTTTTCCAATGCTTCCACATCCTTCCTGTAATGCGGCGACCAGAACTGTACACAATATTCCAAGTGAGGCCGCACTAGTGTTTTGTACGGTTGCAGCATGACATCACGGCTCCGGAACTCAATCCCTCTACCAATGAAACCTAACACACCGTATGCCTTCTTAACAGCACTATCAACCTGGGTGGCAACTTTTCAGGGATCTGTGTACCTGGACACCAAGATCCCTCTGCACATCCACACTACCAAGAATCTTTCCATTGACCCAGTATTCTGCCTTCCTATTATTCTTCCCAAAGTGCATCACCCCACATTTATCTGCATTGAACTCCATTTGCCACCTTTCAGCCCAATTCTGCAGTTTATCCAAGCCTCCCTGCAACCTGCAACATTCTTCAACACTGCCCACCACTCCACTGACTTTAGATCAATGATAACCCTCAGGATGTTGGTAGTGGGGGATTCGATGTAGGTGATGCCATCAAATGTCAAAGGACAATGGTTAGATTCTCTCATTTTGCAGATGGTCATCACTTTGTCACTTGTTAGCCAAACCCTAGGTCTTATCCAGGTCTTCCTGCATTTGGACATGGACTAGTTTATTATCTGAGGAATCGTGAATGATGCTGACCATTGTGCAATATTCAGTGAACATTCGCATTTCTAATCTTATGGTGGAGGGAAGGTCATTGATAAAACAGCTGAAGATGGTTGGGTCCAGGAAACTTCCCTGAGGAACTCCTGCAGAGGTACCCTGGAGCTGAGATGACTGACCTCCAACCACAACAACAACCGCCTTTATTTGCTAAATGTGATTCCCATTGATTGCAGTATTGGTCAGGCTTCTTGATGCCATACTCAGTCAAATGCAGTCTTGATGTTGAGAGCAATCACTCGACCTCCCCTCTGGAATTCATCTCTTTTGTCCATGTTTGAGCTAAGGCTCAATGAGATCAGGAGTTGAGTGGACCTGGTGGAACCCAAACTGAACATCAGTGAGCAGCTTATTGCTGAGCAGTTGTTAGTGATATCTTCCAATACTTTATGATTGAGAGTAGACCAATGGGGCAGTGATTAGCAAGGTTGGATTTGTTCTGCGCTTTGTGGATAGAACATACCAGAGTAATTTTCCACACTTTTTGGGTAGATGTCAGTGTTGGAACAGCTTGGCTAGGCATGCGATAAGTTATGAAGCTCAAGTCTTCAGTACTATCAACAGAATGTTGTCAGGGCCCATAGCTTAGGCAGTGTCTGATGCCTCATGGCTCTTATTGATAGCATATGGAGTGAATTGAATTAGCTGGAAACTAGCACCTGTGATGCTGGATACCTCTGGAGGTAATAAATGCACAATGCAACGAATGGGAGGAACCTTAGCTCTCAACAAGTAAGAATTTTCTTGATGTTGTATCTAAATCTATTGTGTATGAGTTGATACAGATTAATTTCTACAACTAGTCAACAACCCTACTATGTAGGGGGAGGCAGTGGCCTGGTGGCATTATCATTCGATCCAGAACCTCCAGTAATGATCTGAGGACCCTGGTTCAAATCCCATCATGGCCAATGGTGGAATTTGGATTCAATTTTAAAAATTTGGAATTAAGAATCTAATGTTTGTGAAACCAATGTTGATTGACAGAAAAACCCATCTGGTTCACTAATCTGCTTTAGAGAAGGAAATAGCCATCCTTACCTGGTCTAGCCTACATATGATTTCAGACCCACAGCAATTGGTGGGCAATAAATACTGGCCTAGCCAGAGACATCTACATCTTGTGAATGAATAAAAGGGAAATCATAACTCCCTGGATGATGGTTGGTACACTGGATGAATGTCGGTCATTTTATGGTTGGCAATTCCTGTGTCTTTTATGGAAGTCTTGGGAGATATCATGGGTAGATTTGCCTGATTAAATAGGTCTCCAAGATAACAAGTGTGGGGCTGGATGAACACAGCAGGTCAAGCAGCATCATAGGAGCAGGAAAACTTGACATTTCGGGCCTAGACCGCTTGTCCTGCTGTGTTCATCCAGCCCCACGCTTGTTATCTCGGATTCTCCAGCATCTGCAGTACCTTTTATCTCTAAATGGGTCTCCACTCCATTTCCTCACTCTTTACTTTCCATGATGACGTCTGTGCAGATGGAAGTAAAAACAAAATCCACTAGCTTTTAGTTTTTTTATTATAGCCTGATTCCATTAAGTGCGTATTTTATTTTGTTTGTTCTGTTCGTTTAATTCCACCTTCGTCCTTCATGTTTGAGATGGAAACTTCCAGCAGCAACACAATAGAAAAGAGCAAAAGTTATGGCTGAGGATATGGAAAGATTCCTTATGAGTCAAATATGTTCCTTGTTATCTAAGAGCATTCTCACTGAATTTGTAACAAATACTCCTGGTCACTCTGCCTCTGTCTACGTAGGTGCTATTGATGTGCAGGGCTCTTTCATAATCTCAAATAAAAGTCCCAGTGTGGTGTCAAAATTATCTTTGGATAATTTAGGGAGAAGGTATGCCCTGTGCCTGCGACGTGGCCAGTTTAAATACATGAGTGCCACACTACTGCTCACTGGCCCCCATGGAGGAGATGTTCCTACTGCAGCCTTGTCCTCTGAACTCACATGATCTGTCACCCAATGGGCTCAATTTTGACGTCAAGTGAATGGGCTCTGAATGAGTTAAAATCTCACCCAACATGCAGAGACTCATTTGTTCAAGTCCCACTCCTAGACTGTAGCACAATGTTTCAGGCTGACTCTTCAGCACCCTGTGCTGCACTCACTCCATTAGTCATCAGATGTGCTGACTTGTGGGTGAAACTGAGGCTTCACTTGTCCTCTCGGGTACCCGAAAGGACTTCCATTTCAATTTCGAAGTGGAACAGGGTAATTCCCCTGGTTCCCCAGTCAATATCTCTCATCAGTTGGCATCTGCAAAAGCAGGTGATCCTGTCCCTATCACGTTGCTGTTGGAAACTTGCTGTGTGCAAATAAGCCTGCTCCATTTCTCACTATAAATATTAACTATAATGTCATCGGCTGTGTGCTGTTCTGGATAATCCTGTGATTGTGAAAAGGTCTATATAAATGCAAGCCTTTCTTCTTTAAACCATGGGAGCATTTATTTGGGGGGAAAGAAAAAGAGCAAGGAGCCTTCTCAGTGCTGTGGCCCATATTTCGACACTGGGACAAGAACAGCTGCTCAAGTCTCATCCACCATTTGATCCATTAGATCACGGACATACCTTATCTTAATGTTGTTCTCCTCATTGTCCTCAATACTCTTACCAAACAATCATCTATTAATCTTAGATCAATTGAAAATTTCAAGACTAACAGCCACAGTTGCAGATTTTCATTACAACCTCGATCACAATGGAGTGGGGTGCTCCTAGAATGCATACAGCATGGAAGCAGACCATTTGTTCCAACCAGTCCAAGCAGAACATAATCCCAAACTAAACTAGTCCCACCTGCCTGCTCCTGGCCCATATCCCTCCAAACCTTTCCTATTCATGTACTTATCCAAATGTCTTCTAAATGATGTAACTGTTCCTGCATCCACCACTTCCTCAGGAAGTTCATTCCACATAAAAACCATCCTGTGTAAAAAGAAGAAAAAATGCCCCTCATATCTTTATTTAAATCTCTCTGTCCTTAAAAATATGTCCCCGCACCCCCCCATCTTGAAATCCTCCATCCCAGGGAAAAGACACTATTAACCCTATCTGTACCTGTCATGATTTTCTAAACCTCTATAAGGTCACCTCTCAACCTCCTACACTGCAATGAAAAAATTCCTAGCCTCTCCAGCCTTTCTTTATAACTGAAACCCTCCATACACCACAAAATCCTGGTAAATCTCTTCTGAACCCTCTCCAGCTTAATAAAATCTTTCCTGTAACTGGATGACAAGAACTGAGCACGGTACTGCAGAAGAGGCCTCGCCACTGTTCTGTACAATCTTCTACATGAGTTCCCAGTTCCTATACTCAAAGGACTGAGCATCAAAGGCAAGCGTGCTAAACACCTTCCTAAGCACCCTGTCCATATGTGACCAAAGAATTATGTACTTGAACACACAGATCACTACCCCAAGGTCCTACTATTAATTGTATTTTGCCTACAGAAAGGAAGCAACTTTGCTCTGGAAGACCTCTCTGCATTTCCTAGTGACAATTCAAAGGGTGCATTCCAGTGAACGGCATGTGGGGCAAACACAGCAGCAGAGCGTCTGCGCAGAAATTAACAAGTTAAACTAGTTTTGGTTTGCGACACTGGTTGAAAGAGAGGCATTTAAATGAAGAAAATTTCAGTTATGCGGATGCAGAGAAACTATTTCCTGTGCTGGGGACATTCTGAATGAAAAGGCACAATCTTAAGTGTGGAGTTTGGTCATTGAAAAGTGAAGGTAGAAAGCACACTCTCATGTAATTGGTGACAAAAATCTACAACTGTTTGAGATTGATAGGTGATTGTTTGGTAAGAGTATCGAGGGCTATATAGAGAACAACATTGAGCTAAAGTATGTCTGTGACCTAATTGATTAAATGATGGATGAGACTTGAGGAGCCGTTCTTGTTTCAGTATCCCTGTGTAGAAATATGGGCCAGAGCACTGGGAAGGCCCCTTGCTCTTTTTTTAAATAGTGAACTGGGATCTTTAAAAGGCAGTTGTGACTTCAGGACATAGGCCAAGTTATGGCATTGTTGGTACCTCTTGTGCATAGTTGTTTGGGATTTAAAGTAAGATCACAATTGCACCTAGTGTAGAGATAACAAGGTGTACAGCTGGATGAACACAGCAGGCCAAGCATTTGCTTGGCCTGCTGTGTTCATCCAGCTCTACACCTTGTTATCTCAGATTCTCCAGCATCGGCAGTTCCTACTATCTCTGCAGCTAGTGTACCTTTGTTACAGGATGTCAAACATTCTCAACAATTCACTGTCATGCCATGTACATTCTCTCAGTCATGATGATGACCCATCACAACACACCGTCTTTTGTGACCAACTATTCTGTGTTCTGACAGCTTCTTCTGTAAAAGAAATTTCTCTTGATCCCACTCCTCGCTGTAAGTATCCATTTTTACATTGAAGACCCCTTAGACTTTGCAATCTGTTGAAACATATTTCCTTATTATCTCCCAAAATTCTTTGTATTTCAAAAGCCTCTGAGTCTGCTGTGTCTTTATTTTCTCCTGACAATAATCCCATCTCTTCTTAACTGCTGTTATGCCCAATAGATTTAATTGTAATTAATGCTCTTCATTCTCTGTAGTTTGATGTCTTTCTAAAATGGGATGCTCAACTGTAGCCTAACCATTGTCTTGTGCAGGTTTATCATTACCTTTCGGAAAATACTCTGCACTTCTTTTTATAAAATTCCAGTATCGTAGTCTAGTCGGTCTGCACGTTCACACCTGGGGGAGCTGTCTGGTGGAATCCCTTAGAAAATCCCTCTTTGAGCCATCAGTAGCTTTCCATTTGATTATAACCGTGTGTGTTCGTGAGAAGCAATTGAATTTATAGGGCAACTTCCACTATATCAGCACAGCAGCTTACTGCCAATGAAGTGTCTTTTCAAATGTAGACACTGTTTTAAGGTGGGAAAATGGGCCAGCCAAACTGCAAAGAGCAAAGTTCAAAAAAGCAGGCATGAGGTTCATGTGCAAATTAGCCATTTTAATGCAGCTGGCTAGCCAGGATACTCGTACAACTCTCCTGCAAATAGCACCACAGGATATTTTAATGAGGACAAATGCAACATCACTTTGCCATCTCATCTGAAAGCTGGTTCCATGCCCCTGCAGTGCCAGCCAAGATTATGTTGTCAAGACTTATGATGGGACTTGAACATCCAACCTGTTGAATCCCAGAGGAGGTAGTCTTTGCTACCATTAAACTGATAGAAGGCAAACAATGATTTAACTGATTATTATAAATGTGAGAGCAAAACCAGGAAGAGCTGTAAACCACAGAAAATAGTGTCAATGGCATTGCAGGGCTGCTGGAGTGTTTGCTTTTTGATTGAGAATCAGTAGGAATCTGCTGGTCATTTCCAGTGGGAAGGCCCACAGTAGGAATCAGACAGGTCAGACTCTCTCAATGGTAGTAAACCACCTCAAAGAACATTAGCAAATCAGATGGGTTTTTGTAACAATTTATAGTCACCATCACTGAGACGAACTTTCGATTCCAGGTTTATTCGTTGAATTTCAATTCCAGCAGCCTCTATAGTTGGATTTGAGCCTTTGTCCCAAGAACATGGACCTCCTGAGGTTGGGGCAGCTGCTGCCAAGGCCCAGTGGGGAAAGACCACCACTTAGTCTTTCTGCCGCAGTTAAATGGGGGTCTGTTCAATTACTGGACCCTCCTGGTGCCTCAACTATATGTAAAGGTAATCTTGTACAGGTAAGAAATGCCTTTGGTTTGTCTACTGAACAGAATCCAACTCCAGTGTTTCTTTCTTCATATACTACTATACAGCTGAACTGCTTTAGTTACTATGTGTGTACATAAAGATATTTTTTATGAATAAAGTATATTTCTTGAAATAAAAAAATGCATGGGCCTCTGGATTGCTTGTCTAGTGACAAGTGGTAGCTAGCAATGTTTTTGTTTCAAAAGATGTTAATTTAATTGAAAAGGAACAACAAACTGCCATTGGTTAAAGCTCTATAAAGAGCTTTGACTTTCCTTTTTGAAAGATTACAGTGATCCACACTGCAGGAATTTGTTATGGTTCCATTTCTATGTCACTTCGCTGCTAATGCAGCTAGACTGCTGTGTGTGTAGGCCTGTGGGCATATGTGGGTGTGGAGTGTTAAGGGCTGTTTCATCTACAATACAATTTTTAGATGCTGGAGATGCCATGGTGTTAATCACCTATGTAGCCAGGAAATCCAGAACGAGATTGAATGTCCCTTTAAGAAATGTGATTTTAATCTCTAACCACAAAATCTAACCCCTTTTTGAAAGCATTCAAGCAGGAATCTGCTGAAACCATTGTCATTGCTCCTTCCTAGGTCCTGCAAAAATTAGGTTCTCCTGAAATGTTTGCTCCCTTGTTTTCAGTTCCATTTTTTTTCATGATTGTTGTGTCATGACTAGTTTCTGAAATACATTTTTGTATGATTTATTGGAGTCAGTAAGCTTTTACTTTTCATTATCTTCCCTTTTGTTTGAAGATTATTGATCTTTCTGACTGGTGTTGAATATAGTGACACAGTGCTAGGAGGTGGTTGTGGTGGACTAGGGGTGGATTGTGGAGTCAAGTGTTTCAGTGTCTTCTTCTTTTTGTCCCTCAGAAACCATTTCTTCTTGTAATGTCTCTCAACCTCTGAAGTCTTTCATACTTTCTCATGACTTTATCTCCGTACACCTGGCCTCTAGCAGGAGCACTTTTCAGCATATTTGGAATGTTTTGAATTGTAGTCACCACTTTAATGTGGGAAATGCAGCAGTCAATTTGCACGTAGCAAGTTCCCGCAAACAACAATGAGAAAAAGAAAGAATAATCTGCGTGAAGGTTATCCTTGTAGAAGGATAAATATTGGCCAGGGCACAGAGGCTAACTGACAGGCCCTCAGTATAATGTCATGTCGTCAGCAGCATTTCCTCTAACTTCCTTATTGGCTACACAGGCCTCTGAGTTCCCTACACTGCAGTGACTCCTGGAACTGTCGGTCAATGCTGCAATCCATGTGCTGCACTGTGTGTGGAATGTTGCAGCTTAGAGGGAATGTTGACCGTCAGGATCTCCAACAGTGTTTCACTCCCTCAGCACTACACTTGAAAATCAAAGTAGATTGTAAACTGAAGTCCCTGGAGGACAAACCCACAATCTTATGACATTAAGTGACAGCACATGGACTGGCAATGGTCTTTGTTGCTGATCAAGTGGGGAATGTCTTGTGAAAACATTAAAGTTCTGAACGCAGTGAAGGCATTGCAGGGTGCTGCATGATGTTGCTGAGAGAGCAGTGCATTTTACTAAGTATCTGTACTTTTGTTCTGCAGGTCTCATGGCTCACAAATTGTCAGTCCACGATTACCAGCTGCTGCTGAACAAAGGCTGGGTCAGGTGAGTGAGTGTTGGTGAATCGAAAGCCACAGCATTTAAAACCCTGAATCTGATGCAGAACAAGTTTTCTTTAAATTTGGTCGTGGCATGAGGGCAACACTGGCTAGAATTGTACATATTGTCCACCACAGAGTAGTTAAAGGTCAATCACATTGCCGAGGGCCAGACCAGGCAAGGATGGCAGTTTCCTTCCTTAAAAGGCATTAGTGAACCAGATGGGTTTTTCCAAACCATCGACAATGGTTTCATGGTCATCGTTAGGTACTGCAGGTAATAACAATGATCTTAGCAGGATTCCTGTTCTTGAATGAGCAATATAGCAACCCAGTAACCCCGGTGATCTCTTCTGATCCAGTATTCTGCCAACTTGTATTTACTTTTCTGTTTGTTGACTGTGAATGTGTGGACAAAGTGAGCTTAGTATCTCCCCTAACACACAAGATTCGTGGGTCAACACAGTGTCAGAGCATGACTGACATTTGTTGAAAGTGAGATACCCTCTGAGCATCTACAGTTGTGATCAACACAACTCGTTGAGTGGAATAGATTGTATTTGCATCTGTCGACATTAAGGGAATTATTTAAATGTGTTAAAGGATATTAAAGAATCAGAGATCAGGCAATGATGAACTGTTTTGAACGGAATCCATTAAAAATAGGGAATTTTAAGGTTATTAAAATCAGAGTTTAGCCTTTTGGTGATGATATGAAACAGTTCTACTCTCCGTTTTTAAAAAATAACTTCTGTGTTAACTAAGTTTCAAAACCGAAACTTGTATTAAGGAAAGTTGTTAAGGGACCTGGAACCAAGGCAAGGTAAATGGACAGATGAACCAGGACTGTATTAAGTAGCAGAGCAGACTAGGGAGCTATAAAATTTTCTATTCCCTCCTGCACCGAGTGTTGTGCAAGAGCTTTAGGACCCTGTAGCAAGCTCATTGTGATATCACAGAGGTGCACATCACAGAACATAAATAGCACAGTATGGGCAGACTTAGAGCAGATAGGAATGCACCAAACTATTCAGAACTAAAATGACTCAGATGCTCATGGAAATAAACACCAAAAGATAGGAAGGTCCTTTGGTTAATGTAACTGTAGGATTAGAGTCTGGTATATCTATGATTTACCATGTACAGCAGTATTTAGTATTAATGCATAATAAAAAGTGTTACTTTTGAGGTCTAAACCTCAAGACCTTCTCTTCGACCAGTCTGTCTTGCACCAAACTGTGTTGTTTCAAACCAATCAACAAAATGCTCCTATTCCAATGTTCCTGATTTCTCATGGAATGAACTGTCACTAGTCAAAGAGCTAACTTCTGTAATGAGGAAGAAGTCCCCCTTGCAAATATCACTAATCTCTCACAGGACCACTGACTGACCGCAGACTCCATGACACTACAAATGGTTAAAATATTTTTAGAAATAAAATGATTATAGGCAATACAAATTTTAGTCAATTAACTGGTGTCCTGTGTGGGATAGCATTATATGTTGTTCCTGATCTCTAACTTCCTGCCAAGAGTTTATCAGAATCTTTTGATATAGAAAATCAAAACCATACAGTTGGTAGTGGATGAATCCAGCAACTCTGGGACCTTGACTGTATCATAGTAAAATATGCAACATCAGACTTTGGATACACAGCTGTTCTTACATTAACAAATTAATTCTACCCAGGATGACTCTATAATTTGATAATGGCTAATGTTGTGAGACTGCTATCCTGGTATTAGAGCCTCTGAAAGAGCCAGTTGGAGTAAGGATGATCACTTGGGGTCCGATGAGTGCTCCCTCTCGTGAGACTGTGGTGAGGGAGAGTTTTGCAAAATGATCTGTTAATGTCCTGCTTTAATCCTAGGAAGCTCTGATTACCCTCAGAAAACAGTTTGGATCGTGGATTTTTTCTGATTTCTCTTAGTGTGCTGCCAAGCATCATCCAGTGTTTCATATTGTTCTCTTCTCCTTCCACATCCACTTTTGCCCTCTCTTTCTCTAACTGTATGTTGCCAGTTATTTATGCTCTCTCTGCCTGTCTGTGCTCTAGGTGTCTTCCTCTCTCTCTCTCTCGTTCTCACACTTGCTGTCTGTCGCTCACTCGCGCTCTCTGTCTCTCTTTCTCTGTCTGTCTGACTGCTTTGCAAGAGGTGTATAACTGATGTACAGTGCTTCTTAGACATGGTAACGCAAGTTGGAAAATTTATCTGCAACTTGGCCGGATTTATTTCATCTGTAAGAGAATTTTCGATAACAGGTCAGCAACGATTTTGGAGTCAGGAACATATTGCAGGTTTTGGAAAGATTAAGGAGAAGCCACTTTTCTCCACTGAAACTTGAGCACATTGCTATCCAGGTTAACTCATTACAATTGCTGCAAGTCTGTCATCTGGATAGCCTGGGATTTTTTTTTCCCTGGAGAGTAGGTGGTTATAGAGACTTACAAAATTGTGAGAGGCATAGATAAGGTGAATAGCAAAGATCTTTTCCCTAGGATTGGGGAGCTCAAAACCGGGGGGATGGTGGGGGGGTGCGGCATAGGATTCGGGTGAGAGGGGAAAGATCTTTTTCTTAAAAAAAAAACAACCTGAGAGGCAAGTTCTTCACACAGAGGGTGGCGTGCGTATGGAATGAACTGCCAGGCGAAGTGGTAGAGACGGGTACAGTTACAACATTTAAAAGACATTTGAATATGTACATGAATAGGAAAAGTTTAGAGGGATATGGGCCAAATGGAGGCAAGTGGGACTAGTATAGATCGGGAAATATGTTTGACATGGACTGGTTGGACCAAAGATGCTGTATGACTCTGACTCTATAATTTGTTAAGACCAAACCCTGGGTGAGGTCTCTCAATTTGTTACAGTACCAGGTGGGCTACCTCAAACCTGTTTAAGCTTTGAGTGAGGGCTCCTGTAATATTCCCCTTGGTTATTCACACGACACCTCTAATTGGTTGCAAGAATTTTAAAAGGATCCCTTTCCTTTGTGAATACCTTTTTGTCTTTTCTCCCAGATCCAAACAAACTTGTACTTTAAAAATGCCAATTTTATTAAGCTTTCATAAATTAACAAATGTGCATGTATGAATTGTTAAATATGAGAAGAAACTGTAATGTGATACAGCACACGCAGATGAAAAATGAGAGGTGAGTCCAAAAAGATAAAAGCATAATAAAAAGACTTACAGCTGTGATGAAGAGTCATCTAGACTCAAAACATTACCTTTCTCCCTCTCCATGGATGCTGCCTGACTCGCTGTGATCTCCAGCACTTTTTGTTTTCAAAAAGATTTAAAGGTAAGTTTCTGAATTGCTTGTGAAGAGCAAATTGCTGAATGTTGCATCTGTGATGCATTGATGTTGGCTGTCAATTCCATGATTCTAGGCTTTGTAGTTGGATTGAAACTCCTCAGTCCTGATTCCATGTGGTACTGGCTGACTAACAGCACTCTGAGTAAAATGTAGTGTTTTGTTTTTAGTTTGCTTTGCTTGGGTATTGTGCAGGGGTATTGTAAATGGCTGTTCAGTGCTTCATAACACACTCAGAAATAAGGCGACTAGCGCGCACAGCTTGCTTTTAAAGCTTGTGTATTCTTGAAAGGGGGGATCCCCAAATGTGTTAGGCAGCCAAGAAAGTCAATATTTGGTTACACATCTGTTATTTATAGAAAGAAAGTGTAATGAAAGTTCAACAGACCCATAGATCCAGGGTTATGATAAAGTTCAAACCGATGGAAGATGAAAACTGGTCTATGTTATGTCAAGAGATTTGAAGACTGAAAAGTTCTTTCACAACTATAGCGAGGGAGCGTTAGTAGTTACATGGGGATGTGAAACGTTTGTAGTCGTCTTCATGGGATCATGTTTTATGCCAAGGTGGACTACAGGCCTTTCCATAACAGTATTATTGGTATTGAAAGAAATCTCAAACTCCTTCATATATACATTGATTCAGGCCCAGTCTGATGAGATATGACTGGAATATTTCAGACAAGGTACAAATAATGATGTTTCTCCTGAGAGCAGCAATGGATTGAGCAACAAAAGGAAGGTCTTATTCTTCTAGAAGAATAAGAGTTTTATTCTTTTTGGCAATAACTAACACAATACCATCCACTGATGGAAAACTCAGGCATGTTTGTGCAGCTCAGTAATCTGACCAGGAATGTACAAGGGTCAGGAAATGCTGCCTGCAAAGGTTGTTGAAATTTCTTTCAGGCCGGAAGCCATGCTGGACAATAGTGGAAGGCTTTATCGATGTTCAACTACAGAATGGTTATACCACAAACCAATGCAAAGCAAAACCCTGCAGAAACTCCATGAGGTGTTCTCTTAGCTATCATAAAGTACAGAGCAAGAGCTCAACAATCAGTTTGGTGACCAGACATTTCAAAAGACGTTACAGGATTATGTTTTGTCTTATAGGCCAAGTGCCTGCAGAACCAATGGTTTGATCAAGTAAATCAGCTGGAGGAGAGTCACAGTAAAAACCAGCCGGGCTGATACAACTCTAGACTTACACTGAAAATGCTGTCAAACTACAACCCAGGGCAGAAAGTCTGGTTGAGGGTCTGGAAGTCAGAGGCCAGCAGAGAATCGGATCAGCCAAGGCCTTGAATATCGTCAAAGTGTCCAAAAAGACAAAAGCGACAGGAAAGCATTGATCTCACTTGATCCATGATGCGAAGCAGTATGATTGATCGATTATTACAGAAACAAAAGCAGAAATTGCTGGGAAAACTCTGCAGGCCTGGCTGCATCTGTAGACAGAAAGCAGAGTCAACATTTTGGGTTCAGTGACTAGCTCCGAGGAAGGGTCACTGGCCCTGAAACATTGACTCTGCTTTCTCTCTACGGATGCTGCCAGACCTGCAGAGTTTTCCCAGCAATTTCTGCTTTTCTTTGATTTCCAATATTTGCAGTTCTTTCAGTTTTTAATGATCGCATATTCTGTAATAATCATATCTAGGCTGCCTTGGGCAGTGTACAGATGGTAAGACTATTCCAGACATGGTACAACACCCATATCCTACCGTTGAATTCCTATCGAAATCCACTCATGGCGTTCAGAGTTCCAGCTCACCTTGACCTGTCAGATTATAGGGAGGGGAAGATGGGGATAAAATATTTGTTAATCCAGAGACCCAGGTCATGTTCTGGGGACTTGGGTTCAAATCCCGTCATGGCAGATGGTTGAAGTTGCTTTCAATAAATATCTGGAATTAAGAATGATTCCAGATCATCTAATGATGACCGTGAATCCATTGTCGACTGTCAGAAAAACCCATCTGGTTCACTAATACCCTTTAGGGAAGGAAACTGCCATCCTTACCTGGTCTGGCCTACATGTGACTCAGACCCACAGCAACGTGGCTGACTCTTAACTACCCTCTGGGCAATTAGGGATGGGCAATAATTGCTGCCTGGCCAGTGACACCCACACGCCATGAATGAATTTTTAAAAAAAGCATAAGACTGCTAATATTCTGTGTAATCGTTGACGCCAGTCGGTAAATTACAGAAATAATGTTGACCAAGCAGAAAGAACTTAGCCGTGATATAAAAGAATTTGGAGCAGGGATGGTGGAGTTTGGGATTCCATTTGACTCCTTCCATTGCTGCACTGAGCAGTACTTAATGATAGTGACAGGTATGGTACGGTGTTGATTCAGAGTGCTCAGGGTCATGGAACTGAGTTGCAAACGGGAATCCATCATCAGTGTGGAGGTGTTTGCTTCTAATTTACCTCTGAGTGAGTTAGTAGGGAATGTTACTGGGTGAATGCTTCAGAGAAAGCATTCAAGTTCCAGAATAGCTGTTAAAATGTATATTTTTTTTAAAAATAATGCTGGATCACTGAAAGTGGCTTAAACAGCTATCCGATTGGAATAAAAACACAATTGGTTCCCTAATGTCCTATAAGTTTGGAAATTTGTTTTTCTTGATCTGAAGTATCCCCAACAGGACCATGGTTAATTCCTAACCACTCCTGCAAACTAATTGGTCAACCAAGATCTTTTCCCATTAACTAGTGATGGACAGTAAATATCACCAATGTCTACCTTCTTAGACTAAAGATTTAAAGAGGAGTGTTCCAGATGGGCACAAGAAGTTCAGACAGTTTATACACGGGAATAGTTAGTCAATCTGCCCATAGCCCAAAAAAGGGGCTTGGTTAGTTTAGTTAGCTGGATGGCTGGCTAGTTTGCAATGCAGAGAGATGCAAACAATGTGGGTTCAGTTCCTACACTGGCTGAGGTTACCATGTAGGATTCTTGTTCTCAACCTCTACCCTCACCTGAGGTGTGGTGACCCCCCAGATTAAACCTCCATCATTTGCCTCTCTTGTGCGAGAGCAACCCTATGGTCCGGTAAGACAATGTGGACTTTTGCCTTTTTAGTGTAGCTTTATAAAATATTATGTAATGTTAGCTTGATAAATATCAATCTCGTATAATAATATTTTATTAATATTAAGATATTAAATTGTTTTCTACTTCATCTAGGAGTGGAAAGTATCTGTACAAAGCCGCTATGCCTGTTACATGTTGTCCCACCTACCCCATGAGGTAAGCACAGTTTTAACCATCTGTATCTGTGATTTCACTCTCAGTTCCTCTGCACCTCTTTTAAGTGGTGATTTTTCAGTCAGTCTGAATGTTGCCACCCCTCAAATGTTATGCGTGTTAGAGATAGAAAATGACAATGCCAAGTGGATCAACCAACTCTCCCCAGGTTGGGCAGCACAGTAGCTCAGTGGTTAGCACTGTTGCCTCACAGCGCCAGGGATCTGGGTTCGATTCCACCCTTGGGCAACTGTTTGGAATTTGCACATTCTCTCCATGTGTGCGTGTGTTTTCTCCCACAGTCCAAAGATGTGCAGGTTAGTTTGATCAGTCTTGCTGATAAAAGAACTGTCTTATAGTGTCCAGAGATGTGCAGCTTAGGTGGGTTAGCCACGGGACATGCAGGGAGATGGGGATGGGATGGTCTTCAGAGGGTTGGTGCTGATTCAATGGGTCGAATGGCTTCTTTCTGCACTGTAAGGGTTCTAGGTCAAGGAAAGTAAAATTAGATGTTCAAAAAAACTTATTTCTACACTGTCCCATTAAACACTCATGAGACAATTTAAGGCAATTTCCTAACAGTGTGTTTCAACTTTTTATGTGGTTTTGTACGTTACCGAGGTTCCCCAAATTGTGTTTTTGTTTTGGCGCAGTTACTGTGAATGCTCAGTCCGTGTTTTTACAAAAATGTGTTACATTGTCACTCCCCTCTTCCCCACCAACACCACCAGCCCTACACTGTCCTCCCCTGTACCCCCCCCACTTCCTGCAGTCTCCCTCCTCACCCCCTTCCAAATTCCTCCTTGACGGAGGATTGGGGAGACAGAGTGAGAGGGGCTACAACTGAGATGGAGGGGGCAGGGCTGTTTTCAGAAAGAGAGAGTGATGTTGGGGAATGAGGGACAAGTGGGAGAATCATGGGAAATTAAGTGACAAACCAGAGGTAAGCAGAAAGTTCCAGTTAAGAGGCAGTGGGTCCAAGGCAGGCAAGAGGACTTTAATGCAAAGTGTACACGTTGGAAGCACAATCCACTCTTAAACTTGCTTAAGGGTAAATGATTGTTTAGCGTGTCTTTTTCGGAGCACAGTAGGAATACTAATCAAGGAATAGCTACACAGAACAAGATAGGTACAGAGTAAGGCCTCCTTGTACACTATTCCATTGGCACTTTTGCAATAGGCATAGCAAAGATTTAGATACAGAACAAACCTCTCTTTCCATCAAATACTGCAGGACACAGATATTGGGTAAAGCTCTAACTGAGTGTATATTGAAAATTGTTTTGAGGCAATGACTTGGTCCGTTAGATATGTTGGACTAATTTTATTCTCATTTTTAATTTGTGCAAATTTTAGAGATTTCCTTGCCCTCCATATCAGCTGATAACTTCTTCCAAATAATAAACTTTCAAACCGAAATGAATCTCTTCATTTAAAACCCTGAAAGGCGAATACGTGATTCCCTCCCTGACCTTTTTGATATCCACTGGGTTTAGTTCCCCATTTGTCAGAAGCAGAATGGCTGTCCACTGGTGCTCCGTATATAGTAGTTCGCTCCTGGGTCCGTCTGCAATGCAGATACATCAGTAAGGTCCCCATGCTCCATCGTGTGGGGAGGTGTGATTTGAAAATTTGTGAATCTGATACTGATGCATCTGGTACTTGACCCATCCAATTGCTCCAGAACATTGACCCAAGTCTTCCAATCAGTGTCAGAACTGACACAGATCAGACGGAAAACTGAGCACTTACCCTAACCATTTAAAAATCTCTGAGTTCCAGTGTAACACCAAAACAACCCTCTCAGCACCACAGTCCTCAAAAGAGGATTGAAGCAGAGGTTTTCCCCTATTTTTATGACACTAGCTGCCATCATTTAAGTTTAAATGTCCTGAAGTGCCTGCTGAGATTGCCTGTTCAAGCTTGAGACCGATGATCTCCTGATTCAGGTGTCAAGAGATCTACCAGTGAGTCAAGATTAACACAATTGCTTCATCAACACCCCAAACAGTGTCAGAATGAAATACACTTCCTCTTCCCACCCTCAGGAACAAGATGGGGATGGGAGGTCATAGTCATCAAGTCATACAGCACAGAAACAGACCCTTCGGCCCAACTCGTCCATGCTGACCAGGTTTCCTAAACTGAACTAGTCCCATTTGCCTGCATTTGGCTTACAACACTCCAAACTTTTCCTATCCATGTAGCTGTCCAAATATCTCTGATGTTGTAGCTGTATCTGCTCTGTGATTGAATTGAGAGAAGAGTTATGGTTGGTACAGTGGGTGCGAGAGTGGGGCTTCCAGGGAGTTGTGGGTTCAGTGAGTTTCACAACTGCAGATGGGAAACTGGGACTCGGGGAGACTGGAGGCTCCAAGGCAATGTTCAATCAAGTAGATGAGAACCAAGCTGCAAAATTGAGAACCTAGACTTAAAGGGACAATAAATAAAAACCGAAAGAACAGTGGATGCTATAAATCAGAACCAAAAACAGAAGTTGCTGGAAAAGCTCTGGGTCTGGCAGCATCTGTGTTTTGAGTGAGAGTCACTGGACCCGAAATGTTAACTCTGATTTCTGTTCACAGATGCTGCCAGACCTGCTGAGCTTTTCCAGCAACTTCTGTTTTTTTTGTCCTTAAAGGGACCATGTTCAGTTCCAGTAAGTAACTACCGTTGGGTCTGCTGGCTCATCACTCAAGTATTTTTTGATCCAAATTTTAGCTTAATTTATTCTTTTTTGGCAGTCTGTCTGAATCCATTAGAAAGATAAATGGATCAGATAGAGATTCTGTGCACAGCCAACAACAGATCCCCATGCACGCATTATGACTTAATGGCTTGGTCTGGCTGATCTTTTCTCATGGTAGTTTAATTGGCACAAATGTTTGTCATTCTCTAATTTATTGTAGAAAGATAGTTCAAACATTGACTGTTAATGGTCTACAGGATGCCATTATTTCTGTTCAATTACCATTTACTCTCAGTCTATAGTGTAAGCCTTAGTCCAATGAAATATTGGGATGTCGGTTAAGGTTAGTTGTCTCGAGTATGATGCAGAATGCTGTTAATAACGAATGTTTAATCCTTGTACCCTTTACTCTCCTGGTTTCCAAGTTGAGAAGTTTCTGGATCGCCGGGTCCAAGATGTGGGATGTCAGTAAAGTCCCAGTGCAATGTCCAGACCTCCTGGGAATTGGCCAGGAAGCTTGAGCTACTAATTGGCAAATCCCTGGCTCTCCAAGACCCTTTACATTTGTTTAAATACTGAGTGTGCTTCACATTCCTGGAAGTTGGGGAGGTAAATGGCATAAGGGCTTGATACCAGACTGGTCCAAAGTGCTAAACATGACAAAAATAATCCAAACAATTGAAGCACACCAACAGTGGTTAACCACTGCCCCGCCACCCCCCCAACTCAGCATGAGCAGTCTGGAGCTAGTTTACTACAAAATAAAAGGCCCCAAGGCCCCAGACAAAGGCCTTTAGTATAATGACAGGATTCAATAAGACTTGCAGAAGGTGTTTCCACTTGTGGGAGAATCCCATATCTTAAAGCCCATAAATACAAGCAAAACGGAACCATCACTAACAAAGCAAAAATGTTTTTTTTACTCAGAGGTGATTTTATAGAGGTTTATAAAAACATGAGGGGTATAGGTAAGTTGAATGGCAAGTGCCTTTTCCCTAGGGTAAGGGATTTCAAGACTAGGGGGCATATTTTTAAGGTGAGAGGAGAAAGACTTTGCAAAAGGCTTGAGGGGGTAACATTTTATTTTTACAGAGTGGTTCGTGTGTGGAGTAAACTGCCAGAGAAAGTGGTGGATGTGGGTACTGTTACAACATTTAAAAGACAATTGGCTAAGTACATTAATAAGGAATGTTTGGAGGGATATGGGGCAAGAGCAGGCAGGTGGGACTGATTTAGTTTGGGATTCTGGTCGGCATGGATTTGTTGAATCAAAAGGTCTGTTTCCATGCTGTATGACTCTATAACTCTGAGTAAGGAGAATATGGACTAGATCTCAAGTAGAATGGGTAAGGCAAATAGACATGTTTTCAATGGTAGTTGTTTCAGTACATGAAGCAGAAAGGAACGGAGGCAATACTGAGAGGAGATGAAGTAAGGAGAGGACTAGCCTGGTGTGCACAGGTCAGTTGGGCAGGATGTTAGAATTAGTTTCTGTTACAATCTAATGACCTCCATGTCCCTCTGGGAGTGTGGAATGATGTCTCCATTGCCCGATGCTGTGAATCTCTTGTTTGCTGTTTCAGGTGCCACGTCTTGGACTTCCGAATATCCAGGTCACAACGCCGAGTTCTAAAGAAAATGAGGAAACTCTTAACATGCACAGGAGGTGTAGTGAAGGAAACAGCTGGTAAGTACGCCACAGGGGTTTGTACCTTCCTGTGTAACTGGAAACCTATGCCCAATAGAAAAGCACGGTCTGTATAAAGGAAGTGTTGTGTACAGTGCAAAGACTTCCTGATTGCATTTTTGATCCATTTAGTCATTCTCTGATTATTTCAATAACTGGGGGGCAAGTAATTTATCTCCCTCCTGAACCAGCATCTTCATTGCTTCCATTCAGCTGAATTGGATGGCTGTAGCAGTGGCCCAGCCCCTGCTGGCGAGCTGGTGGTAATCTCATTTCCAGGTTTCCCAATGACATTGACATTGAATCCCAGTTGTTCCTTTGAGGTCCCTGGCTTCCCATCTCCAAACACCTCCTTGTTCTCAGCAGCACCACTCAACGGCCACTGCTAGGAATACACATGACTCTGGGCCAGGAACAGACAGAGGTCCCAGGGCAGAAATAAATGGGGTGGGCTTTAGCTGGGGCAAGTCAGGCATGCCTTAGCATATAAGGGTGGGTGGGGTTGGGGGTGCAGGAGGGATTCTCTCACAAGGGATGGCACTTATCTTCTGCAGGGTACAAAGTACCCAACCAGAGGGCTCCTTGTTGTTCTGCTCACATGGAATGGGCCTTGTAGAATATCAGTGGCAGCTCAATGATTCTCTTTGGTACTTCTTTATTGGCCAGTTTTGGGCATCATTTGACCTAAGGACAGGAATATCAAACTCCACCATCCCTCCTGCCCTGATTTATTCTAGGTGGGAAGGGTGGCAAGCCAAGTATTGGGAAATCTGCAGTGTCTCAACTCTGCCCCATCCTGCCCTGGTGGGAGACAGAGGATGGTGGTAGAAGGTTGTTTTTTGGCCTGGAGGCCCATGACCAGCGGATTTGGGCCAAATGCAGGCAAATGGGGACTAGTTCAGTTTAGGGAAGCTGGCCAGCATTGATGAGTCGAGCCAAAGCGTCTGTTTCCGTACTGTACGATTCTGTGACCTCCCAGCTTGTTCCTGAGGGTGGAAGGAGGAAGTGTATTTCATTCTGATACTGTTTGGGATGTTGGTGAAGCAAATGTGGCTCAGTCCTGACATTTCGATCAGGAGGTTGTCGGTCTCGAGCACCTCCTAACTCAAACAGGCAATCTCAGCAGGCACTTCACAACACTGAGGGTGGTTTTGCCAGGCATGTTGTCTTCCAGACAAGATGCAAAACCAAAAACACATCTCCTGTTTCAAGGGAAGCTCAGCATCCCTTGGCACTATTCAGAGAAAAGCAGGAAATTCTCCTGGTGCCATGAATCTTGAGTAACAACACGAATCTTTTTCTCATGTTCTGTCAGTAGAACCGTTTCTTATTTACAATTTAGCTGCTGCAGCTATTTATAGTCATGAGTTTGTTCTTCCGTGCTCAGTAGGTGAAGAAAACAAAGGAAGGCTTGCTTTAGACAATGACTTCAGGATATTCGGAACATCAAATTTTGTAACAAATGTGCAATTTTAAAAAAAAAACACTGGCAGCTGGTTTGTGCACAGAAAGATCCCACAACTTGCAGCATCATAACCACCAGATCGTTTTTTTTGTAATCGTGATAGAATCGTAGATTCTCTACAGTGCTGAAAGACGCCATTTGACCCATTGAGTCTCTACTGACCCTGCGAAGAGTATCCCACCCATTTCAATATCATGGTAACCTTGCATTTCCCATGGCCAATTCACCTAGCCCACACATCCCTGAATACAATTGGACAATTAAAATGGCCAATCCACCTGAATGAAAGAATGATTGACCGCAATTTCTAATCATTTTGTTCCAGGAAACCAAATGACAAAGGAGCATGTGAAAGAAAAACATTTTAAAATCATTTCTACGTTGCCATGGTTGTGATTTCTTTTTTGTCTGTTTTATTAATTTCTTTCTTGTTATCACTGTAATCTGAGGTGCCATTTCTTTGTGCAGAGGTTAGCTCCAAGGAGGACAACAGGTGCCATAATAGGGAGCAGGTCCCTGAAACTGCACCAGGCAAATCGACCACTGGGCAGACAACATGGGCATTATCCGAGAGGCCCGAGGAACAATGGTCAGAGGGAAACCGAGTGTCGGATCAGCGGGGGGTGAGCAGCAGCCAGAGCTGGCCTGGTGAGCTTCAGTCAATTGTACGCAGTCAAATGGGACCAATTCAGTTTAGGAAACCTGTTTGGCATGGATGGGTTGAACCGAAGGGTCTGTTTCTGAGCTGTGTGACACTGTGCAAAAACGAGGTGTGACAGGGAAATAAACAATCTACCTCCAGTTGAGTGGACAGTATTCAGTTAGGTAGCAAGGAAAGTAGGTGTGGTCAGAAGGTTGCAAAAGGGCTTCAGTGTATTTGGTGAGTGGAAATTTGGAGCCGGCACAAGTCATCTACTTTGAAGAGAGGAAAAGCGGATCGGAATATATTCTAGTAGCGGAAAGTTAGGAGCTGTAGATTAACAGAAATTTAAGGGTTCAATCACAGAAATCAGTCAAAGCTAGTAGTCAGATAAAAGTCAGGCTTTGGTTACAGTGGCTAGAAGCTATGTTACAGCTGTGCAGAACTCTAGTTAGATACCCTTCTAGAGTTCTGTACTTAATTCTGGCACCACAGCTCAGGAAAGATATATGGTCTTTGGATGGATACAGTACAAATACACCACAGTGATGCAGGACAGATTGCAGAGACTAGACTTGTATCCCCTGAGTATGAAAGATTAAGGAGTGAATTAATTGACTTAACTCTCCACCGGTTGGAATCATACCTAGCGCGAAGGAAGAAAGTTGTGTGTCTTGGTCAGTAATCTCCACTATGAGACATCTCTGCAGGAGTTCCTCAGTGTAGTGTCCAAGGCCCAACCATCTTCAGCTGCTTCATCGATGACCTTCCCTCCATCATAAGGTCAGAAGTGGGGATGCACACTTATTGCATCATTCATGATTTCTTTAGATACTGGAGCAAGCCATGTCCAAATGCAGGAAAACCCGACAATACCTATGTTTGGGCTGACAAATGGCAAGTAACGTTTGTGACAGGCACTGACCATCTCCAACAAGAGAGAATCTAACCATCATCCCTTGACATTCATTATTATTTCTCAATCCCTGATATCAACATCCTGGGGGTTACAGTCAACTAGAAACTGACATGGACTAGCCACATAGGTATTGTGGCTACAACTGCAGGTCAGAGGCTAGGAATCTTGCAGCAAGTAACTCTCCTCCTAACTCCCCAAAACCTGTCCAACATTTACAAGGCACAAGAGATAACGAGCATGGGGCTGGATGAACACAGCAGGTCAAGCAGCATCATAGGAGCAGGAAAACTTGACGTTTCGGGCCTAAACCCTTTACAAGGCACAAGTCTGAAGTGTGATGGAATATCCCTTACTTGGATGAATGCAGCTCCAACAACACTCAAGAAACATGACGCCATCCAGGTCAAAGCATCGCCTCCACCAACATGCACTCTTTCCATCACCAATGCACATAACAGCAGGGTTCACTGTCCAAAAGATGCACTGCAGAAATTCACCTAGCCTGCTTAGATGGCACCTTCCAAACCCATGACCATTGTCATCTGGAAGGACAAGGGTGACATACGCGCCACCAGCTGCCCACTCACCTCCAAGTCACTCATCATCCTGACTTGGAAAATATATCTCTGTTCTTTCACTCGCTGGGTAAAAATTCTGGAACTCCCTCCCTAAGAGCATTGGGGGAATACTACTGCCCTCTTGAGGACAATTAGGGATGGACAATAAATATTGTTTTAGCCAGGGAAACCCACATCTCATGAATGCTTTTTTTAAAATAAAATTGTTAAATTCAACAACCATTTCCTGATTTACCATTGCTGATTTTCCAGACTCTTTCAGTAAAATGCTCACTGTTCGAAATAACTCCACGGAGGCTGGTACCTGTCACCATGTCACCCTTTATTTACATGTGGAGAGTTCTTGACACTGATTCAGCTCCCTCAGAGCCAGCTCTGTGATCAGAACCTCTGACACTCCTGTTTATATCTGTCAGCCAGGGGTCCCTGATTGGACAAGATTAACAGCCCCAGTCGGAGAGCTCACATTGTACAAGGTCCACTAGGCTAACCTCATTACAATCACTATAGTGTTTAACTTTTCATTTTTAAATATGTGTATAGAAACTGTTTTATAGCTAACTTTCCCTGATTCTCTAACGTTACCCTTTTTATTAACCTTTTAGTCATTCTTTGCTTTTTACATGTTGTCCAATACTCTAAAGTGCCATCCACCTTTGCAAACTGTATGCCTTTTCTTGTAGCGATTCTAATGATAAATGTTAAAAGTGTGAAAGCAGGCTATTTAACCCAATCAAGTCCACACTGACGCTCCAAACAGCATCCCCATCCCACCCTATTCCTGTAACCCTGCCATTTACCATGGCTAACTCACCGAGCCTGCATATCCCTGGACACTGAGAAATTTAGCGTAGTCAATCCACCAAACCTGCACATCTTTGGACTGTGGGAGGCAACTGGAGCTCTTGGGGGAAAAAAACCCATGCAGACATGGGGAGAATATGCAAACTCCACACAGACAGTCACCTGAGGGTGGAATTGAACCCAGGTCCCTGGCGCTGTGAGGCTGCAGTGCTAACCACTCAGTCACATTATTATGTTTAAGTTTTTTTTTAGTTATCCATGAATGGTGGGTCCTCCTAGTAGAATTGTTCTTCTTTGTTGGAATATATCTATTCTGTGTACTTCTTTTAATTTAAAAAATCTCCTTAAATGTCTGTCACTAAAGTTTCTATTGACCTATTTCTTAATCTAATTTGCAAGTTCGTTTTAGCTAGCTTTGTTTTTCAAATCCTCATTATTGCCCCTGTTTAAAATGAAAATGCTAATCTCGGACCTACCCTTTACTTTCCTCAAACTGAAGGTATTCTGATTGCTTCTACGTAGTAGCACCTTCAGTTCAAAGTCATTAATTAATCCTACCTTGTTGCACAGTACAAGATCTAATATAGTCTGCTCCCTGGCTGCTTCTAGAACATGCTGTTCTAAGGAGCTAACCTGACAATAGTATTGGAGCTCCTCATCTAGGCTACCTTTTGCCTATTCACCTGTGATTGTTATTGATACCTTTCTGACAAGTCCAATTATTTCTTCCTCTATCCTAACGTGTGGTTACTGTTGGGGATCTGTAAATCACTGCCCGAAGTCACTTCTGGCCTTTGTAATTTTTGTACTCAACGAAAACTGCTTCTACAACTGATGTTGAGCTGTCACTCTTGCAAATTAACGATGGCCTTAATACAGAGTGTTCACCCCTCCACTGAGCTTCCTGTCCTCCTAAATGCCATGCATTCTTCAATGCATAGATCCCAATCCATGTTGTTCCACATCCATGTCTCTGTAATTATACTTTTTCGTGCACTATATATGTTCATTTGTTTCGTGTTGAATACTGTGTACATTCAGATACAGTGTCTTTAACCTCGTCCTTTATTATTTTTGAAAAATCTAACTTTCTCTGTAAAGTTACTTTTAAATTTGTACTCTGTTCCCCTTCTTGTAACAATCTGTTTATCATGTCCCATGCTAATGTCTTTTTCTCTTATCTTGTCTCTACTCTTTGATATACCACCCGAATCTTTCCAAATGCTAACCCATGTCCCCTCATTTTAATTTAAACCCGTTTTTCTACTTTCCTAGTATGAGGCTTTTTACAACATTGTTCCCAGTCTGGTTGAGGTGTCCACTATCCTAACCATATGGTCCCCATTCTCCCCAGGGCTGATACCAGCGCCGCAGGAGCTAGAACCAACTTCCCTTCCACCTGTCTTTGATCCATGCTTTCATTTCTCTATTCGTATTTGCCCTATTCCAATTTGCACATGGCTTGGGTAATAGTCTTCTCAGTTTGGCGTGTAGTTAAACGTGTGGGAATTGCTGGGATATTGGAATGTTACTTGCCTCTGACACATTGCTCTTCAGGAGTCACTGCATACAAACAAGGAGGAGATCACTTGAAAATTCAGAGGTCAGAGAAGTGTCTTGTTGGTGTATCCTTTTAAAACCATCGAAACCAACAGCAATTTTTTTTTTTTTTTTATTTTTTGTTTCTTACCGTCTACAGTCGAAGATGAGGACTCTCAGATGCATACCTGCCACAAAGCCAAAGAAAGCCGGACAGAGCTCCTACAGAGTCCAGAGAGGGGACAGCAGGCAGAGCTAGACTCCACAGAGTCAGAACTGGTGGGACTGACGGAGCGCAAGGCCCCAGGTCAGGAATCAGCTCCTTTGCCAGGTCCACAGCCATCCTTGTCACAAACCTCCATGAGCACTGTGCACCCATCTCCCATCCCACCTCCACTTCATTCCAAGCCTGAGCCTAGCCATACTAGATCATTAGAGGAGCTCATAGTGGACAACACGCCTGTCACATCATTGCACCAGCTGGAGGTAAGAATCTGTATTCCAGCTCCCATTCACCAGTGCAACAACCTGTTTGTTCAATGTAGACAGTAAGGATCCCAGGGGTCAGTTTTTAACTGCTAACATAAGATATAGGAGCAGCAGTAAGCCATTCAGCCCTTCAAACCTGTCCTGTGATTCTATAAGATCGTGGCTGATCTGCCCCAGGCCTCCACTCAGTGTGATTCAGTACATTAGGGAAATTCCGACTGAGTCAGACATACATTAAGATTTGGTTAGATCTTGCCTTTGTGTAAAATTGGTGCTGGTCAATCTACAGCTCATTTTGCATTTCTCTCCTTTTTTTAATATTCAGTCATGGGATGATAACTAGGCCACCATTTACCTAATTGCCAAAGGGTTGTTAAGAGTCATCCACATTGCCGTGGGTCTGGAGTCACACGTAGGCCAGACCAGGTAAGAACAGCAGATTTCCTTCCCTAAAGAACATTAGTAAGCCAGGTGGATTTATAGTGGCTACGTAGTCACCATTGGGCTAGCTTATTCTGAATTTAGATTTTGCCATCTGCAATGGTAGGATTTGAACTCCTGCCCCCAGCATATTAGCCTGGGGTTCTGGACTACTGATCCACTGACATTATCATTATTCCACCACCTCCCCTTTTTAAAAGAAACTGGACAGATGTAAAACTTGCTGCAGACTCCCTGTAACCAGTTGTTTTTTTTTTTAAATGCTTTCTGAGATTTGGGGATGTGACGAGCCTGCTGTTCGTTAGCATTCCTAATGAATCACTTGCAGAGGCAACTCAATAAGAGTTAGCCACATCTATTGTGGATCTGGAATTGAAAGTAGGTCACGTTTTATTCTCCTAAGGGACATCCGTGAATTGGGTGGGTTTTTACAGCAATCGGTATTTATTTCATGACCACCATTAATGGGACTAACTTTTTCAATTTCAAATGTAATAGAGTTTAACCTCCACCGGCTATCATGGGGGTGGTTTGAATCCATGCCCCCATACCATTATCCTGATCCTCTGGATTCCTAGTCCAGTGAAATTATCACATGCCTCCATCTCCCTTGATTCCATCCTGAAATCCACCTTGTTGTGACCTTGTCAGACATTGGCTCCAGTGCTTTGGCTGTTTATAGGGTAAAGTACGAAGGCCAAATAGGGTTGCAGCTAGTTTGTAGAAGGTGAGCACAGAAAGAAGAACAATATTAAACAGCACGGGGTTGGGGGTTGTAA
The DNA here is from genome assembly GCA_024137785.1 of Ginglymostoma cirratum. Lineage (NCBI taxonomy): Eukaryota > Metazoa > Chordata > Chondrichthyes > Orectolobiformes > Ginglymostomatidae > Ginglymostoma > Ginglymostoma cirratum. Next base: position 29,680,030 of record JAHRHZ010000042.1, on the reverse strand, counting down.
ATAGTAGAAAAATAGGAAGAGAGAAGTTAACTCTGCCACACACCTTATGTTGGGTCAATGTGCCAATCATACCGTTTTTGTTTGATGTTACTCCGAGCTACTGCTTTTGTGGTTATGGTTTGCAGATAGTTTACGTGTCGTAAGGTGAGACAGCATGAGGTGCCCAATAACAGATGGGAGTGTATTGAACCAAGATTTAATCAAGTGAATGGTCTTCAAATGTGAGACTAGTCCGTATTATCAGACCAGAGGGGTCAAGTGATGTCCAGAATCTTTCTTCATGTATGTTCCTGCTGTGGTAGATGTTGCTGGATGACTTTTTAGACTGAGTTTCCAGGACAAGATCATAGAATTCCCACAGTGTGGAAGCAAGCGATTCAGCCCATCAATCCCACACATTATTCTTTCACTCACTAACCAGAATCACTGGAGCCAGTTGTAGTGCCCCAGCTGAGATCCAATGTCTCAGCACATACCTGCAACTGAACTTGGGATCTACTGTCTAATAAGGATCTATCCCACATCGTTTGATGCACTTCTTTGGCAATCCATTGGGCGCACCTATCATCTTCAATGTCCTGTTAACATGCAAATGCATTCTAAGGTGTGAATGATGAAATCCAGTTGTAAAAAATCCTTGGTACTGTCAGTTAGTGATGTCTTCAGGCATGTCCTTAGTGTCCCATAACATTGATCACTGTCAGTAACACAGGACAAATCTAGTTGGAGTGATAAGTGTTAGGGTATGACCAAATGCAGACGATCCTCCCAAAGTGGAAATCCTGACTACGTTCTCTTGACATTAAATGATATCACCAGCACTGAGTCCCTGACCACCAACATCCTGGGACGCGCCACTTGACCACAAGTTAAAATCGTCCAGGCACCTGCCTACCCGAGCTGGTCAGAAGCTTGGAATTCTGTGGTAAGCAGCTCCTCTCTCAACACCCTAAAGGAACTCCCATCATCTACAAGGTACAAGTGCCCTCCACTTGCCTGGATGAGTACAATTTCAACAAGGGGCATTTAAACAGTCCTTGGATAAGCATATGGATGATGATGGGAGAGTGTAGGGGGATGGGCTTAGATTAGTTCACAGGGCGGCGCAACATCGAGGGCCGAAGGGCCTGTTCTGCGCTGTATTGTTCTATGTTCTATGTTCTAAGACTCCAAGGACAACACCATGCAGGACAAAGCCGTGTTTGGTACCACATCAACCACTTTAACCGTTCACTTCATTACTGGCACACAGTGTCAGTGGCATGTAAAATCTACAAGATGCACTGTCGCAACTTTCTGAAATTTCTTCAGCGTCTTCCAAACCTTTGAACTTAAAGTAAACACACAACGACAGCAGATTTTTGGGAAGAAAAGAATTGTGCTTCACATTTCTGGCCTGGTCATACCTCTGTCATTTGTAAATCACCAATGGGTCAACATTTTGCAGTATTATGGATGTACCATCTCCATGTGGACTTCATCAACTCAAAGCTCATCTTCAGCTTGTTAAGGGCAACTTTGGGCAATAAATTCTGACTTTCTGAGCATTGTCTCTGTTTCTGGAAATTAATCAATTAATCCGATAGTGACATGCGACATTGTCTGTCTGTGGTTTTCCACACGTTCAACTGAAGATTTCAGTCATTACCTCCAATGGACTGATGCTGAACAATTACCACATCAAAGGTGGAGAGCCAGATTCAGTGTGGTGTTGGTAATGACTTTGGACATGGAAGACCTGCTCAATGATATTAAATAACCAAGGTTTATACAGAAACAGAAGAGGTGCCTTACCACAGGTGGAAGAAAAAACTTCTCAAAAACAGTTGGAAGATACCACTGATGACAGTTAGTGTTTTTTTTTTAAACATCTTTTTGTTTCTTAAAGAAAAATCTCATCCCACTTTTATCCCATTTTTTTTTTTAACTAAGTCTGGTAAGATTCTCACCTGTGGGGAGTATCACAGCTTTAGCTTAACTTGATGTCCCACGTACAGTTTCCAACACAAGCACCTGATGGTTATCAACTGCAGTGACCCAGAGATTTCTGTCTTTCACTTTGTGCCCAGGTTACTGAGACCTATAGTGGGGCCCCAGACCAGGGGAACAGTAATATGGCAAGGTGCAGTTTGCAAATTGTTGCCCAATGGTTCCTTCTGGACATGTGGATGTTGACCAATAGTCCAGAACAAGGATCAGGCTTCTTTAATTCCGAACTGGACCTGAGGTCTCCTAACTTAAAAGGCAGTAGCATCTGATATCTTTACTTGCTGAGCCTTTAAGGATAAATTGCTGTTTAATTCAAAAAGGAATGTGTCTTCTGTTATTTCTTGGAATCTCCCCTTTTTACATGCTGACAGGTTAGCCCCAAATGAACAAAAATTCTTCTTCTTTGGTGGACACAGTCTTTGGTTCAGTCGGAAGAGATTTAAGGAGGGTTTTGCCTATTTTTAACAATTTTAGTGTGTGGCATGAGCTGGGTAATATTGTTTACATTAACAAAAAATTCTTAAACAGCGGGTACTATATTCCAGTTTGTGTCATGTTAGTGAGATCCTCCTGCGGAGTTTTTGCTGTTTGAAATGTTTAGAATGACATTAATGATTCATTAGGATTGATACAGGGAAGTGATTCTATTGAGTGGCAAAGGAGACAAAATGTTGAAATTAGAGTCGCACAATTTTTCCCCACGAATGAAAGTGAAAATCTGAAATTCCATTCTCAAAGGTTATGTGGGTGTTTTGGGTTGAAACTCCTAACAATTGGAAAATGTTTGTTATTTTTCATGTATCATTCATGTGTTGAGTGTTGCTAGCGAGACCAGTATTTATTTTCCCATCTTTAACTGCCCTCAAACATGAGGAGCTGCCTTGAACCTCTGGTGTAGGTGAGTTAGGGAGGGAGTTCTAGGACCTTGATCTAGTATCACTGAAGGAAAATGAGGTAAAGTTTCAAGTTGATATGGTGTGAGATTCATGAAGATATGTGGATCTGCACCACATAGGCTGCAATCGAAAAATGGTTCATCAGCACCATATCAGGATAATTATGAATATTAGATGGAGTTGAGGAACACAACAGCCATGATTTAATAAGAGTTAGAACACTCTCTGGAAGGAATGAATGGCCTACTTATGCAACAATGCTCAAGAATACATTAAATTCCTAGATAGGACAGCATCTGAACATCAAGCGCGGGTAGTTTGCTGGCCTATGGTGTATTCAATGAGAGTCTTTCTTTCCCTGTCACGCTCTCAGGTGAAGCTACTGCGACTTTCTCCTCCAAGCCCTGAGCTACATGCTACATTTGGCGAATCTTACAAAGTCTACAGGCGCTACCAGATGCACGTGCACAAAGACACTGAAGTGATGGCCTCGGAGGCAGAGGTACCACTTGTAATGATCTGTTAAAGCCATGCAGTGACATGCTAATGGTTGGGGGTTGCATTTCTATGAGAGCTGCCTGGGATCTGACTGTGCACTAGCTCTGCTACCTGTAGCAGTGCTAGTGCACAAAGTCAGTGACTGCTCCTTTTAAACAGAAAAAAATCCCTGCATATGTACAAAAGAAAGTCACCCTAAATTCAGACATCTTAAAACAAAACTTGGAACATGATGCTGATTATTTCCTGGGAGTCCGTATTCACATGGTCTATGAAACTTTGTGTCAAAACTCTAAGAATTATTTGGTCATCCAATTGATATTGACTTGTGAATGCCATCAATAATTAACCTTTCCGTTAACACAGCAGTAAAGTCATCTGTTGTTCCACAAAATTCAAGACCTAAGTTGATTGACATCATACCATCAGTGTGGAGGAACACAGCAGGTTGGGTGGCATCAGAAGAGCAGGAGAGTCAACGTTTTTGGGCCTGGACCCTTCTTCATGACTGGGGAGGGGGAGGGAGCTGGGAAATAAATAGAAAGAGGAGGTGTGGGGCTGGGGAAGGTGGGTGGGATGGTTGATAGGTGAGTGCAGGTAGGGAGTGGTGGGAATTGGTCAGTGAGATGGATGGGAGGATAGGTGGGAAAGAATGTGGACTGGTAGTGTCAGTTCAAGGAAGTCGGGTGAGAGGGAGGGTTGGACATGGGATGAGGCAGCCGTGGGAGTTGGGGGGCTGGGGTGGTGGAATTTTGAAACTGGTAAATTCCGTGTTTCGGTCATGGGGTTGCCGGCTCCCAAGGTAGAATATGACATCATACCATATTTTGTCAGAGTTCTATTCGTTTCTTGCTTATTTTGGTTCAGTAGGGCTTTGATGTATCATTTCATCATCAATTCTTCCAATCATTACCCTTACCTTTAAATTAAACAGAAAATCCAAACAAACTCTCTGCTGGGATAATCTAATTAAGCAGCCTTTATAATCTCATTTCTAAAACTGATGTTCATTATTTAACACAGTGTATGATATCAATCAAAAGTGTTCCTTGCAATGATAAACAAAAGCAGGCTGTAAAATCTTCTCTAGGTATTATTGAATTGATATAGCCACCTCACTATCTTGGGATAGAAGATCTGCACGCAAACTTCTAACGCAGACCCAGAAGTATTTAACATTGACACTGGGCACCCTAAAATGTTCTGTCACCCAACAATGTTGGCTCTTGCTTTGCTAAGCAGACGTTCACAGAAAGCCAGACCTGGTGCTAATTTGATTGCAAGTTATGCCACAATTAGATCTCAAGCGAAGCTTTGCCTGATGCGATTATGAAATTCTGAATCGGATGCAATGTTCTTTATCCTGGGGTTCAGGCCTGTTGACGCCCATGGCTGGTTCTGTCTCTGTTTTTGGAAGACTTTACAGAAGGGTCACACAGCATTAGGCCTACCCAGTATTGCAGAAACTGGATGATATAGCAACTACGCACAGCTTTTGTTTGATTTGTTGTGTTGTGTTGTTTTGTGTCTTGCAGTACAGAAGGTTTTTCTGCAGCACGCCGCTCATGGTGAGTAGGTTCCAACATCTGTGCCTTTAACTGATGCTTATTTTTCCTTATTTGATAGCTACTTTGTGAATGCTCAGCAAATCCCCTGCTGTTATCTGGCTGCTTGTTAAAATAGCTCTGTCATGCACAAGTAGAAACTAATCATGATTTATGGGGAAAAGGTGGAAACCCTTCCCTGTGCTTCATAAGTTACCAATCAGAAACTAATGAAACAAAAAGACTTAATTTATGTACATTTACATTCGTATTCTCAAGATTTGTCAAAGCATTCTATAGTCAATGAAATATTGGGAAACATTGTCAATTTTTCTGGCTTAGAAAGTGTGATAACATTGAGCACCATTCCCACACTTCTAATTCCAAAAATCAACATCATAAGGAAATTATATCAGCCAGAGCACTCTCTGTTCTGCTTTGAATAGAATCATAGAATCCTACAGTGCAGAAAGATACCATCCCTGGACAATTTTTTAGCACGGCCAATCCACGTAGCCTGCACTTCTTTGGACTGTGGGAGGAAACTGGAGCACCCAGAGGAAACCCACACAGACACGGGGAGAATATGCACAGGCAGTCACCAAAGCTGGAATTGAACCCTGGTCCCTGGCACTGTGAGGCAGCAATGCCAACCACTGAGCCACCGTGCTGCCGGTGATCTTCTACATTCACCCGAAAGGACAGGTGACACGTTAGTTTAAACTCCCATCTGAAAGATGACATCTCCCAACGATCCAGCATTCCCACAGCGCTGCACCAGACTTCAGGCGAGATTGTGTGTTCACGTGTGGGGAGTAGGTCTTGTACGTCATGAGGTTCTGGGCTGAAGGTTGAGTATTCCCGAGTCAAACTGACAGAGAGGAGGTTGAGTGGTTATGAACCAAGTAGGAAGCCTCATGCACTAAAGCTATGGAAGGGGGAAGTTGTCTGTATGTGGCCTCTCAGTCACTATTTGATTAAATTTAATAAAGAGCGCTATGTCCTAGATAATGGTGCTCTGATATGTTGTCACAATGGTACATAATTAGAAAATGTACCTGTTAATCTAACCCAACCATTGATTGGTTTGGGAGTTAGTTAGTTAATGAGGGTCTCTCTTTGCTACTTGGAGTGAAAGATTTTTTTGCCCTTTTTCTGTTCCCCTGGAGCAATGTCCTCCAACTTCATAAACACAAATATAGCTTCCAGATAAAGTGGGTTTATGGGGAGAATGCGCTTATGGAATTAATTTATCTTTTACAATATCATTTGTACTGCAGGCAGATGGGAGATTAACGGGTTGATGCTACACGTACGGATAAGGGATCAATATTAAAAGTGGAATTGTATCCAACTTTATAGCCAGCAACAGGCCATTTCAGCCCTTCTAAGATTTCACAGGGATTATATTCTGTGCGAGACTGTCCATAGAGCACAGGCTCTCTTATTTTACCAATTATTTTGATAGCATAACAGTAATCAAATATTTAAGCTTATTTTAACCATTTTCTTCCCTGATTTTATAATAGTCCTCTGTATTTAACCTATTTTCAATGCTTGCCTTGAAGCAGTCGGGGTTAGTGTTTATAACGATCCTGTGGACTGAGGCTCAAGCATAGAGTGGTTGATAACAAGCATGGGGCTGGATGAACACAGCAGGTCAAGCAGCATCATAGGAGCAGGAAAACTTACCTGCTGTGTTCATCCAGCCCCGTGCTTGTTATCTCGGATTCTCCAGCATCTGCAGTACCTTTTATCTCTGATAGAGTGGTTGATGTCCTGTTGTGGGAACCACCCTAAAACTATTTTCTTTATCTCGCTGACAGGGGGAGGACCCAGCAGATGGCCCAGACACCGGCTATGGCTCTTTCATCGAACAGTTCCTGCTAGATGGGAAAATAATAGCTCTCGGCTTGTTAGATATACTACCGGAAGGAATTAACTCCCAGTACCTTTGCTATGATCCAGATTACTCTTCCCTCTCATTGGGAGTCTACTCTGCACTCAGGTAGAAACATAGAACTGAAAATGAAGATATGGGGAGGAGGGGAAGCAAATGCAGGAGAGTAAATTTTAAATTTTGCAGGTTAATATTTCCCATTGTACTGTACAGTGTTTGCTATATGTAAGTATAGATATACCAGATTTTAATGTTACATCAGATAGGAACTGATCTAACTATATATGATTTGTGTGTGCATGACCATGTGCACATATGAACCTCCCAGAAAGAATGTTCTAACTCCATCCGTATTGTGCTATTTACGCTCAGTGATGTGCAGCTCTGTTATATCCTCGCAAAGTTGTTCCGGGTCCTAAACCTTTACACAATTATATTCTCTCTGATTTGTTAATGTCATTGCAAAACTAGTCTGATTATAATGGAGAAGTCAATTTAGATTTGCAAACATTTTATCCTATTTTTAAGAGTGGGGAAAAAATGTTTCCTGCTTTCCAGTAGTAATTACATTAAAACTTTTCAAACTTTAGTGTATCCTATTAGGATAGGTTAGATCTTGATTTATTGCAGTTTAGGAGAATGAGACTTGATCTTAAAACATATATAAACTGCTGAGGTGACTTGGAAGGTTAGCTGCTGAAAAGATGAAAAGAGTTTTTCGATTTTGGGAACTGCACTGATTGGACCCAGGTGGATCTTGTTGACTGCGGGATCCATGATTAACCTGGGTTGTTAGTCAGGAAAGTGCTGGCTGACCAATATAACCAGGAGATTTAGAATGTCCTCAGTTCAGGGGTCTGACTCAGCTGGCTGGCTACAGCCAATGTACTGTGCACTTGTGTATGTAAAGGGGACTTGACAGAATACTGGCCTTTGTACAGTTATTTCAGGAATGCATTTAAAGAAAAAGGGATTTTACTTTTAAGCCTGAGATGTGTTTTTATTTCCCCTGAGGCTTGTTAGTTTGTGGAATCCTCCTCCTTTGACAATAATGAAGGCCGGATCATTGAATCTAGTCAAGGCTGTGTTAGTAAGATTTTCTAGAGGGGAGTGGAGGGTTATGGGCTGGTAGACAGAAAAGTGGATTTGTAACCACAACCATAATCTCTTTGAATGTGGAACAGGCTTGAAGGGGTCAACACTGATCCCTTTTCCTATGTTTGTAAGCTGTGGTACAATTTCCCAGGGAGGAACCTGTGCACCATTAGTGGGCCACAGTAAAGTGAGCTCTATCCAAGCCCTAACCGATGTTTGTTTATAGCTAGGCAGGAAGATTCAGAGGAAGGAGAACAGAACTTCCCCATTGACCAATGAGATATGGGCTTAGAGTGTGCGGCATTTCCTGAAGCATGCTAAATGACACTGCACTTACTACCTCCTAGGGAAATAGCACTAACTCAGAGGCTGAATGAGAAAGTTCCAAGTATGAAGTATTATTACCTGGGCCCTTATGTGCACTCCTGCGTTAAAGTGAAATATAAGGTAAGCACAGAAGGCACAGGAAACCCTGTGCAAGTCTGTCTTTCTCTGGCACTGTTCAAGTGAGGAATTTGTTGCAAATTAATAATTAATCATTTCAGTCTTCAATACAGTTGGGCAATGACTGAGAGGATAAATCCCTATGGTCTATCCACACAGTTGTAACCCCTTGTGTCTTAGAAACTACAAATATCCCATCAGGCCCCGTGAAACAAGTGACCGTCTGAAGGAGAGGAAAAAGACAGATTAAAACGCCAGGCCAATTTTGGGAGAGAGTTCCAACTGATACCACTTGCTGACCCTTTTGTTGCAATCGTCTTGACCTGATGGTTCCCTGTAGTAGTTTCTCTGTTTTATGCAGATTTTCTATCTGAGCTAGAAGCTGGCCCAGCTCTAATTTGAAATGAACAACACTCTATCATCATCTGAGACAGCAACCTGTTTCTGAGGCTCACTCCTTTCTGGGGAAAGGACCATCTTGTGATGATCACCCTAGATCTGGCCTCGCTCGACTTAAAACTGTGTAGCCCCCCCACACCTCCCTAAAAATATTCATGAGAAACAAACAGTCAACGTGAACACCATCTATTCCCTTTGTCATCTTTTGAACCTAACTGTCGAGAAGCATTTTGGCTTGATTTGACAGAATAGTGTCCTGATTGTAACGAGGTCAGCCATATGGACCTCATAGAATAGGAGATCCCTGACTGGAGCTGTTAATCTGGTCCAATCGGGGAGCCCTGGCTGACAAATTAGTGTCAAGGACTCTCTCCATATATAAATAAAGGGTAACCTGGTAACAGGATACCAGCCTCCCTGGAGTTATTTCAAATAGAAATGTATGAATATACCTTTCCTTGGAGCACAGGGTCTACACTTGTAATATTACATAAGAACTTGGGGTAGAAGTAGGCCATTCAGCCCCTTGAGAAAGTTGTGACGTTCAATATAAACACGGCCTCCACTCTGCCCACTCTCCATAACCCTTCAACCCACTGCTAATTTTAAAAAAGTCGATGTCTTCCTTAAGTTGCTTTGGGGTCCTGGCATCCACCACACTCTTCAAAAGTGAATTCCACCAATTCACAGTCCTTTGAGAGAAGTAATTTCTCCTCATCTCTGTTTTACATCTGCCACCCCTTACCCTAAAACAGTGACCTCTCGTTATGAATGCCCGCCCATTTGCTCCATTTCTACTTTGGCAATTCCCGTTAGCATCTTTCTATATTATCTGACATATCTGTAGAACGCAATTTTCTTTATTGATATAACAAATTTCTGAAGAAGGGTCTAGCCCCAAAACGTCAGCTTTCCTGCTCCTCTGGTTCTGCTTGCCCTGCTGTGTTCATCCAGCTCTACACCTTGTTATCTCAGATTCTCCAGTTCCTACTATTTCTTTATTGATACCAGTGGAAACCACAAAGTTTTATACAATTTATTTATTCTATAATTATCTGCCCTCTATATAGAAGTAGTCCATTTCCCTAGAGTATCACCACTGTTCATGCGGTTCATACTGGTTTATTCCACATTGAATTGACTGGTCCTGTCGTCGGGTGTGAGTGCTCACCATTAGAAGTGTTTGATTCGAACTTGGAGATGTTTGTGATGTTCTGTCTGACTTGTGGTTGGAATGGGCTTCAGCTCCATTTGAAATGGGATCCTTTTTATTCAATTAAATGAATTTCAAAGCTGTTCGCCCCACACAGCCGATCTTTGCTACTGCTTTTGTGTCTATTTGATTTTCCTTTTTATTACCTGATGTGGGCTCATCCATCACTGAACCACAGTAAAAAGCATCTTGTTACCTTGCATTTGTCCTGCATCCCAACTGTTGTTCTGTGTTTAACCACAAATGTTTTTGCCTGGGTGAGAAAAGTGTACAACAGGACTTATAGTTAATTTGTACTTCAAGACAATATTTATTGAAGAATTTGTTCTAGATCTTTTGGGTTGACCTACTGCCTAATCCCAATGTTTTCCATCACAGCTTCTGTACCAGCCAACAGAGCTGCTGTGTCCAGTGACTGGGCACTGGGTACCTGTGGAACAATGCTTGCCCAAGCTAGAGATCAGCAAATATTCCAGGCTTTATGATGGCGAAGAACCAGGTTGGTGCCTACTCTTAAATTATATATCACTTTAAAATCCTGTGTAAGGCTCATTCTTCCTGAACACGATGGCCCAGTGGTTAGCACTGCTTCCTCACAGCACCAGGGACCTGGGTTTGATTCTACCCTCAGGCAACTGTCTGTGTGGAGTTTGCACATTCTCCCCACGTCTGCGTGGGTTTCCTCCGGGTGCCCCAGTTTCCTCCCACAGTCCAAAGATGTGCAGGCTGTGCTAAATTGCCCATAGCATTCAGGAATGTACAGATTAGGTGGGTTATAGGGGGATGGGTCTGGATGTGATGCTCTGAGGGCCAGTGTGGACTTGTGGGGCTGAAGGGCCTGTTTCCACAGTGTAGGGATTCTATGATCTGTGATCTTAAGACTAGCTTTGACTTGTCCCCAATTTACATCTGTCATGCTTTCGTTCAACATAGGAATGGAGGGTTTGAGTTATAAAAATAAACTGGATAGTCTGGGATAACAAGATGTAGAGCTGGATGAACACAGCAGGCCGAGCAGGAAGGCTGACGTTTCGGGCCTAGACCCTTCTTCAGAAAAATTCTTCCTGCTTCTCTGATGCTGCTTGGCCTGCTGTGTTCATCCAGCT